>JAVJGJ010000047.1:74271006-74293262 GCA_035590215.1 Microhierax caerulescens | reverse complement strand
GCGACGGGGTGCGCTGGCCGCCCTCCTCCTCCTCCTCTTCGCCCAACTTTCCCGCCTTCGCTGGCGGGGAGGTAACGTCCCTCCCCCGCCTGCCCCTGCCGGCGCCTGCTCCTCGCCCCCGCCTCCCCTCGCCGCCTCCGCTGTCCCGCGGCGGGGCCGCGGCCGTTCCCAGCCCTCAGGGTGCGGAGCGGGGCCGGGTGCGCTCTGCGGCGGCCGTGACGGGGGTGTGAGCGGGTACCGTCCCCCGCAGCCGGCAGCGGGGCCGGGTTAGCGGGAAGCCTTGCTGCTCCCGTTCCCGCTGCTGGCTGGAAGCGCAAATCCGCCCGGGACCGAGACGAGGACTGCGCGCAGCTACCCAAACCGCCCGGGCACCCCCAGCTTGTGCCTGGGCTTGTCCCGATCGTCCCCCCAGAAAGCTCGTGAATGTGGGTGTATGGTGCCCTTTACCGCCCAGATAATTCACACAGAATCGCGGGTATGAAGTTCTAATACCGCTAAACAGCGGAAACGGGTTGTTCTACCCCCTCTGCGGGAGACGGGCGCGATGTTCTCGGGCGCGGCTGCCTTTGGCCAGGTCACAGGTGGGGTCTGCTCTGCTGCGTCCGAAGCCGATAACAATAAACCAATAAATCGCATGGCCTTAGTAGTAACCTGCAGATCATTCATTTCTTCGACGTAAATTACTTTAAACTGTAGATAAGAATTATTTCAGCTTTTTCATTTAATCCTGTAAAAGCCTGCGTCTTCAGATACTTAGTGAATGAAGCTGATAAGCCTCACTCATTCTAATTTTGTCTCTCAAGAGCTACGTTTCTATGAACGTAACGTAAAGAAAATCTCATACAAGCCACCCAACTGTATAAATAAAAGTCATGACAAATCAAATGTCATTTGTTTGGCTGCATGTGTAAAATAGTGTTGCACAGTCTCTAGAATAGTGTTTCGCATACACTATAAAATTTGATTATATGTGTGTGTATGTACATATATACAAATGGTCACATGTATTCTTATGTATTTTATTAATAAATATATAATGTCATAAAGAAAACAAAATGTCTGATCTTGGAATAACCAAAGCTGTGAGTAACATGTTAAGAACACCCCTATGCTGACCTCAATACAGTGTTTTGCAATGTGGAAACTGTGAGGCAGGGGTCAAATAAAGCTGGTAAAACCCAGGTGCAAAAGAAGTAAAAGGACGAGGCCCTTTGCATAATGTGTGGTTGAGCTGTGCGACTCCTTGTCAAAGAGTGCTGTTGTCATAGATCACAGAATCCCGTGGATTAGTACAGATCAGGCACTGTGGCCTGGGAGCGATGCAGTGCCCGCAGCAGACCCGTGGAGGACTTTCCTGAAGTAAGAATTTACATTGGAAAGTGGCTTTTGAGAAATTACACTGCCGTACTGTTAGAAGTTACCCACTGTTAATTTGGTGACAAAAATGAGGTTTTATGATTATTTCCTCCTACAAGTCATAGTTGTGTGAGGGACTTGAAATTTATTCTTGTTGGCAAATAATTTATATGTTTTGTTAACTGCAGATTCTTTCTGAAGTAACTCCTCTGCAGTCCTGTTAAAGATAAAAGTATTTAACTTCACTTTGAATTTTGCTCGGAAGCTTGACTTTCTGACTCTGCACTGAATATCCACTTCTGGAAGTAAAGACAAGCACATTTTCTCTATGGTAACGCAATAAAGTTCCCAAAATTTTGCTTCTCCATGATGCAGCTGTTGCATCTGAGAACGGAAGGAGAATTTTATGTCTCATCTCAATGATTTGCACTGAGGTCTCAGTTCTTTTTCTGTTGTGAAGAGACATGGAAAGTCCTTTGCTCTACAGGGCTGATGATGTTCTATTACAAAGTGAGGAAGAGGGTACAGAAGACGCACGCCACATGCATGCAATGGGGATGAGTGTTCATGTGTTGCAGCTACGCAGAGAGACTGGCCAGTCCCTGTCACCTGCAGAGGAGGTTCAGCACAAGCTGAAATTGTGCAAGTGCTTCACTGTAGACTAAGGGATGGTCCTTAAACTTACAGAGTCTTCCACAGTCCATTTACTAAGATGGCATGAAAGGGAAATGATTTGCCCCAGAGTAGACCTAACAGTACTCATTTTATCCTGCTGAGAAGGATGATGTGCTCAATTGACCCTGCTGTGAAAAGTAGAAGTCATTTTGAAATGGCTCACTTCACTTTGAAAACTCAGGGGAATAGTTACTATGACCACCAATCTAATTTATAAACAATCTGTAGGACGCAAGCCTGAGAAAATGAGATTAAGAGTTGTCAAATGGAACGATTAGATATTAATTATAGCACTCCCTGAACATTCCTCCAGGTCTCTAGAGATGCTGCACCACCTTCTCTTTCGTCACAGTTCATACAGAAATATGAGCCTTAACTATTAGTAGTTTCATCTGGGTCCAATCCTTCACTACCTTAGATCTCATAAAGTAATTTTCAGCTGAGCACAGTGGATGTAAAATACTACTTTTCCGAACATTATGCTTTCTTTGCAGAAGTGTTAGTGACTTTTCAAGATGCAAGGAAGTATAGGAGCAAGTTAGCTGTCACTAAGAGGTGATGATTAGAATAATGAAACGTTCGCCAGTTCACCTATCCTCACAGTTTACACTTTTCTTTTTAATCATTAATAAAGATTCCTTAGCATTGAATGCCCCCCCTGCCAAAAAAAAAAAAAAGTCTGTAAGCATTTTCTAATTATTCTTTGTAGGTATTGTCCTCATTGCACAATCTAGTGTAAAATTGAAATACTCAGCCTAACCCTAAAGCTGCTTGTTCTGATACAAATAATACTCTGAAAATCAGGCATCAGAGAACCATATTAGTGTAATCATATCACTTTTAATGGTCGAGGTAATCCATATGCTTCTTTGCAGCATTAGACAGTACAATATAGACATACCCTTAAACTCTTGTCTACTTTCTGAATTTTATTTAAATTGTAATTCAAGTATTGCTCCTAATATGAGTTCCACCTGCACACAGAGTCTGTTACACCAATATTCTCTGCTGTATAGGTAAAAACTACAGCTGGCATATCAAATTCAGTGTGGATACAGGCTAGATCAGTTCAAGGGCCCCAGTCCTAAAATGTTTTCCACTTAACATCCTCTTACTGTGCTCAGAAATAATGAAGACATCCTTCCCCATGCCTCCAGACATGAGAAAATTCAAAGAGTGCAAAGAATCTTCTGGCAGTACACCTCTAGAAATTTTACTTCAGCAATCAAACAAGAACAGAGGGTGTGTAGACACACCGCTTTTTTGTGAATGCAGTTTCACAGTCTGCTTATTCTCACTTGGGTTAGTTTAAAACAAAATGTTTTCCAACACAGAAGAACCCAGCTGAAACCTATAGTAAGAACGTAATCTAAGGTATGCATTAGAAAAAGCATTGATGTGCTTTTTACAAGTGGTCTTCCTCACGGTACTGAGTGAGTGAGATCAACAGCTTGGCAAGACAATTCAGGTATAAAAACACACAACGAGGTTCCTGACACATAACAGAAATGTCTTGGTGTAGCTTTACAGCATATGTTATCTTCAGAGATAAAGGAGATTTTAAAGCTGTAAATCCAGTCCTGGCAATATATGCAGATCTTTGGATTGTAACTGCTTAAACTACATGTTCATCCACCTTCAATTCCTCTAACTCATCCACCCAACCTCTAACTCTCCTCCATTCCAGTTGTCCATAACTACAGCTAATTCATCAGGGTTCACATGAAAAGTGAACTCCTGCCCCACTGAAACCAATGACAGTTTTTGAGATACAAAGCAACCAGTTTCTCTAGAAACTTTCACCTGTTAAATATGTTCACAGATGGTAACAAACTCTTACAGAAGCCTGGAACATACTACTGCAATGTTAGCTGTTCTATTAGTCTACCAGAAGATGTTATCTAATATCCCAAGAGTCCTGATTCTTTGTAAATTAGAGTTGTATATTAGATATAGTCAACATTTCTGTAGACCACGTTTTAGCCTGAATATTTGATTTGTTTTTCTCAGTGCAGCATATATTTTGAGGAACATTTTGTAAAGTTTGATTCTTATCTAGTGAATCTGGTGAATGTAAAAATCTAAGGTGAGCTGTTCTGTGTAGATTCTTTATGTTGCTTTCAGTGAAATGGCAACTTCAACTATCTGATCTTTTTTTTTCCTGAGTCTTAAAAGGCACTGATTAATTTTTTTCCTGAAGTAGTAGTCAAAGCTTCATTATATCTGTCTTTATTTCATTAATTAATTTAGAATATTTCAGTCCTTCCCTATTTTATTCCATTTGAAGTAAACATAATACTGCTTATCCAAACATTTTTAATCCCAGGCTTTTTATCTAAATAGTCGTTATACTCTTGTGAATCACTTACGTAAACAGCTTTCCATTACACAAAACTTGAGTCTGTCAAGGTTTATACACTTGAAGCATTGATGGCTAAGTTATTCTGCTCTGTAGTCCGTGCAGAATCAATGACACCATTTTACTTTGGATGGAGCTTTTTGGAATGTCTAAGTGCTGAACAATCACTTTATAGTCTACAGCTTGCTATTAATTGTGTAGCCAGCAAATACAGTGCTCTTCATGATGATCAAACCAAAGTGCGTGCATATACATCAGGGTTGTAAATCATGCCCTGTTATTCTAACAGGCTCGTGCTCTGCTGGTTTTAAGAAAGTCATGTAGTTGAACAAGAATCTCATTCAAATAATTCATCCTTACTCTGACTTTTCTTTGATACACCTCTTATGTGACACTCAGCAGCCTCTGTGCATTACTTCTTCTATCACTAAATAAATACAATACAATGTTTCTTTCAGAGTTATTGTGAGAATTACTGAATAGTGAAACCACAGTCATAAAGGAGAATGCTAAATATTACTAGTGATACTGAGGTAGATTGCTGATTTCATAATCAGTTGAGTATATGCAAGAAATCTATTGTCTTCAGAAGGTTGCCGGACGTGTCATTCACTTAAATCAATAGGTCAGTAACAGAAACAAGACTTTAATCCTGCATTAACAAGAGCGCAGTACTTCCAAGTGTGTGTCCAATGATGTAAAGATATCTTCCATTTTCTATTAAGAAATAATATTCATTGGTTTCTTATTATTGTTAGTTATGTTCTTTACATAAAGTAGGATGAACATAGAAAAAATAATGGCAAATAGCCACTTATAGGAGAATTACATAGCAGAATGCCAGTTCTGTTTTTGTAGCAAATCCTTTTTTTCAGGAAGATGATATATAAAAGAGATGAAGGTGTAGCAGTGTTTTCATATACTTGCCAATTTGCTGTGTTTGCATAAATATTTAATACATCAGTCTCTTTCTAAAGGAAGAATATGGTTTGCATTTCAAGTCTTGTATTTTTCTTAGATTTTCTCACCTCTAAATCTCACCAAAACTTTAATTACTTGCTGGACATCCACAGGAGTGGTGATTCATGTTTTTCAGTGCTCATCAATGGTCATCAGGCTGATCTCCTGGGGTTAGCATTGTATGTGCTAGTGGCCTTAGTATCTAAAAAGTGTGTAAAGTTATTACATTTTATTATTAGGAACCAGGAATTAATATTAACTGGGGAACAGTTATTCTAAAATTACTTTAAAAGAATGTAAAGATAAGGAAAATATTACTTAAGATCCCCATAGGTAGCTATGATATTCACAGATAGCCAGAGAGGTATATGTTTCAGCTACAGATATGTTGATTTCAATAACTAACATAACCACAGCTGTCAATCCATTTTCCTACACATACTCATTTGTTTCAAGGAGTGCTCCACAGACAGCCTAGGAACAGGAGAGGACTCCCATTGCAAAGGAATGAGTAAGGCAATTTCCATCACGTAGGTTTTTCATTGGCAGAGTAAGGTGTCTCCATTCTCTTGGTATTATCTGCAATGGTAGTTAATCTTACATTGCCTCAAGACCCATACTTGCATGCTTGTGCTCACTGTGTGCTAATACAATGATTTCAAAGACTTATTTCAACTTGGCAAGTGAGTAGCACCCTTTTTGTCTTGCACTGGTCTTGCCATAAGGCACTCATAGACTGTCAGCACATATATGTTATTTTTAAATCTGGCTACAACTTCAGCCTTTGAGGCCTATTAATTGGCATAAGATCATGCACGGTTTACAAAGGACTCTCAAGTCATGTTTGTCAGAGGAGTCATGTTACTTTTTACCAAGTGAATGAGAATTTAGCTTGGGAAAAGAGGGGGTTGAGAGGGAATGCTTGAGATGTCACACAAGTTGGGTAAAGATCACTGAGATGGGTACTCTGTATATTCTGATCATAAGAAGGAAGTGACAAGTAACTACAGATAGTTTCTCTGTGGAGACGGCCACTTATTATGGTAGTTCACTAAGCCCCTCCAGGTTAAAAAGTAAAAAAGGTAAAAAAAGGAGAAAGCAACTCTTTTGTATAACTTGAGAAGAAACACATGAATGTAAAGTCTACTCAAGTACCAGCAATAAAATGTATTTTTTATACATGTATATTTTAATATATGTGTATTGTATATAAATATAGATACATATTACATATATATTATTTTCTATATGTATAAATGTGTCTGAAGTCCATATATTAATGCTGTAATATAGAAATACATATTCAAATGTATAAAATGTGAACACCTATACCAATGTATTTCCTGTGTGGTGTCTTTGTTTTCCCCACTTTAGCTAAGAGACAATTCATTATATTTTTTTTTTTTTTTAGGGAACTCAGTGACAGGGAGGTGATTTAGCAATCCTCAGCAAAGCAGTACAGAACTGTGTGAACCATGTGAACCATAAACCCACTGTTCTACCTAAGGTACCTCAGATCTTCATGTTTCCATGGAAGTATTTATTATGCACTACAGAGGATCACCCTGTTAATTCTGTACGTATCCTGTTGCCAGCATTTCATCATCTGTCCACATTAATACTTTGGCAGACAACCTTTAAAAACACTTTACAAAGAAAGATATGAAAGGCACAGAAGAAATTTCAAACTGACAGCAGCATTTGTCAGATGGTATCCTCTGGAATTCAGATGTTTACTGAACATGGAGTCCTTCACATTTTTAGGTGTCTATAAAACAACGTTTCTTTTTAAGACTGACACCTACATACTTTCTCTGAAATAGACAAGTATACTAAGAGGTTTTGGAGTGTATTATGGCCTAGTTTTCTTCCTTAATAGGTTAAATCATTTCAAGTATTCTGTAAATTCCATTCAAATCATTGCAAATTTTCCTTTACCTTGAAGAAAATGGATATCACTTTTGTATCAATTTGTAATCACTTAAATTTCAGTGATAATGAATAATAGAGAAACAAAATATGCAGTAGAATCAAAAAGTGAAATTCACTCTGAAATAAAAAGCTAGCACAAGAATTGCACAGCTCCTACCTCCCCTGTGGTATCTTCTAAAATGTGCTTAAGTAGTTCGTGGGCTTGCTGGCATCTGCGCAGGTGTGGAATTCATCTGATTTAACCCAAACTGTGGCATTCTAGCAACTCGCCTTTGGCCAAAAATGTCACAGTTTTCTGTGCAAAAATAAAATAGATGTTTTTTTCAAATATAAATTCAGTCTCTATTTTTGCAATTGTTTTGTGTTCTAATTATAACAAACTAATTTTGTAAACAACACATGCTGAGGTTTTGACAGTGAATTTCTGATGAAACACAGAGTACCAATTTTAATTACATACAGGTCTAATACAGTGAGCACTGCAGCATTTCTGTCAGCTTTGAAATGGTAACAAAATGTAAAAAAAAGTTTTTGAAATATGAGCATGAAGAAAATGAGATCAATAAATGTCAGATAGAAAAAGTAATCACAACTCTAGAGACTCACTAACCTTTCTACAAATTCCAGAAATACTAGACTAGCTTGGATGAAGAATCTTTAACAATGAGAAAGAGATACAATCAGGGGAAGTGAGCCAAATACTGCTAAATAATAACCAAAGCATTGCCTTTTTGGGTAAATGAGAGAAAACTGGTTTTGCTTTTTCTCTTCTTATTCTCACCAATGCACTTCCCTTTGCACCTTTTGATTTTAGAGCAAAGTATAATATAAACACATACGTAAACCTAGAGTTAAAATATGAAATACAACATAAAGTGGAGCAAGGTTTTCCAGACTGATGGCCTGATCCTTCTCTCAGGTAGACAGAAATGTTAGAACATCCACTGACCTCCATATAAATTCCAAATACTTAACACTCCCAAGATTTGGTGGCATATGGTTTATATATAAAATTTATGCAAACCCAGAGATTAAGCATGAATTAATTCAAGACAAGAAACTGTGCACTATGTTTTAATGCCCCAAGGTAGAATCTAACTTCTGTAAGAGAAAACATATTTCATATGCAAGGTGTTAGATTAAGTAATATTTGAAATGGTAATGTTGGTTTGTGGTTTGGTTTGGGGTTTGTTTTTTTTTTTTAATTAAAAGTGCAAGAGGCATTGAACCTGAGGTGAAAATGGAAGGGAATAAAATATTTTGTCAAACCTATGAAGATAGGCAATAATTTTTTTTGAATGAGGCATATAATTTTCCTGGAAACGTATTAGCATTTCATGAAGGATATGCAAAATGCACTAAGGATTTATGTATATTACAAACTGATTTTAGGGAAACTGACTTTAAAAACAAGGGGTAGTTAACATGGAAATTAATTTTTATTTTATCATCAAAGTTTTTTGTTGGGTGCTTTTTTTCCCTAGTATTGACTGAACATTTTTGGATGTAGATAACAAAAATGGATGGACAGAGATTGAGATCCAGCCATTAGTTTACTCAGTATTTGCAGGTAAAGTTGTGTAGGTGTGCCATTTTTTAAATTATGATTTGCAATTGGTAACACAGGCATAAAACCAGCTAGAGGTATTAGCAGTTTACATTTCATCATTCAAGTGCTAATCTGAAGTAATAAATTCAAAAAGGTTCCACATAGAACATGCAAAGTATTGCAGTATCACCATTAACTGTAATGATCAATAGTTTCTACTTTCTATCATTCAGGATGTCCTGTTGAAATGAAAGAAATTGAAGAACTAAAGTGCTCTCTTTGAGATTCTCTACGTATCTAATTCCACATACATACATTTTCCCCTTTGCTTTGCTTCAAACTACTCTTTCAAGTACGATTGTTTACGTATGTACATACACTCTCAACATTTTACATATATACATGTATATAACATTTTGCAGGGTGGGAGTTCCTGGAGGGAAGTAGCTCTGCAGTTAATGTGCAACCCAGCATTAAGTAGCAGATTGCTGTGATGACACCCTTTTGTTTTCAGCACAGAGCTAAAGAAATTAGTATTATGAAAGTTGTTTGTTGAGGGCTGCTTCAGGAACACAAACGGGATTTCAAGTCAGTTCAGCTGACCAGGACTCAGCATAAATGCGCAGTGGCACCAGGAATGTAGAAGAACTGCAGGAAGCGGTGTGGACAGGAATTCTCTGCTCCAGCCACCCGTGGCTGTGGAAGCATCTGTGGATATGTGGGTATACATTAGATCACTCACAAGCCCGTGTAGCTTTGGAAGTTGCTGCTGTGTTTACAGAGCATGTATGTGTGTGGATGACACAGAAGCAGCCCAAAGCCAGCAGCAGTTGCTGGAAATGTGCTGAATCCACGTAAGAAAGAAGCTTTCAGCTTTCAGATATACAGACAGGGTACATGCCAGTTAAAATGCTGTGGTTTGCGTTCCATCACCCCATGAAGCCAAAACTCAAACAGGAGCCATGTACATGGGGACCGTGGTATGCAGCTGTGGGTAGGAAGCTATGTTTTACAGATACTAATCTTTTCAGCCTATGATTTTGAATTAAGTGAGTTTCAGTCAAAGCAATTTTTGCCTGTAACGGCTTTGATGTGGCACATCCTTCCTCATAGAGGATTGCTCACAGTAGTCCAAAGTAAAGCTGACTGCAGAGAGCTGCAGAAAGATCTTGCAGGTGACTGGGCAGTAAAATGGCAGATGAAACTCAATAAGCACAAAATAACATGTATGAGAAAAGCAACTCAAACTACACATCCAAGATGTTTACCTATTACCTATTAATACCTAATTACTTATTGCCACTCAAGGAAGAAGTGTTAGAGTTCCTGGACAGAGTTATCAAAAAATGCCAGCTTATTGCACAGCAACAGTCAAAAATGCCAGTCAAATGTTAGAAACTGCTAGGAAAGCATTGAAGAGCAAACCAGAAAACATTTCAGCACACTCTGCTCTAAAAACAAAGGTGAAATAGACTGGGACTAGAGATGTAAGAATGGTGCACAAGTCAAACTGCAAATTACTCTTCCCAATTTCTCAATATACAGGAAGTTTAATAAAATCATTGTAAGGAAGCAAGCTTAAAACAAAGAGTTTCTTTGCATAATCGATCATCAGATTATGAATTAATTGCTACAGGAGTTCTGTCAGCAAAAAATATAAATGGACTCAATTCCTTTCCTGCTACTGAAGAGAAAGGTCAAAATGCACATACCAAATTAAGAAGTCCCTAAACAACTGATTTGATGGAGTCAGTAGCTCATAGGAGGAAAAGGACAAGTTAAATTTTCTTGATTTATGGTATTTTTCTCTGCTGACCATTATCAGAGAGAAGATATCTGACATCTCAACACAGAAGTTTTTATGTTCTTAAATTACAATGCCGACATAATTTCTGGTCCAGATGATGCACTACTCCTTGTTTAAATACTGTGTGGAATTGCCATTCAAAGTGGATTTGACAGACTGGAAAAATGAACTGACAGAAATGCCATGAAGTTCATCAGCAACAAAACCAACCTCTTGCAGCCAGTACACAGCAACCCCGTGCAACGGCAAAGATAGGAGACCAACAGGCTGCAAAAGAGCTCTCTAGAAAAGGACCTGGGGGTCCTAGAGAAGAAAGCTGAATTGGGTCAGCACTGTGTCCCTGTGGTGATGAAGGCTAACAGCATACTTTTCTCCTAGCAAAATTTTAGGCAACAGGTCAATGGATGTGATTAATTCCTTCTGCTCTGCGCTTGTAAGACCACACCTGAGTACTGTGCCCGGTTTTGAGCTCCCCAGAATAAGCAAGAATTTAATATACTGAAGTAAATCCATGACAGTTACAGGACTGTAGGTCACTGGACACGAGGAGAGGTGAAGAAGCTGGGTATGATGGAACTAATTATGTAGAGCTGTCCGGTAAAACAGAGCACTGCTGCAGTATCAGGTTAGAAAGCAGGAGGAACCTCATGTTTGACATCTAGCTGACTTGCCTGTTAAATGTCTCAGTTTCTGCATTCACAGCATGCACAATCTCCTTGGTAGAAAACCAGAAAGACAAACAGAAACAAAGAAGAACAGATAACACACTTTGAAGTTAGACTTTCAGCTGATAGCCCAGTGTAGGTGCCTGAGCTGTGCTTGGTGTCTACCAAGAGTGCAGGCAGGAACAAGGCATTGGCTAGGTTTCAGACAGTGCCAGTCATGAAGGATCTTTTCCTGGGCTTGAAAGTTTTTCTTTTGGGGTTAAATTTGTCCAAACTATAAAATTTAACTTTAAACCCAAAACACAGACAGATGCACACACATGCATTCATGCTCCTGGTCAACTAGGGCAGTGGAAAACTTCTGCTTTGTCATTTTAGCTCCAAAAAAACCCATTTTTCAATTGCAATGGAATGATGATAGTTGAAAGCTTCTTCTGTGACAAGTATTTATAAACCTTTAAGATTCTCAATGCCTAAATACTGCTATCCATTGATAACATTTGCTCTCACTTCATAGAAATACAATACCTCCCTGACTCCTTAAGCAAAGACAAGTTCCACCTGCCATCAGCCTGTAAGAAACAAGGTTTCTGCAGGGACAAAGAGGACACTCCCAGATGACAAGTACAAAATGGAGGCAGAGAGAAATCACACTGAAACAAACTCCCTGAAGGACCTGGAGCCAAGTTCAAATCTGGATATATCTATATTATTGTAATTTTTTCTGAACTACCTTTTGGCAGATAGCATTAAGGAAGATCTATTTCTCAAGTTTACCACAAGATGGAGGTGCTGTAACTCAGAATCCTTCATTAAGTGATCAGGAAGATGGTGGGTGTTGTACAACAGGCACTGTAAAATTTTATGGACATATTTAAGAAAATAATAAAAAATAATGTCATGTAACTGTGCCATATTATTTTCTTAATTTGTTATCAACAAACTGTGTAATGACATAGCCAACTGTCTCGAAGGAACATTATTAAAAAATGCAACAACTTTAAACTTGCGTTTGAGTTACTGAATGCCACAGATGAATTGCATATCCATTGGAGGTGGAGATGGCTGATAACGTAAGTTCTCCAAAAGCGTACAAAGCAATGGTTGCCAGAGTCAGATGGGTGCTGTCTTCTTGGACATACTATCCTGAAATGATCTTTCCCTATATTGAACCTTCTGGAGCTTGGTACCAACCAAGAGATTATAATGTTTTTGTCTGTAACAAATATATAGGTCTGATTGTTCTCACAGACATTCACTCTGACCTCCATCGGAAGATCCAGAATGCTGTTTGCCATCAAAAGGCTTTGAAACCACTTATTAAGTCATAATTATAATTCACTTGCTTGTAATAAATGTTGCTGAAGCAGAGGCAAATAAGGGAGCCCTCAGTCAGGCTTTCTGCACAAGCCCAGCAGATCATAGAGATGAATCATTCCTTTCCTCAGAAAGCTTTGCCTTATGAGTCTGCATGGCTATGTTCTTGTCCTGTGCTTTCTTCTTCTTTTATTTAAAACTTCAAAGAGAAAAGGTTAAACATTTTTTTCTGCTGCTCCATTTTCCCCCTCACATCTTCTTTGCTATTTTGCTGTTTTAAGAAGAATTTGAAACCTAAGTGAAATTGGTTGGCCCAGGTTACATTACAATAACACAGCAATGGAAAAAATCAGAAAGGAGAGCACTACGAAGACCTAAATTTTGATAGATGTGTACCAGTTGGATGCTTTTGATGCTCATTGAAGGTACTTCTACATTGAACAAGTACAACAGTACAGAGAAATCAGTCTCTTTAGATGTTCTCCTAAGCCACGGACAAACACTTTCTCTAGATCCCGCTATGCAAATACTGCCTTCATCTGCACATCACCCCGTTGCTGTCTGGAGCAACCACACCCCATGGTCTACTGACTGCACAGTTCATGTGACCACAGTTTACTTCATTCTAGTCAGATTAATTTAAACAGATTAACATTCAAGATCTGAAAGCATGTAGATATCCCCCTAATGTAAAATACATTATATTTCCATAGCAAGAAAAGCCAAAGGAATCATAAGAGTGTGAGGAGGAACAGTTGCAGACAGTATCTGAAGAAGAACAATTACTGTATGTCTTCACAAGTGAGGATGAATTAACTTTTAAGTTCTTAAAATAGTTCTCATTGTACATGAGAAAATAGTGAATGCTGAAGGTCTTTAGAAAACAAGTGTACATAATAGATTGAAATCACATTTGATGTATCGTTATAGAGCTACTGTAGGATCCACATTATCTATCATTTCAAATTCATTCTTAAAAATGTGAGATAAATTGCCAGAGATGTATAGCACACACAACTGACATGGTTAGGCAAT
This sequence comes from Microhierax caerulescens, assembly GCA_035590215.1. Taxonomy (NCBI): domain Eukaryota; kingdom Metazoa; phylum Chordata; class Aves; order Falconiformes; family Falconidae; genus Microhierax; species Microhierax caerulescens. The sequence continues at coordinate 74,279,607 of JAVJGJ010000047.1, read as the reverse complement.
AAAAAAGTAAAAATGTATCAGAGATTTCAGCTGTAATACATCTAGTATTCACAAAGACAGATTGCTGCTGAGCAAGCTTGTGACTGACCTCATACCATAAATAATTTGGTTAACTTCTCCTAATTCAAAAAAAGTCCAGAAAAGACACTAAATAAGAAAATATTTATATTCAAATAATATATATTCTAAATGAAAATCTCCAGACTGGATTGCTATCACAACAAAACATTTCACATCAAAATATGTTCTGATATATTGAATAATTTTGCAACCTACAAATATTTACAAAATAATTTAGTGAGGCTGAATCTGAATTTATTCATTTAAAAAATGCTTCCAGAGAATAACCAGACAAACTTAGCCAGAAAAGTTTATATCCCAGTGCTTTCAGTCTCTCTTTAAAAACACAAACAGCTGTTAACAGCAAAAATAATATATATTAAAAATAGATCAACATTTTAGGCCATGTAGTTATCTAATTACAAAGGGGAATTCTACATCATAGCTGATTTTCACACACTGTGTTTTCAACACTGCAGCTTGTTTTTCAGAAAGTAGTTGGCAGAGGTCTTTTTGTGTTGTTTAGAAGAAAGGACAAAACATAACACTGGGTTTTGATATGCAGATGTTTGTTACGGTTCTTCATCTGAAACTGATAACATATAAATGATTGATAGTAGTGAAGCAGGACATGTTTTGTGTCAGAAGAAATCTGTGGCAAAGGCAAGAATGCCAGTTGTTCAAGTGCTGAACACAACCGCTGTTTCTCCCCAAAACTCTTCTTGGTTTATGCAGCTGCCTCTCACAACTGAACTGTGGAACAGGCTCAGAAGTCCACTCCGGTGGCAGCTGCATAGCTCAGGAGGAACATGCTTTGTGATAAAGTAACAGCTCCTTCAATTCGTACTGGGTCATCATAAAAAGACCCAGCTGATTTGGAGGCAAATCTTGGGTCTTTTGACTGTGGCTCTGTCAGTATCATGACCGAAAGTGATTTAATACTTTTTGTTCTGCAATTGGGTGGGCTACAAAAATATGTGTGGTCAGTTAAAGATGTGGCAAGTAGTTTGTTAATTCAGTCACTTGAGAATTATAAATTATTTGATATGCATGAGTATGGGTACATAACCGAGAAGGGGACTACTGTGTGTTTGATTATTCCCATGCATATTCCCTGCATGTTTTTTACATCAAGATTTTCATACATTCTAAATTGAGGGCTATATTACTTAAATTCTACCAATAAAGTTAAAATGCTATACAATTAGCAGAAAACAAGCCCCTCAGATTGATTTATATCCTATCTAATGCAAATGTGAATGTTCTTCTATCCCATATAAATATGCAATCACTTCCTTGAAACTTGCTGTCTGCATCAGCAGTTTCTCATGAGTTACACAAGTTGCTCATCTTAGAAAAAAAATGCACAGCCTCCCCTTCATCACCAAAAAAACCCATGCTAAAATAAATTACAGCTCCTGGCAGCCACAGGTAAGCATCAAACAACACAAATTACATAATTATGATTTTGATGATTGATGAAGTGAGCTAAATCCTAATGATCTTTCCCATTTTTATGCAGTTTTTAGCAGAAGTTCCCTCAAACTTCATTCTAATAGGGCTTGAGGAAGAATGAAGCAGGATGAGTCAACAGTAGTCCATTTTCAGTAAAGTGAAAAATATTAGGTAGCAAATTGGAGCATCAGCCTATTTGTAGATTGATTTTCAATGGGATAAATTGTGAACTGAACAAAATGTTTCATTTCTTTAGGGTCGCTATATCTTTTTAAAATTAATTTTGTCCAAAGCCAAACAAATAATTTTGTTCGGGGACAGTCAAAATTAAATAATATGTATTATATTATACACTTATTATTTTTTAGAATATCTATGTCCCTTTTTGCTGTAAATATTTGTGATGGTCAACACAAATGTTTGTACTGTGTTGGCCAACTCAGGTTATTTCACCAGCCTTAACCCTAAAAGGAATTATAGGTCCTATAGATTTCTTCTATTGAATTCTTTTTTATTATTGGTACACATTTGTACTAACTTGAGACACAGTTTAAAATATCATGTAACTGATATTTTTATCAGTTTTTAAAGGTCAAGAGATTTATGTCTTCACCTGTAAACAGTTTTAGAGTCCTTTCTTACCACAGCTCTGAAGGATTAGGATTCAGGTATCACCTTTTTATTCTGATGAACCTTGAAAAAAGGTACGGCATCACTCTTACTTTTTACTTAAGTGGGATAAGAAAGGTTTGGTAGTTTTGCCTAAATTTTTTTTCAGCTACAGTGGAGAAGTATCACGTAGAATTAACATGGGAATAGATTCAACATGAGACCAGCATTTGGCACAGGTTTCCAGAAGATTCTGTTTATTCCTGTGAAATAAATAAAAGCACTAGTCATAAGTCAGCCTGGGAGATAATTCAGGAAAGATTTTCATTCAGTAAACAATTTGGCAGTTCATTACTCAGAATTTTGGGTCTGAAATCCAAAGACTGGTATGAAAATTGAAGAAGCGAAGTGAAACCCAAAAAGCATGGGTGACAAAGGAAAAATGCAGAACACCTTTGGAGACCTTTGTGTCCCAGAGGTACAGCTGACAGCCGCTAGGAAGGCAGCGTGCAGACCACCCGGCACTGCGCTCACGGCAGCACGTTAGGTGTGAAGGGCAGCTTTGAGAAGCTGCACGTACAGGTCAAGGGGAAGCGCCAACGGCCTCCCGAGATCATCTAAAGCAAGTCAGCAAATTCCAAGACACTCTTTGAAGACCGATTGTTGCAAACCTCAGAATCATTAGCGTTTGTTTGACAAAAATGAGCTAAATACCATTCCAAGAACACAGGGCATGGTTGTTCTTCAGGCTTATCTAATTTTAGTGTTAGTTACAGAAATATTTTAGCACAAAAGCAACTGTGTATTAGTACAGTTTTGCTTTGGCATGTCTGGTAAACCTTAATGCTATTTTGTTTACTACCAAGATGACCAAAACTCTTGCCAAGAACAGGGTGCCACTGTGTTAGGCGGCTCAAAAGCTGTTTGACTGTGAAGATTAGAATTCTGCTTTGCTCAAATTGACAGTGAAGTATCATTATGCAGTGGTTATGGATATATTTACACTTTATAATGAGCTTTTAAAATTAAGTGGTTGTTCACAGTATGCAGGAGTATTTTGAGGATTTAAAAGGCAGTGTACTAATAAAGATGAGAGGTGCAGAGGGTGGTGTTTTTTTTTCTGAAACGGAAGCAGTTCTGTTGCAGAAATAGTTCTGCCTCACCGAATTATGAGACACCATCCTGGTTTAAATTAGGGAACAACGTCAGGAAGCCTTCTGTCTGAAGAAGTCGTGAAATATTAGTAGTATGGCAGGAAGTTTTTTTACCCTGTAATTGTGATAGGACTTCAGATTGCTTTTTTTTTTTTTTTTTTCCACAGTACACCATTTGAGATTTTACACAGACTCAACCAGGTATCCTTTTGTTAGGAAGGATACATTTTTATAAACCGAAGAAGTAGAAATCTCAAAGGTAACCAAATAACTCTTTAGTCCGTTTCCTTCATTTCTGTCAGGTACAAAATATGAATATGAATATTAATGGGATTAAGGTGGCTTTTGTATCTTCTATGCAAAACTGGAAAATCAAGGGCAGAAGCATTATGTGTGATTTCTCCTGCACAGAAAAGAAATAACATTAAAGAGAGAAGCTCCAGAACAAAAAAAAAAATAAATTTAACAGGGGAATAGCCTGCACTGAAAAATGACTGAATTTCCTACTGAAAACTGTGTTCCAGTTAATTAAAGCCCCTGACGAATTGTCCTCAAGTGTTGGGTAGTTGTTGGCACCTTTTGTTAGTGGCATGCAGAATACTAGTTGATGTTTACAGTAAATGTAGTCAATTCTAATTTTCCATTCATAGTACAGCATCACACACAGACGCCGGTCAAGGCTCAAAGCCTGACTGTGGAAGCAACGGAGGTCCTCTCGGAGGGACAACTTCTGAGTCATCTCTTGCTGATGAGTGGCCCCTTCCAGCTCCAAGCAGAAAATACAGCTCAGTGATAAAGCAAGGAAAGGAAGCAAAGCAACAAAATGAAACAAAAACCCGACCGAGTAAAAATAATATGTCAAGGATCCAGGCTTCTTTATCTGCCTTGTACACACAGGTGTTATGGACCTCCAAGGCTATTTGAGAGCTATTCCCTGCTAAGAGCAGTGGACACAGAACCTGCACATGCATGAAGACAGAGATGGTGGTGTATGTACTTACTTAGTCTCTATGTCACTATGAAGAACAGACCCTTTCAAATCAAGGAAATTTCATGGCAGAGACCAAAAAGAACTCCAACTCTCAAAATCTCATGATTAAACACGAGAGCCGGAAAGCTGAAAAGTAAAGGGACAGAGAAGCGAAGCATAGTCTTAAGAGGGCAATCACTACTGAAACTGGGCAAATGCTGTTTTAACTGGAGAGTAAGTAGTGTACCCAACTTGTATGCTCAAAATAGAGCCTGAAAAACTGAGCTTAGTGGACTGGGCAGTTCAGTCTTCTCTAATGGTGGTAAAAGACAGTAGGGATTTGTACATTCCCCAGAGAACTTGCTGTGCTTTGGAAACAATTTTTCTCCTTTCTCACTTCAAAACCATCTTTATTTGCTTCCTCATTTGCATAAACAGAAATACGGTACAGCTTGTAGACAGTAACTACTCTCTCCCCTCACATCTGGTAATTTGCGGAGGCACACATTAGGCACGATCTTGAGGGAATATATTTATATACTTTTTAGGGAGTTTTTTTTTTCTTTTTCTGTTTTGAGACTAAAAGAATGTGGATCAGGAAGAAGAATATAGACTATGGTATGTAATTACATTTCATAAAATAAAGGGAACTGTTTTCTAACAGCTTGTTAACAGTTTGCTGACTGCATTAGGCTTCTTTCTTCAACCCAGACAGCAGCAAATCTAGGTTAGCTATTGTCTCCAGCCAAAACGTATGGACAGATACAGATGGGCCCTATAGGACACTGATGGTATGCATCTGTTCCAGAAAGCTGTTCCAGATGCTCTGGAGTGAGTGGGATAAATTGGGAAGCAGAGCAATGCCTGCGGCAAGGGCTGGGGGATGTGCCTGGTGCATACTCCTAGCAGCCTGGATGTGAAATGTGAGGGTGGCTCACGGAGAGTCCGGTCCTGCCAGCTTTTCAGCAAAACTGTGCGTGTCTCCAGGACAGGTTCACTCACAGATTTCTTGGTGCAGGCATAGCAATGCATACTATTGATACCTCCCACAGGTGTATTTTAGTTGGTGAAAAAACTTTCATTTCCCATATTAATTCAGGCAGTTCGTTTTGGGGATAATAATGATATCTATGTTAGAAAGCAAAATGAAAGGTGTGAATCTCAATTCTACCCTGAAAAAGTCTGGGACTGGAAATATCATTTTGTTGAGACTATGGGTTCAAAAACCTTTGACTTGTGAAGAATTTGAGGCAAGATTCATTGCTAGGCATTTAATTTAGGCAAGAGAACTTTTGCTTTTACCTTAGAAGGATTTCTTCTGCATCCTAGTAAATATATATTTAGCAACAGCATCTGATACATCAAGATACATTTTTACATGTTTACAATATTTTTACCATTGGAATTTGAATACATTGCTGTCTGATTACATAGTACCGTACCACATTAAAAAAAAAAAAAACAAACACAACAAAAACCACAAAAAAACCCACACCCTAATTTTTTCATCCTTAGCCAATATCATTTATGTCAGCAGAAATATTACCAGCCCCCTAATGATTCTAATGATTCATCCCATGTCCCCCTTTTGTGACTAGCAGTCTATAGGAAGGGATCATGCTGTAATAAATTTCAAAAAGCATGTTTTATCTAAATAGCTCAACATACTGACAAAATTTATTTAGGGGTAATTTATACTCTTCAGTAGCCAAAGTAACCTATGGGTTCTTTTAAATTGCTTTTGTCTTCAAAATAAACTCAGTTGGCTGTACAGCATGAAACAGAATTTAAAGCAATATTTCATAAATCTGTCACTGAAGATTAAAGTAATCTTTAATTTACAAATGCTGTTACCAGCTCTCTATGTTTACTCTGCAAAGCTTTGAAAATTCAAGCATCTCTCATGCCTCTAACCAAAGCTGCTCACAACCTCATGTAAGAAAACCAACCAGGGGGCAGAAATTGTCAGTGTGGCTTTTGTAAATCTCCACTCACCGGTATTTTTCTGTATATCTGAACAAGTAGCATGCAAGGGAAACCTGTGAACACAGGAAACGGAAAACAGATTCCTTCTCTTTCCCACACATAACTGGGATCTTGGAACTTTCCCATGTTCCTTATAGATTGATTGAAGGTAAGTCTGGACCACTCCCGCTGCATCTGATCACTAAGCCCAGCCTTTCTTGTTCACCCATTAAACTCTCACCTCACCCAGATTCTCATTACCACAATGGCTTTTCCTCTGGCTTTCCTTCTGCCTTGCCCATGCCATCTGGGAACATTGATATTAAGGCTATTTTTTCTTTTCAAACTGTAGCTCTTGTTTTCCCTTCACTGCCCCACCTCCATGGACAGACGTAAGTTAAATCCTCCCTTCTCATGCCCTCAAGGATTATCACTACCTTGTTTATGTCTCATATGGATGAAAAACATCATACAGATGTTGACTTCTAAGAAGAGCTGGTTGTTCAGTTCAGTGAGGGAAACAAGACAATTTTAGTTTAGGGTTGATGCAAAAAAAAAGACAACATAAAGGAAACAAACACAACACATTTAAATGGAAGGAAACAATTTTGAACTGAAGAAAGTATGGTCCCAACTAGGCATTTTAATAAAGCAAAAGGCTAAGCTGACAAGGTGATTTAAACAGTATTTACAAACCCAGCAGTGAAAGCAGGCTCTGCAGTTCAGCAGCTGTGAATCTTCTCCAGTGTATAAGTATTTACCATATGCAGAAAATCAGTTTCACCCTTCCATCTCCCATTGCTGGAACAAGCCTTAGCTGTTAGTCTGTGTGATATTCTGGCTGTGATGTCTTTCAGTTGCACAGTTGCATTTGGATAGAAGAGATAAATACTGTTTTTGACGAAGGTGGGGGTGGGGGGGAAGAGAATTATTCCTTCAGCATTTACCTACTCAGTGAATTGAGGAAAGACTCAGTCTGCACAAGGATTTTATGTGTAGCAATTACTGGGCACAAATACTTCTGTTTCCTGAATGTCCCTTCTGAATCTACCCTAAAACCTTCTCCTGAATCTAACCTAAAAAGTCAAAATGAACCTTTTCAGTATCTCTTCAACCTTTCTCTTTTTCCTTCTCTTCCTGCAATATCCACTGAAGTTTCCTGCTTACCTTTACAGATCAATAAACTTTGCATCCAAAGAAAAAACACTCTGCCCACCTGCATTTGCAAAAAAAGATTGTTGTGGTTTTATTTATGTTACCATTCATGCCATGATAGCAATTTCCTATAAATTCCAGGGAAGGACCTCACTGTATACCTCCCAGTCTTTTGTCTAAACTTGGTCACAGCACATAGGAAAATAACTTTATTTAGATTAAATTGCTGGTATGTCAAGATCATTGCCACTCAGCACATTCCCATTGTTTCCTTTCAGTTTTGCCTTTGTGGCTGTATTTTACAGAAATGCATGGAACTTCAGAATGAGGAGTTTTATTTATTCTGTGCTTGCACATCACGTCACATAATGTGACATGCCCAGGATCAGGTAATAATGGAATAAACAACTGTACTGGTTTGACAGATGATATTAAGTCATCATGCACTGGATTTAATTACTAAAAGCCAGTGAATATATGCAACAGTTCTGTGGATTAGGCTATAGCTTTATTAAAGTTCAAACATAATTGCTAATACTTGTTCACAAGACTAATCTAATTTTTGCATAGTATTAACTTAAAGTTAGGCTGAAGCAGGTAGTTTGTGCATTTGATTCCCACAGATTTTACTATTTAGTTAGTGCATGAACTTTAAAGATGCAGTTACTGGTGCATGCAAGCTTTGCAGATGCTAGTCTGCATCCATAGAATCATAGAATAATTTAGACTGGAAAACACATTTAAGATCATTGAGTCCAACCCTTAAGCTAACACTGCCTAGCACTAAACCATGACCCTAAATGCCTCAACAATTATAGAATCATAGAATCATTTAGGTTAGAAAAGACCTTTAAGATTGTCAAGTCCAACTGTTAACCCAAGACTGCCAGGTCCATCACTAAACCATGCCTGTAAGCACCACATCTACGCATGTTTTTAAACACTTCCAGGAACTGTGACTCCACCACCGCCCTGAGCAGCCTGTTCCAATATTTGACCACCCTTTCTGTGAAGAAATTTTTCCTAATATCCAATTTAAAACTCCCACGGCACAACTTGAGGATGTTTCCTTTTGTTCTGTTGCTTGTTACCTCTTGGGAGAAGAGACCAACCTCCACCTCACCACAGCCTCCTTTCCGACAGCTGTAGAGAGCAGTAAGGTCTCCCCTGAGCCTCCTCCTCTCCAGGTTAAACACCCCCAGTTCCCTCAGCTGCTCCTCATGAGACATGGGC
>JAVJGJ010000047.1:74246727-74262017 GCA_035590215.1 Microhierax caerulescens | reverse complement strand
GCTCCAGTCAACTGGGACGTCCCCAGTTAGCCAGGACTGCTGATAAATGATGAAGAATGGCTTGGCAAGTTCTTCTGCCAGCTCCCCCAGTACCCTTGGGTGGATTCCGTTTGGCCCCATAGACCTGTGTGTCAATGGTGCAGCAGGTCACCTTGGATGGTGGGGGCTTCATGCTCCCGATCCCTGTCTTCCAGGTCAGGGAACTGGGTACATGGAGAACAACTGGGTTTACTATTAAAGATTGAAGCAAAGAAGATATGAAGTACCTCAGCCTTTTCTTCATCCTTTGTCACTCTGTTTCCCTCCACATCCATTGAAGGATGGAGATTCTCCTTAGCCCTCCTTTTGTTGACAATGTATTTACAGAAACTTTTTCTACTGTCTTTTATGGCGGTAGTCAGATTAAGTTCTAGCTGGGCTTTGACTCTTCTAATTTTCTCCCTGAATTACTTAACAACAACTTTATAGTCCTCCTGAGTTGCCTGTTCCTTCTTCCTAAGGTCACAAACTCTCCTTTTTTCTGAGTTCTAGCCAAAGCTCTGCCCAGCCAGGCTGGTCTTCTTCCCCACCAGCCTGTCTTTTGGCATATGGGGACAGCCTGTGACTGTAACTTTAAGATTTCACCTGCTTCTTCATCCCGGTTGAGTGGTCTATGCATTACTTGCATAAACACAGATTAGTGGTAACAACAGTGTGGTAGTGTCTTAAAGGGCAGAATTGTGTATGTGGAAGTGAAGGAAGGGTTTCTAAAAATATGACCTACCACTATTCCCTTAAAGCTTTCTTGTTTAAAGTTCTATGGACATTAATTTCTAGTGTCCACATCTTTCAAAGTAGTCAATCAATTAATCATTGCAGATGCTAATGAGACAGTGAAATCCTCTCTACAAATACCAAAATTGGATGCTGTTGAAGAATTCTCATCTTTTTTCTTCAAGTCACAGAATAGGGTCTATAACATGGGAAAACTGATTCTGTTTGGGTTATCCTGCCTTCAGCTTGCCATCTTCATAGTTAGATGGTAACAAAAAATGAAAATGTAGATTGGGTGTACTATATTCTAGGTGAGCCTGTCTCTGTGAAGGACTGACTGCCTTCTGATACTGCCAGTTAAATGACATGTGAAAGAGCATGTAGATGATAGCAACTATAACTTAGCTAAAGCTTTTTATCTATCCTTCTTTGATGCAAAAACCTTCTGGAGCAAAAAAGCTCAAAGAAGATAGTTGTAATGATCTTAATCTCGAGGGAAAAAGAAATCACCTATCATTGCAACCACCAGTGATGTAATTGCCTTCCACAAAAATGCTGAAGGGTGATGTCACTAAACAGAGTTATGTGGCAAAATTCAGTCTGAAGGTAGAACCTAACAACATCTGAAGAAGATTTTAGTAATTATATGTACATAAAAAACCCAACCACATTAATTATTAGGGTTATATTTTGCATTGTCACACTCAAAGAGATAAGAAACATAATTTACAACTTTCTGAAAATACCTTGTTTTAATAGAACTGCTAGTACAAGCTTCAATTTTCTGAGCACTTATTGTAATACAAATAGGTATATTTTAAGCAAGTAGCTTTCATAATATGGAAGTTATGTAGCCAGCTTTTAAAGTTCCAAATTGAAATTTACATGACAGAAACTCAAAGGGGCGGTTTGTTTATTTTTAATTTCAGTTCATACAGAGGTCTATTGTTTAAAAAGTGTTAAATACTGGGACCTTTTCCTTTGGTGTAGGAGCTAGAAAGTAGCAATTTAATGTTTTATAAGTAAAAAAAATACATTCTGCTAGTTTTAGGTAGAATAATGGTCCTGTCAAAGAAAGAATATTCAAGCATGGACAATACATGGTATATTAAAAATACACCTCATCATTATTGTACATATCGGAAAACAGATTGTTTTAAAAATGAGCATAAGTTAAACATTTTCTACTTCATTGCATTAAGCATTTTAGTCAGTACCTTCCGAGATTAAATTCTATGAGATAATTACAGGGCACAAAAAGACCTTTTCACAAATTCACTTTTTTTTTTTTTAAGTAATTTATTCATGAAAACTGCTGCAGATGAAAAAACGAATGTCTCAAAGGCAATGCTGTTATAAAAGACAGCATTGTGACGCAGCACACTGTGAAGCAAGCTATAAGTCCTGGTCACATATTCTCTTTCCCTCGCAAAGCAGGTTGCACTGTTACAAATGACAAGACTGAGCAAAGAAATCTAAACACAAGAGGAGGTCAGAAGATTGCCTTATCACCAGTGGGAGATTTCAGTGAATCACTGATTAACCCAGTTCTAACCCCTTTTACAATATTTTTTTCTCGAACAACAGGTGGGGCTTTTTTTAATTCTGAAGTATTAGAAAAAAAGCAGATGTCAGTTGTATTAAAACCAGAACTATGCCCTAAGCCATGGTATTTGCTTTCTTCATGGAGTTTGAATCTGAAAGCAATGACAGCTAAAAGAAAAGTGATTGCCTTATAGTTTATAATGTAGGACAGTGTGAGGGCAAAATTCAGTTCACATCTTTATAAGTCAGTTCATGTCTTACACCTTTTTGGCATTTGATACGTCTAGAGGTGTTCATTAGTCCCTTGCAAAGTTATAAGATCCTATATACTGTGCCAACATGACACTAAGAGCAAGTGTGGTCACGGGTGTGTTTCTGAGGCCTGATACATATTTAGAAATCCTGGAGTTCATAGTTACTTCCTTGACAATGAAAAAACACCTGTTACGTACTAAGTAGGAAGATGAACGGGTTAAAGCACAAAACCGTAATAAAATAAAAATACTCTGAATGAATAAAAATACAATACTCTGAATTAATGGATAAATTGCAAAATGCAAAGAACATTCAAACTATTATTTCATAAATCACCTTTGAAGACTACTAAAAGTTGACTGTTATTTGGTAAAATGGTTCAGGCTGAAGTAAATGATGCAGCACAATTATTAAAAAATCAAAAATGATCATTTATGTGTCAAAAGGATGACTAGCAAAGGGAAAGGCAATTTCACAAGTAAAAGATTGTTGCATGCTGATGCTTTACAGCAATCTTTTAAGAAAAAAAAACTGTGAGTGCACAAATGTACACAGACTATTTTAGGAGCATTATGCAGTGTTTGTAATAAAGATGACCTTGGCACATTACGGTACAGGTTGAAAGAAAGCAGGCACTAAAAATACCATTCTTACCTGGAACAGTTACAGCCTCATACAGAAGAAGAAAAAAATATACCCAGCCATATGTTGAGCCCAACCATATATTCAAGCAGTGCATAGAAATTGTGATGAAAGCTTAAGTTTATGACAACATAGGAAAGGACAGACAACATTATCAGACAAAAATCTACTCAGCTGCATCAGTGTACGCTAGTGTTAGAGCAATACCCAGCATTTGCTTACACAACACAACTGAACAAAAATGGCAATACTTGGTCAGACCAAAGGTTCATCTCATTGCATCCTGTCTCTGATAACGGCTAATAATGAATGACCAGAGAATAAAAAGAGAAGAAGGGTACAACAATATTCCCCCTGTAATCTTCCAGACCCACATATCTGTGGTTTAGGGATTTTTTAAGGCAGTAGTAGTATCTTTGCATTTCATGGCTCCTGAGGTTTCACAGTCTCTTAGTATTATTCTTCACCCCTGTTGGCTTGCCTACACACTTGGAAAACAGAAGAGTGAATAACAACCAAATAAGGAGCTGTTTCTCCCCTGAGTTTTCTGTAGGAACATGATCTTGTAAATGTATTACAAACTGGGATTCGCAGGCTCAGTGTTAGCATGGATTCCCACACTGAAGGATCCAGATACGTCAGGATGTGGGTCAGGGCTGGTACATCTGCAGAGCTCTGATCTGCACTGCTCTAAATGTCCCTCAGGACATCGCTACTCAAGTGAAGAGGAACAAGCCACTTAGAGCATTTGTGGGGTTTACTCTGGCAAGTTAATATAATAAGATATTTAAAAAAAAAATCATAATGAACATTGTTAGATCAAGAACATGCAGTGTTCTTACTTAAATTTGCAATGATGTGAGCTCTGGGCTACCACAACCTATGGGAACAGATAACACTATACAGGGAAAAACTGCAGGATGTTAATTAAACCCAGAAAAAATACTACCAAAGTGTTTTTATATTAATAGGTATTGGCTATACATGTAGGGAGCAAGTACTCTGGTTTTTAAATAAAACTAAAATATTGATTTCTCATTCTTAATTTTTCTCATTTTAGTTTTGTACCAAGTGTTTTCTTTCATCTGAATTGCAAATAGTGTCTTAAATGTCTTAGCTTCAGATTTTAAATTTTCCTATTTCCTCAACAGCTTAGCAAACAACCAAGTTCTTTGTGTTCTTTTGTTCGAAGTTTGAAGGTTGCAAAAACACCAGGTTTTCGGAGGCTTGTCAAAAAGAAAGTTGAATTAATCCTATAATTTCTTCTGTTCAAGATCAAAATAACAAAGTAATAAATGATACAGTATTTATCTTCACTCAGATTCAGCAAAACACAAACTGATCCCATTCTCTTTAACAAAACAAAACAAAAATACCACCAAATAAAACAGAAGATGCCTATCTCAGATCTGAGGTGCTCTAACACAATTAACAGTAAAATTGAATCTCAGCAGAATTAAGTGATCAATTCAGCAGGAATCCAGCCAGACACATCCAGAAAGGTCTTTCTAATGCCTTCACCCTTGACATCCTCTGAAAGCCCTGTCAAACAGATGTCCTTTGCAGCAGGACCAGAAGGTCACCAAATTCAGCGTGCTTTGGAGCAAGCTGTGGAAGAGCTTGTTCCAGAGTCTGAAGCCATCTCAGATGGTGCCCTGCCAGTCACCTTTAAAAAAATAACTAGAGTGATCCAGCTGCAGTGGTCCCGCTGACTGCAGCTGCTGCTGTCTAGCCTGGAGAAACAGGTGATTCCTCATTCATTCCCACTGATTTCTGAAAATCACAGGGTCATGCAGTTCTATTCAGTGAAACTCCTGTTTCTAAACAAATTAAAAGTGCTCACAAACATCAACTGAACTGCTGTAGACAGTCAATAAAATTATTTTCAGCAGTTTAAGAGAGACCTCCTTTTTTGATGCCTGTTTTCATTAATATCACTCAATCTACCTGCATGCATGACAGCAGGCAACATCTTTCTGTTCATGCAGAAATGCGACTAGGCAACCTGAAATGTCTTTTGCCTATTTATAAATATAAAGTCTCTGATAGCTTAATGACATGAAATGAGTGTTTTGTTATGTTTTTTCCGATGGTTTGTGTTTAAGTATCAAGGTGTTCTACAGGCTAAAATAACAACTTGCTACTACAAATGTCTTCAAATTTAGTTACGAATGCAAGCTTTGGCTCAGAAAAGCACTTGAGCACTTGCCCAAATCCCATCAACGTTGAGATACACAATATATTAAAGAAGAGCAAACTTTCACCTTTTAGTGTCTAGAAGCAGCTCTCACACAGACTGAGCAGTCCTTATCTGTTTGTTTTAAGCTTTGACCTTTGCATGTGGTGATAGAGAAGGGAAACTGCAATTGTGCTGGTAGAAGGGAGATTGCTATGCAGAAAGAAAGAGGAGTCTGGAGAGCTGTGGAGGGCTGACTGGAGAATGATGGGGGGGGAGCAGGGAGGGGGCAGTTGTTGGTTGATATCTAGACATCACCTAACTGCTTGCTCACTTCCCCCTACTGCAAGCCAGGGAGAAAACAGAAGGAAGGTGAGAAGACTCATGGATTGAGATAAAGACAATGTAGTGGTGAAGCAAAAGCAACATGTGCAAGCAGTGCAAAGAAGGAATTGACTCATTACTTCCCATCAACAGGCAGATGTCCAGCCACTTCCTGAGAGCAAGAGCCTCAGCACTCATAATGGTTACATGGGAAGACAAACACCAAACCACAGATGTCTTCCCTCTTCCTTCTCCTTTCCCTGAGCTGTTATTGCTGAACACGATGTCACTGTCGTGTGGTCAGTTCAAGGTCCCTTTGGTCAGCTGGAGTCAGCTGTCCTGGCTGTGTCCCTTCCCAACCCTTTGTGCACCTCCAGACTACTTGCTGGGAGGGGAAAATGGGAAAAAGAGAAAGCCCTGATGATGTGCAAGCACTCTTCACCAAAACATTAGTGTGTTATCAACAGGTTTTGAGTCACAAATCCAAAACAAATACACAGCACCATAAAGACTACAATGGAGAAAATTAACTCCATCTCAGCCAGACCGAGTACAGGGGCAAAAAGTCAAAGGGAAAGGTCTATATGGAGGAAAAGGAGACAGGATGCAGAATAGAAATACAAGGCAGAAGTATGATATGTTGCCAGTGTAAAATAATGAAAAATTGCCCATAGCTACTAAATATATTAGTGGAAGCCAGACCAGTTGTGAACCACTACATCATAAATAACTACATTGCCCAAACTGAAGGTAAGATTAACCATGTTAGCCTTCTTCATTGCTCTGCATAATCCCCTTATCTTTTCTTGCCAGTGGAAAATAAAGGTTGAAGTATAGCACTTACACCTTTAATTACAACATTCCTCTTGATGAGCAATAAAAGCATTCATTTTCCGAAGACAGAATTAGAATGAAGGATCTGTACATGTCTTTCCAACAGGAGTTCAGTAACAACCGATGTAACCAATAACATCTTGCTACATTTTCATGCCATCTTAGCCAAAAGTTAATTGTTTCAGGGGAAAAAGGGCAAGTGAAGAGAGCTGTGAAGCAGCTAGTTGTAGATGTTTCTATCACTACCGATGGCTAAAATTGTGTGTGCAGTGCCTGGGGCCATGTAAAGAATTTCCAGAGGAGTGCTGCAGTTTCCCAGTGCAAATTCTGCTAACCAAATATCAATCCAAATATAATTTTAGCCATCAACAAAGCTATCTTTATAACTTCAGGAATCCAGAGTACAAAACCTAGTTATTTGTAGGAAAGTGAAAACTTTTAATTGGTTTTTTTTGTCTATATCCTCTCAGAGATTTTTATGCCTAACATTATTACATGTGCCATTGTCTTGGCTTTACCTGGCAAAGTTTTGGTAGCAGGGAGGTTGCAGGAGTGGCTTCTTTGAAAGGACAGGAGCTGCCCCCATGTCAGACAGAGCCTGTTCCAGCTGGCTCTAAGACAGACCCACTGCTGGCCAAAGCTGGGCCCATCAGCAATGTCAGTAGTGTCTCTGTGATTATGTATTTAAGAAAGAGTGAAAAATGCTGCAAGATAGCAACTGGGAGAGAATCATGAGAATATGTGAGAGAAACAGCAGACACCAAGGCCAGTGAAGAGGGACAAGGAGGAGGTGCTCCAGAGCAGAGATTCCCCTGCAGCCCATGAAGACCATGGTAAGGCAGGGTGTCCCCCTGCAGCCCATGGAGGACTCCACACCGCATCAGGTGGATGTGCCCCCAGAAAAGCCCTGACCCCATGAAGAACCCATCTAGAGCAGGACTTCTGACAGGACCTGCAGCCAGAATGGTGAACTTACTCCGGAGCAGTCTGTTCCTGAGCGGCTGCACCCTATGGAAAGGACCCATGCTGGAGCAGTTCCTGAAGAACTGCAGCCCATGGGAAGGATCCATATTGGCGAAGTTCATGGAGGAATGTATCCTGTGGGAGAGACCCCATGCTGGAACAGAGGAAAAGTGTGAAGAAGAAGGAATGGCAAAGACCACAGCTCCCATTTCCCATCCTCCTGAGCTGCCTGAGTAGAGGAGATTAGAAGATTTTGGAATAAAGTTGTGCCTGGGGAGAAGGGAGAGATGTGGGGAAGGTATTTTTAGATTTGTTCTTATTTCTCATTATCATACTTTGTTTAATTGACAATAAATTAAATTAATCTTCCCCAAGCCAAGTCTGTTTTTCCCATGATGACAATTGCTGAGTGATCTCATCATCCTTATTTTTTGATCTCTTTTTGTATTTTCTTCCCCATCCTGTTGATGGAGGGGGAGTGAGAGAGTGGCTTGGTGGACAATTGGCAGCCAGCCAAGGTCAACCCTTTGTGAAAACAAGAAAGGTGAAATTAATGTTGGTTTATCCATCATATGAAAGTAAAAAATGTGGTTTTGTGAACATAAAATGAAATATAACCCCAAAACTTGCCTAAATCTTTTAAGAGATTCATATTTCTAGAATGTCGGCTTTAAGATCCATAGCAGTCTTTTCATTATTATTACGTTTTATAATTGCATAAGTGAACACCCAGCCACATGCTAATGTAACCAGCCTAAAGCATTTGCTAAGCAGCACTCACTGACTAAATCAATGGGACTGGCTGTTGTCTATTAACCTAGGGCAGCATCCTACTTCTGTACTTCAGTGAGAAACAACATGAGTGATCAGATGAGCCATTTATCATACGCAGTGGAATGAATTATTAAGCTTAAGGAATATGTCATGTGCTAGGCAAATGCTGGTCAACTACATGCTTCAGAAAGAAAATACCCAAAATGCAGAAACCCCAAAACATATTCTTAATTTAAATACATCAATAGCATTGTTAATTGTTTCCAGTTCCCTCATGTTTCACTACTTTGCCTTTTAGTTTTCCACAGTCCTTAAAAGTGTGGAAAAACAGACCATACATCAAAACCTTAGTTTCCTTTCTCAAAGTGATGGAGAAAAAGTCAGCTGAGAAGGAAACTCATTATGTAAGCAGAAACCAGACATCAGCATATCCTGATCTCATTTGTGCCATTCTCTGTCAAGCTGTAATTTGTCTCTTCCTATCTTCATTGTCAGCAGGAACTAATTTCTATGCTCGAGGGTTTCTCTTCCTTGTGGAGCTTGATGCTTTCTTTTTCCAGCTTTTGTCATAATTGTATTTGGAAGCTGCAAGGGGTACTTCCAAATTAGTTTTAAAATTCTGTCTCATTGGGAATCCCTGAAAACATGCTTCATATTCTCCATACAAAAAAGTTCAGATACATCCACTACAGGGAGCACAAAACAGTAGGGAAGTATTTGGACATGCTAGCAGCAATCCAACAGCATCTGTAGAAGTGGTCCTGCAAGCTCCCACACACTTCACATGCTTCCCAGGTGTCTTTTATGATCCTGTGCTAGATCAGCCTCTTGACTAACATGATCATCATGTTATATAAGTGATGGTTTTAAATCGCAAAGACAGTCCTACTAAAAAAACATTTTCTGCTTAATTTGGTTCTTGATCCAAAATCATTTGCTATCCTGCTGATCTTTAGCATGACGAAGCATTAGCAGGCATATGATTAATATCTCTCATCTGTTACAACAAAAAATCCACATGCCCTGTAAAATACTTTTCCACATTGGATTTGGTGTTTAACAGAAGATAGTCTGCAAAATGCAGTGACTCGAGCAATAGCACATACTTCTCTTTCCCCAAAAGCAGTCCATCAAAATATATTAATAGTTACAATATTATGTTGTCAAAGGATGTTGGAACTCCTCTTCACATAGTGTACATGGAGAAATGTGATGCATTATCTGTGTGTATATGCACATATGTCTGAATACATACACATATATATATATAAATAATGACACAGTTCATTAAATTTTCTATGATTGTCTCTTCTTCCCTTTTAATTATCATGAGTTGATTTTTAAAGACGGAACTCTGCAGTAAAACTCTGGGGTCTGAGTCAAACAATGTTGAGAGATTAAAATAGGATTGAGACAAAAATTACACATACAGTGATGTATCTACACTTCAATTAATAACTGACATCAACATACTATCACACTTTAGTTGAACAATAATTCGGTCAACAAACATTCAGCTGTTTGTTAGAAGTTAGGTATTTTTTTTTTCCTTTAATAAATATAAGAAATACAAATTTACAACTTGGAAGTATGTTGAGAGTGTTTTGCTGACCTGGGCAATGTGTGACCAACCCAAGTCAAAGAACAGAAGCCAGGGGCAGGGCTGTGAGTGACAATGGTTTTCAATGGACATCACTCAGCCAGCTGAATACTATCCAATAAAAGCAACCATCAGAATTATACTTTGTCACATCTATGATTAAACCTACTTAATACCCTTCTTTCTGAAAGCAGATATTACAGCTAAAACCCTTACGAAAGCAGACTGCTTAAATAATTACTTTCATGTGTTTTGCATATAACAATAGATGTAATTTCTTCAAGTTCCAGTGAGAACTTTGTCAGTTTAATTTAAAAAATCTTTGTACTAAGCGTGTTTGCTTTAATCACACTTTCAGCTCTTTGGGGGAAGTCAGCTGAAGCATGAAAAAGACATTTAATTTTTGATAGGGATCAAAGAAGAAAAAATCAGCGACATGACCAGGTTGTATATTAAGGCACTACTTATTGCTTATTACCTATAACAAGTTACAAACTATTACTTTCATCATAAGATGAAAATGCAAAGACAAATATTTCTTGAACTTTTTAAAATAAAGACAGAAACAACTCTTTCTAATCATGTAAATGATAAAAAAGCAAACACAATATTTTATATTTTTTTAAAAAGAAAACAGTATGATAAAATTTATTTTGATTAACTTAAGTGTGAGAAGGTTTGACTTCATGTATATGTGGTTGTATATATTATATACATATGCTTAAATACAAACACACATATATCCATATATATGAGTAGAACTGCAGAGTTTGAAATGAAAGCGACATGTTTACTTGCTCAGTGTAGCCCTTCCAAATAGTAATTACTCTATAGAAACTCTTTGAAATTCCCTATAATGTTTCTGGCATGTGATAAAATGGAAAGAAATAGCGGGGGGGGGGAGGATCAAAACAGTTCTGAGAACCAACTTCTGCTTTAATAGCCCAGTTGGCAAGTTTCAGGATACTACACGGGGGAGGGGGGTGTTCTGAAAACATTTGATAACAGTGACCTTTGAAAGACACACAGAACTGTTCTGTTTTAACCTGGAATCTTTCACTGTTAGCAATGGCTCATATAATAATGTTGAAATCTGGACCGAGAGCCAAATTAAACTTGTCAGAAGTTTGGTGTATTTGTAGTTTTACAAAGATACTAGACACTCACCAGGCACTTAAGTTCCAGCCTGTGACACCAGGAGACGTTAATGGTGGGTAGTTATAGTCCAGAATGAAATAAATAAATTCACACACACAAAAATATTTTATTTTTACACTGAGTGCTTTTGGAACAAATCACTAGTTCTTTGTCAAAGCCCTAGTATTGTATTAAAGATGGAAAAATCCATCTACAGGAACTAAAGTAACCTTCACTACAAATGACAGTAAATAATATAAGTAATATAATTTTTGTATGTGAAAATTTCTTTCAAATTCTATTCGGAAGAGCTGGGACTCCATGTTCTCTTTTGGAAAAATAATAGGATTTCTGGATGTGTATTGTTGATTTTTTTATCTAAGATAGTAAAAACTGGGGAAAAAAATATCATTTCAGGGCTGACCCAAGAAGTTTCATACAATCTTATAGAGGGATATGTTCAATGCTAGCAGAACAGTTCTAAGAATACGATCAAAATGATCAATAACTTGGAATTAACAATAAGGACGATTATCTGGCACTACACATTTATAGATATTTTGTTGCTTTCCATTATTTCAATCAGGCTATGGGGTTTTTCTGATGGTAAATAAAGCCTCACTCCTGTAAACACACTTTAAACAGTAAGCAGTTGTGAAAGCTCATGGAGCAAAGCTTTAAACCTAAATTTCACATACCTATGTGAAAGAAATGTATATATATATATATATATGTATATATATGTGTGTGTTCAGAGCTCCTTTTTAACCTTCTTTATCCTTTTTTCTCCCCATACTTCTTCAAATGCCCATCTGCTGTCTTCCAGCACTTTTTCAAAATGGAGGTCTTTTTCCTACTTACACTGAAGCTGTAACTTTTCATGAAGTTTCTAAGTCCTGCTGCGAGTCTCAATGAGTTAAATTAATATTTGAATTTAAAATTTAGCCACACTGGGTTTATTTACAATTAATTATTCATTGATAATACACAATGAACACAAACAGATATCTTCCTTTCATCCTAGTGTTCCTGAAATGAACGAGATTTGAAATGAACAACAGAAAAGGCTTAAATCACAAAGCTGGAGATACACGAGTGTCAGCAGGAATCAATTATTTATTTTCCACTTAAGAAACATTTAACCATTCATTCAACCTGAGACTACAGTAGTGCTTAAAGCACTTAACTGCATTACAGCAGAGGATAGTTTGGATGCCCTCAGACAGAGAGAACCGAACTACTCCAGGCTCTCCCATCACCAAAAGTGCTCAGGGCTCTCCCACAGGGGAGACCATCAAGCCTGCCAGAGGAGACTTGAATCACAAACTTGTTGACTAGTTCTTTGTTCCACAGCTTTGGTTTTTTAGAGGAAAATTCATTCCAAAGTTAATTCGGAATTTGACTGCTTGGTTCAACTCAAAACATTTCTGACTTTCCATTTCTTTGGGACAAAGAAGCGTTAAAATTGGTCTTTTCATAGGTTTTGAATACAGAACAATCCAAGCCAGCCAAAAGCAGGAGGGCAGTGCTGTGAGGTTTGTTTTTAATTAAATAACAATAACAACAATAATGTCAACCCATAGTGTCTTTATAGTGACCATACTGAACAGTTACCGGACCGCACTTGCAAAGGCAGCTCTGCACAGGCAGTTGCAGCTTCTTGTGGCTATTGCATGCTCAAGCCTGCAAACCGAACATGGCTTTAACTCCACCATGTGGCCTCACACTGACACGGGATCATCAGCAGATTAAACTGAGAACCACTGCACAAACTTCCCTCGTTTGAGCCAAGGGAAACATAGTAATTCACTGCAATACCTGTTTTACAGTTTGGATGTGAACCAGAACTACAGGGGATGATGAATACTTTATTAATAGCAAAGACAGAAAAAAAAAATATGCGTAAGGTAAGGAAATAGTAAACTAAAATTTTTGCTTCCATTCCTGTCTCTGCAGGAAAATTTGTGCTGTGGTACTATTATTTTGCCATCTTTTGACCAGGTCTTCCCAATTTCTTTACCTTCTTCAGATTGTATTAGAGCTTTTTCCCCCTGAGGTTTCAATTTGATACTTCAATATGATGTCCTGATCCCCCATGTAAAATTACCTGACAGTTCAAAGATGACTAACAAGAAACCAATTGGACCAATTCTGCTCTAATCAGCAGCTTGTTCTGGCTCAGTTGGGAGATAAGAGATTAAAGCCTACAGATAACAGAGCAAGAGGTGGTGAGGTGGAAGAGCACACAGGGTGAGATTGTGGGAAGAACATCCTCAGTTTACAATTCACTTTGTTAATGTACATGGAAGTTATGCAACACCATCTTGAAGTTTTTATGAAAGTAAAAGGCCTGGGTCCATATAAAGAATTCTATAACAAATTGAGCTCCTTTTTCAGTTGTTTTTTGGTTTTGGAGTTTGTTTTGGGTGGAGGGGGAGGGAGGGGTGTGGGGGTAAGCAGGTTTGTTTTTAGGGTAAAACCTCAGTCCTAACTTTAAAAGCCAGCACAAAAATGGTTATTGCTATGGGCCCCAACAAACAGTTTTACCAGCAGGCATCATGCTCTATCCCTGTGGTTTTGGGAAGGCTTAGTCATAATGATGAAAACCCAACTGACTTGAGTTTAATAAAGTCAAGGGTGTTCTGCTTTTTTGAGCTTTAACATCATCAATACTATGTTGCCCTTTGGGAAGATTTAGCCATTCTAAAGCAAACCAATTTAGAACTATTTTTTTTTTTATGCCTTAGTAAAAGAAATTATTTTTACATTTTAACAAGATCAAGAATACTTTGTTTCTTAATTACGTGGGAAGATGCATTCACTCCGCTCCTTTTTTGCCCCTCCATTTGTGCTGTATTTGTACTCTGAACATATATCCAATCATATGGAGAATGTGCCTCAAACAAGACGTTTTAAATTTTGAGAAGATAATTTTTTAGGAATATCTTAAACCTCTTAGAACAGTGAAAGTGAAGGTTATAACTAGCAAGTTCTTTTCATTTTGTTCAAATATTTACTTTTTGAGAAAATAATATATACAGTTACAAATAAGAGTACCAAACAGTACTGGATTTTTAATTTTCCTTTCTTGCAGCACATATTTAATTTTCTTGTTTTCATTTGTGGTTGTAATTTTAACATGGTCAGCCAGATTAACTATTAAAACCAAGAAGACCAACTGAACATACTAGTGGAAAAAAAGTGAAAGCAAATAGGTAATTTAACCATGGACACCGACAAGAGAGCAACATTTTGGCTCCTTATTTTAACTGTTCACAGAAAATGCATCATCTTTGCTTCCAGCAAAGACCATAGGGTATCAGAGATCCCAAACTGTAAGAATATTGTCCCTTTGCTTTAGTTTTAATTTAGCCACTTATAATAAAATTATCTCAACATTTTGGTCTTGGGATGTTTTCCAGACTGTTGCTCAGAGCTCCTTTTTTGCCTGGTTAATTAGAGCTTAGTCCAGAGCAGGGCAAGGCGAGGAGAACGGCACTGCCCTCCAGGACAACTAGCAGCACCAACTGTCACACAAGCTGCTGGCTCTTGGCTCTCCAATTGCTCACACAGAAGGGGAGTGCTGTTTTCCTCCGCCGCTCTTCTCGATCGGGCAGTGAGATCAATTAGTTTTCTTCCCTAGCATGACGAACCTTCAGCCGGTACTGCCACCTGCTCCAGGCCCTCAACATTTACCCTGCTAGCAGCACATCAGGGGCATTTTGCTGTCACCTCATGTTGGGCTGAGGGCCTGGATTTGGGGCAGTTCTTCACAGGAAAGCAAGGCTTACTCTGGAAAATCCACGCGAGTTGTCTCTGCATTCCTGAAACTGAGTGCCCTGAGTTCAGCTTAATGCCCCGTTTCAAGTCACTTCCAAACCAGCACTGTTATGTGTCCAGGAGCCTGAGCCTCTGTGGGTTGGGTGCCATCACCATGGCCAACCCTGACGCTTAAGCAGAGGAAAGCTTGCAGAGATTTTGGGAAATTTAATCATCTGAGGAACTTGGCCAGTTACAAAAAATGGATCCTATGAAGCAGCTTCTGGAAAGCAGTTCATGGTATGTTTAAATTAACACCTCAGGCCAGTTCATCAGCGCATTCCTATTTGAGCCTAGCCCACCACAAATCAAATGTTTTACTTCAGTGTTCTCCATTAAAAATAGGAATGCTGTGTTTTGGTGTTAACATTTGCCCTAAAGAAATGGGCTTCGGTCACATTTTCCATTAAAAACCTGTTGCACTAGAGAATTCACTAGCTAGAAAGCCATGGCAAAGGGACAAAGCCA
>JAVJGJ010000047.1:74215555-74241076 GCA_035590215.1 Microhierax caerulescens | reverse complement strand
CAAACCCCAGAGCACTAACTCAGGTAAACACACGGTGAGCTGCCAAGACAAGGGACAACAGCCCCAGCAGTCTTGCTGGCCAGTAAGTTAGGCTTATCTCACCCTTAGCTCTTCAGGAGGCCAAGTGAATGACTGCAGCCCACATTACTGGCTGTAAACCTTAATTGCCCCAGGCAGCTAACGGGCACTAGTTCAAAGGAGAAACTCCAGCCTCTTCCTACTGCTGCACATATTCCTTCGGTGTGCTGAGGCTTGGCTAGAGCACTCTATCTTTACCCTGGCCCTGCGTGTGCACATGCTCATGAATGTTGTCCCTTCTGTTGCATTTTTCCACAAAGGAATAAAACTTGGAAACCTGGATTCGAATTTGCTCTTCTGTATGCTTGTAGCCAAAACGAGAAAATAACCAGGAAGCTGCATATGGGAAGAATAACACTGCCATGGCCAGATAAAATGTGCAAGACTACTTCTTGCCTGCCCAGAAACAAACAAAAGTGGTCCAGAGCCTCTTCTACATTTCTGAGATACAGCCAGGAACCTGAGCCAGAGTGTAAGATACAGTGAACTGCAATTATGTTTAGCTAATAAAGCTTTGTTCTTTTTTTGCAACTATTACACAGAAGGATGCACCAATGATATAGCACATGAAGTAGGAGTAAGAGACAATGCCAATTCCCTAGAAGTGCTGCACACAGAAGATCACTGTATATAAAGACCTCACTTGGCCACAATTGTACTTAAATCATCACAAAAAGGAAAGTATGTGATCAGAAGGCTTAGTCCTGAAACTCCGCTGAAGAAAATGGAGTTGTCAGTATGACTGCCGGCAATTAGCTTGGCTTTAGATCAATAGACAACCTTGGTACTTACCTGATCACCAGCAATGTTGTGTGAAGCAAACCGAATTCAGGAACAAATATCTAATATCCAGGGTTTAAATCTTGTTCCCAATAGACCAGTGGAGATTTCTGCCAAATTCAGTGTAAGCAGGAATAAATTTGCCAGATCCCATGGTAACAATCTTTGCCTTTTGTTTCTCTGCAGCCAAAAGTGGCTTAAAAATATATTATCCTGCCTTGGATTTTATTTTTCCCCTGCAGTTTTTCAATAATTTAGTACCAGCACTACTAGTATATTTTTCCTGGCGAAATCCTAGTTTGTTTCCATTACAGAATAAGCTTGTGACCATTGAGGGCAGTATTTTGGTAGGTTTACCTGCCGTACACACATTTAATGTGCTTTAACCTTTCTCCAGCCCAGCTATATCTCCACCCTTTCCTGTATCGTTTAGAGGCTGTGAGCTCGTTGGGGCAGAGACTTTAGGAAGTGCTTTCAGACAAGACCTCCACAATGTGTTATCACAACAAAGATAAATCACTACCAATGAAATATTTGCTTAAATTACACTTTAGCTTGAAGGTTTAAAGCCATAAAAATATTGGAATAATGCTGACAGCTTTCTAAAGAGTTCTGCATCTGATTGACTTAAAAAAAAAAAAAAAAAAAGTTTGTAAACCAAGGTTGTATCATGTAGAGAGCTAAGGATGAAAAGCTTTAAACCTCAGACTTTCTACTAAAAATCCCAAACATTTTCAGGCAACTTGATCTATCACGTCTGCACCAGTGCAGGAATTACTTTAATGTGTCTAACAGAAGGGCAATTTAAGGGGAATTGGTTTTGAGTACTCCTCCTCCATTAGAGCCCAGCATGAAGTTTAACTTTTATCCAATGCCTGATTTGTTTTAATGCTGAATGATTCATGATGCAGTATAATTTCACGTCAGAAAAGCAGGATCCTTTTTTATTACTGTGACTAGATAACTTAGCCAAAAGATAATTTGAATTGGTTTGTTGTTCGGTTGGGGTTTTTTCCTCTGGTGTCCTAAATGAAAATCTGATATCAGTAATTTGAATCTAGGAAGTATTTAATTTTAAATACTGAGAATTTATGCCTAATTTGTAAACTAGTTATCTCTGTGTGTTACAAGGTGCCCATTCAGTGTTTTCATTCTCTGAGATTATGGATGTTTAAAGCTGCCTTTGCAAGTTTGATCAGAAAACAGACTTTTTTTCTGTATTTTTACATATTAAAATAATTCCTTAGATTACTCCTGGTTTCACAATTTTGCCCAGAGTCTAATAATGCAGAGCAAGAAGTATCTTCATAGGAAAACAAGGTGTTTTCTCATTTGGTATCTCTCATATCCTGGATCCTTGCCTTTAGGGTGATGTCAACTACATGCTATGTACTGGTTTGTAAGAAACTATTTTCCATGGACCTATTTTCCTATTTAATTGTAGTAATTACTTAAACAGCAAAAGTGAGTGACTGACTTAGCGTAACAGGCATCAAACAACTGCTTTTCAGTGGTAGCATTCATATCTCGGAATACTTTCATCAGTAGCAATAAATTGTAGCAAGTAGGTTTGGACTAGCTTGCATTACCTCAAGGACCTCATCTTGTTGTGCAAGCACAGATACCCTTTTGATAACCTCTAGGTCAAGAGGTTAGTTTCTCAAGACAGTAATCTGTAAAAATGTTATAGTCAGATGCTACTCAATGGTTGGAAAAATCACCTAAGCTTGCCAGTCTTCCTAGTCCAAGGGACTAGATATGACAGAGTGAGATTTGTCCAGTTTACATTGTCTAAATGAAATCAAATATGCTTCTTAAAATGGAGAGGGTAAGTACCCTCAGAAGGCGATAGTATTTGCATTTTTAGGGGGAACCTAGACTTTTGGCAGCTAAATATAATCTCATTAAGAAGTAGATGGACTGGAATTCTTTTGTCACAACTTCAATTTATCTAAAAATTCACTCTATATCTACAAAAATACCTCTTTACATAATCGGTGATCTTGTAATAGAATATCCCTGGTAAACTATTTATACACTTTTCTTGTTAGCATCTAGAATATTATAAAAACTGCTTTTCTTCTCAAAACAGGATAAGTAAGTCTATAAACATTTCATTTTGACTGCAGACAGCTTCATATTCTGAATCACGTGAAGTGTGAGGCAGAACCATTTCTGCTTGAGGTAACTTTTGTTGTCACATAGAGGCCTTTTTTGAACATATAGGTAAAACTTGGGGGTTGGGAGAGGGGGAGAGAGGTGTGGAGCAGATGCTGAATGCAAGAGGAAACAGTCAGTACTAAATTTACATGGAGATGAAGACATGGCCAGGTGGTCAAATTCTCCAACGGCCTGTTGTACAGCCAGTAGAAGCCACTGGAGGCCACCAGCTGCAAGGCAGCTTTTCCCAGGGACACCAAGGGTCACCTGCTCACCAAAACGAGCCCAAAGGCTTGCCCTCTTGTTGCCCAAGCTAATCCTGCCCACCCACCTCTATATTCCCTATCTGCTCTTGTGGACAACCTCTGCAGATTAAGATCACCCCAGCACCTTTCCAGGGAAAACCCTACCAATGCCTGTAAATGCCTTGGCATTGCCAAGCTGATGCGTTTACAGGCTGTTCCTGAGAACTCCTCAAACTGCTCCCAGGATCAGCCAGCTCAGTAGAAAGCTATATGATGAGATTAATTTACAGGCAGTGTTCTTTCATTTCTCATTGCTGACTGAGTAGTTAATATGTAACCGTTGCTGAAAGAGATAGAGGAAAACTCCTGGGCAATATTTTCTCTCAACACCTTGAGTAAACAGGTCAATCTCCAAGACTGTTTGAATTTATTGGTAAAGCAAAGTAGCATCATTACTTGCTTACTCACAACACAACCGACATTTTAATCTAGCATTCTGCAATACTTGCAGGATGCACGTAGTCTGTATGCCGGTTCAAAACCGTCACCAGATAGTTATTTTGCATATACACAGGGCTTTTTGCTGGAGATGGAAGCTATTTGTTCACCTGCTAAGAGATGAAGAAAAATAACAGAGGGTCATTTCCTTTTGCAAAACCTTGACAAACATTTTTAATAATTTGTTTCCCCAGCAAATTTCTCCAACTTAATCTAGTATATATTCTAGCATAAAAACCCACTACTGTTATTGGCTCCTTCTTCTGCTTACAGTGCTTCTGTGCCTGCAGCAGTTAACCTAGAGATTAATAAATGCCACCCAACTCCTTAAAAATTGCAATTTCTGTACTAAACTGATTCAGTTTCTCTACAGAAATGGTATTTAGTGCAATCACATAGCAAAAGCACAGAACTACATGGTCTTCGCTATGGTTAGGTCAATTGTTATAGGCAGGAAGTTCCCTCAGGGGACATTGCTGGGGACAGAGGCCATTGCTTCACGCTTCTCTTAAAGTCACCTGTTGTCTTGCTGGGACTGCTGCTGGCCAGATAGATGTAAGAACAGTTTGTGTGAATTCCTGGTGGAGGGAATTTAGGAATTGAACTACCAGGAAATGACATACTTAGGGCCTATTTCTAAGGGCTATTTTAATACTAATAAAGACATCACGCTAAGGCCTATCCATTCTCTGGCCTTGAAAATTAGTGACATGGGATAGCCTTTGCTGACGTTCACGTTTTCCTATTGGAAACAATCCCCAGACGGTACTAATGCACTTGAACCGAGGTTTAAGGTTCAATGGCTAGATTACTGCTGATCAGCTCAGATCAGAACTGTAGTGAATAATGTGCCAATAATTTATTGTATAAGTGATTGTGTAAATAATTTTTGTCTTTGGCTTGCTGGTTCACCGGTATCATTGTAGTCCAGGAGAACTGGGCAGAACCATGGCCTGTTGAAACCAAAAGAATTCTAAGAAGTCTGGCAAGCTTATGTTACGTGTTCAAGACATGGTGTGTCACATCCAGCAGGGCTTCCAAAGGAAATGAAGTTTCTTTGCTAAGAATCTAAACCATCATTTTGTTCCAGCCTAGTGTTTGTCATTCTCCTGGTCTGAAATTTATTTGTCTCCTTGGAAACAAAGTCAGAGATATTCTACCTCACTTTTGATCTAGAGGCAACACAATTACCAGAGATGTTACTTTCTTAGAGGAGAAGCAAAACACACATTACTTTTTGAACAAGGCATCTCCTGAAGTGACACAATTATTACTGCATTTCCTCAGTGCCAGCTCCAAAGCTTCGGTGCTGGTGCACAGAAGTGAAGCCATCTACTAGGTAAAAAACCTGTGGATTATGCACCATCAGAAACCTCTTCAATTAGTGTCCAGCTCCTGGAGCTGGTTAACCACCACTGATGACTTCAGATGGGAGTGTGAGTTTTCTACCTGTGCTTGATAGAAGAAAATAAATGAGTGTCCAAGTCATTCAAGGTCAGAAGTCTACAGTGCTTTATATGCTTCTCAAAGACAGACTACTCAGTCCTCACAACTTAGCCTGAAATACCCTCTATGCTTGCTGAGAAATTCCCTGAGCAAGAAAACTCTTGGGGCAGCTTCCCCTTTGCTAACACTCATTTGAATGCCAAGTGACTATTCAGTTCAACCATGTTTAAAACTCTTATGATTTTTTATTTATGAGCATTCATACAAACAGGCTTTTTGTTCACAGAAATGCTTGCTGAAGGGCTATTTTTCATATGAATACCTGCACTCAGAGGGAAACAAGAGTATTCACTCAGAGCAAGAATAATTGCTACTTCTTGCTATTTGTTGATTCTTATTCTCACGTTCTAAAAGTTGCCATCATGCATTTTACAAAACAATGCCTGGAAATTAGATGGCCAGCCACATGCCAAAAATGAAATGTCAGTAGATTCTGACTCTCCTGCTTAGGATGAGTAATATCTCATGAACAACTCTGTTGACACCAGTAGGACAATTCAAAGTAAAGCATTATTCCACCAGTTAAAGCCACAGAATCTGCCCCAAACCAGAAAAACCTGTAGACTGTATGCATAAGGCAGCCACTCAAGCTCTGTGGTAAATACCTAAGGACATTTTTTTTTGCAGAATGTCAGTCTCATTTTCTAAACAGTCTGTATGCAGCAGCAACACGTTGTACATTCACAGATCATTCGTCTGCCATAAATAACATCACAAGCTCTGTTATCCTTCCTGGTTTTTTCCCAAGGGACAACAATCCTTAAAGCACCAATGTCACCTTCTGCCATGCTTAAAGTTTATATGAAACATTAAACAAAGGATGCAAGTGAGGAAATGACAGAATCTGAGATGTAACTTGTTGAAAAAAATCTCATTTTATGGTGAAAGAAATCCAGGGTCTGACGCTGAAAAGGAGTAGGGCACCTGCAGCCTCTTTCTTCCTTCAGCATTCATTCCCTACCCAACATCCTCACTGCAAAGACTCCAGTCTCCTTCTTCCTAGGGACCAAATATTTTGCATATAAAAAGATACTATTAAGGAAAAGTCAGTTTTGCACTTAGGGAATATTTTTCACTTTATAACTTGGAGCCAAGCAAATAAAATTTTGAGTGTTTGATGATACTTCCCATCTTGTTTTCCTCTTTCAGGACTTGGAGAAGCAGACTACCTACCTCTTTTCTCAGGATCTGCCTCCCTGTCCCATAGGCTTTAGGTTCTCCTGCAGCCTCACTTTCCAGTCTCCAGCTCCAGCTGGTCCTGCTTACCACCCTAGCAGGCAGTGTGACTGCACATGGAGAGCCTATGTCCATGCATTCCTACAGTTTGAGAATCTGTCTTGTCTTCTCTCCCAGGACAGATTTCCTCTTTCCTTTCCAGAGCCTCTTTCAATACTCAGTGCAGTGAGTCATTTCACAAGACAGTAACTGCCGTTCCTCCCCCCTGAGCATACCTGTGCCCCCCAGCCCGCAGTTCTCCTACACCCTGCCTGTGCCTTGGGAGACCCGGGCCTGTTTGGTGACGGTACCCTACAACAGGATGTACAATGGCAAGATGTGCATAAAATTATGAGATAATTTCAGTGCTGTTAGTCACGAAAGTATGGAGAATAAGAAGCAGTTTTGGTTTTACTGATTCCTCTAAAACTTGTAAAATACTCTCAGTTTTAAAAGCTATGCTTTACCACATAACCATAATCATAACCATAATTAAATGAATGGACATGCCTGTGTTTGATACAGAAGATTAAGTTTAATTACTGCTTTGTGCTATGAAACACATGTGGGGGGGGGGCAATATATGCAAGTATGGTGCTACAATTCAGCCTTCTGAAAGCATAACTTTAGCCCCCTGCAGCTGCCAGATAACATTTCTGAAGTTGCTGAGATATTAAAAGGGTGGCAGTTTATTATGAAGCCATTTATATTTTGTCAGACTGTTAACAAGATTTGTGTTATCTGCACCATGCAACAAGAAGGCTGCTGCAGAATCCATAATAACTTCTTATTATGCATGCCAAATTGTTGGTGCGATTGGCAAAGAGAGGAAAGGAATCAGAAGATGATATTAGTAACAGCCTACATGAGTTGGGAGCCAAGTTACCCAAACATCTTTATTCTGTTGCTTGATTAAATTCATAATACATCATCAACCCATCAAACATTGAAATTATCACAGACTTCAATATTATACTAAGTTCTTGAAGTTGAACACAATACAAGGTACATGCACTGCTGACTCCAAAATACAAAATTGTATTTTTTCACGTGTTTAACACATTTTGATCTACATATATTTCACCAATGATTCCTTGATGACAATATAAATATATTAAAATATATGTAACATGCGTGCATCTATCTATCTATATCTACATATGCCCTGGTATATATATTGCCATCTCAAGAATAACAGTTTCAAGTCATTCTTCTTTTGCTCTTTTCTCACCGATATAGATCCTGCAAGGTGTCATTTGTCACCAGCTTCCGCTGTCTTTAGTCATCATTTGAAGTGTTAAGGGCGTCACAGCGAGACCCTTCATAAGGTGATAATACATCAACAGGGAGGTAATATATTGATAGACAGAGAAATTGAAATTCTTAAGGCTAAATAGCTGACAAGCCATTGCAAAAATTGTTTAACTTTTTGAAACAGGGACCTTGTAGATTTAAAATGCTGACCCTGAGCACTATCATCAGAAAGGCACTTACAGAAATGTTGTGTTTCTTGTACGTCTTGAGCTTTCAAAATTCTACCATTCAGGGTTTAAAAAGCCATGCTAAATGTGGTTTAGGATACTCATTACATTGCAAAATTTAATTCAAAAAAATGGAAGTGAAAAACTTCACTCGTTAACTACCAATTTAATGGCACAAAATGGGCCAAGCAAGCAAGAATGGCAGAACAGAACATAGGTACAAGGAAATTTTCCGGAATGAAACAACAATAATCAGCCAGATCATGCACAAGGATTTCATTTACAGTTCCCAAGACAAAAACCAAGATGATTTGTGCTGAAGGATGAAACTTACTAATTTAGAGGTAAGACTACACTTACAAATCTGAAGGCTATACATGCCTTCTAGACTTCCAGTCCTGGACAAAGGAGATAACGCTGAGCTATAGCTAGTTATAGATATTCACCTCCAAGCCAGCAACTGGTGTGACATCTGCAAAAGGAGTGAAAGAACTTTGAAGTGCCGTATACACAGTACTCCTGCCCGGGCTGACCAGATGTAAGAGCTTGAAATTCGTTCCAGATAATGTTGTGAACATCAATCAAATCGTAGCCAGGAGAGGGAGATAAAGAGGCACTATGTCACAAGCTGCCTGCAGACACAGGCTAGAAAAACCTCTTAGAGACAGCAACACGGTCTTTTCAGCACCCTTTTTTGTAGGAGAGGTGACATCCAAATGATATAGCCTGAAGAAGAGCACCCTGGTCACACTGGGTCCTTCCGTGCTCTTCGGGATGTCAGTTGTTGTTTGTAGTTCGGTAGTTCTTCATGTTCCTAAATTTAAGTTTTACACGTAGACTGCAAGTTTAGCAAAGTCAACTGGTCTAGAACTGACTACTTTATTGCTAACCTTATCACCAGTCCCTTCAGACACTCAGTGTTCCTGAACATCTAATTTTAACAGATTCAATATGCACAGAATTGACCAAGAACCATCATTTCTCTTCCCTCTGTCTGTCGTGCCTGATTTCTGTTGGCTTACATTCCCCTTCTGAATTTCCACCAACGACTCCTAAGGAAACATTTTAAAATTTTGGAAGTTTGCAAGGTACTCCCTGGAACAAAGCAATCCCTCTGGACATTGATTATAGCTGGGCTGCTTGTTAATTCCCAATTTAATGTAAAAGACTTTCAGAAGAAACTTTGCATTAAGTTTGTTTTAAAACATAGTATTGACATTCACTGTGCTAAAGATAATAGAAACGTCAGGGGATTTTTTTTGTGTTTGTGTTTTGTTGGTTTGGTTTTTTTACATTATTCCCTAACATTTAACAACTGTGTTATATATTCCAAAGTCCAGCAACCACATTCTCATATACACCTGTAGAAAGAGGGATTTGCCCACTAAATAAACAAAATGTGGCCTCAAAATTTAACTAGAAATAGCAATTAAGTTGCTGTCTATATGACCACCTGATTTGATATTGCCACAGTGATTCTTGACGATTTAGTTGAAGCAATTGAGCTCTATAATCATTGTTGACTTTCTGAATACTTTGACTTGATCAAAATCTTGAATTGAATTATTCATTGATCACCATGAATAGGACAACGTCAAAGCTAAATGAAGATTCTGGTTTTAGACTGTGGCTAAGTCTTTTTTTTCTCCAATTCAGATTAGAGCTATAAATTCCTATAGATGAACATAGCATGCTTGACCCAGAGGTCCTTGTCTCTCTTAAAGTTGTGTGTCTAAGCTCTTGTCTCAGCAGCTTGGATTGATGTAGTTGTATTGTAGTTTCCTACACATTTTTACATGTTGTGAAATACCTGTGGGATGTTCTTCTTCTTTCCCCAGCAAAAGTTTCAAAGAAAAACATTCTTCCACCCCATCTTTAAGCATTCACATTCAAAAATTTAGTACCCAAATCATCCGTTTGTTTTCTTCTTGTCTTCCTTTGTATAAAAAGCTTAGGCAACTTTCTTAAATATCAGAACTGCTTGATAAAACTATATTTTAAATTTTAATTTAAAGCGGCTAAGAAGATCTTAGTAGTTTCACTCTTCTGGTATAGTTGTAGAAGAAGTTAGTTATGTTACTGTAAAGTATATGTTAGCATATTGGTAGATCTGGTTTTAGATGTGAAGGTGAAAGGTGCCCAAACCAATGAACTGTGGATGTCACTGGTTAGCTGTGCTGGTAGAAAGTCATACATAACCCCAACCTAATACTAGCATACTGTTGAAACTCTCAACTCTCAGTGAGGACCAACCTTTTCAGTATTAAGAGGAAAAATAAATAAATAAATAAAATTAAAAGACAAAAACCCCTAGAACGATTGTGTTACTGAATAGTTTCCTGCACATCAGCTACAGACTTCGAGTAACGTTATCACAGTAACTTGTAAACAGTGATCACTGGCTCACCACTTTCTCTGGCACGTTTTGAGCTCACAATATACCCTCGCCCTAGCCAGAGTGGAAAGTGAAAGTAGTCCCAATAATTTCTAGTTTCTCTCAATTAGCAGAGCTGAGATTATTCCTTACCCAATGTTACTACATAGAAATCTTCCCCCAACCAGTAGCTTGCTGATCTTCAGACACACCTGTTCAAGATACACCATTGGTTGCATCTCAGCAATCTCCCTAAGAACCTGTGCAACAACTATTCATGGAAGTGCTGCCTTTTTTCCAGGCACCTGTTGCTTCAAATTCTAGGTAGAAATACAACTGTTGAGAACATCTGTTTACACACTGAAATGCAAACTGGAAAATAATAATGGAAAAAAAATAATCAACAGGTGCATAGGTGAAAAAAACATAGTAGGAGTGGGAGCTGTGGGAAGGTATTAAAACTATCAACAACCGTGTTCTATTATATAGTTATACACAATACCTTCTGCAGAGTAGGTGTGTTGCTGTCCTGCTTAAAGCAGCAGCAAGATTACACCTGTGATTTTATATCAGGAATCCCAGTCTCACATGTTTCAAAGTTAGATCAGCTGTTTTTACATGTGTATCCATGAATACAGAGCTGGCCAGTGTAGGCTACCCCTATGCCAGAAGCCAGGTCAACGTGTTATCAGTAGGTTTATTAGCTCTAAGACCAAGTAGCTAAGCTGTTTTTGCAGTAGGAGCTCAGGATGCAGGTCTGTCCACAAAAGTCATGTAGAAATACCATAAATCAGGAGGTCTTTGTTGTCTTCAGTGAAGGCTTTGGATCAGGTTTGTAAGATATCTTACTGTGTATTTGGTGAGGTTTGGAGTTTGGGGTTTTGGTTTTGTTTTGTGAAGGGTGTAATTCTCTAAGAAAACCTGATATAAACCCTAGGTTTCTAACTTTTTGACTGAGTGTCCAATACACCAGAAAATTTCCTCTTTAGTTAAAGGAAGTTTCTCCTTGGTACTTAGCTGTAAAGTAATTTTAAAAACTAATTATTTCAAAAAGCAAGGAAAGAAACTGGGCTGTACTTTAATTCTTTTCTTAGCACTGTGAATGATAGTTACCATTCTTGAATGAAGCCTCCAGAATAAATAGCACCAAGTAATTACCCTATGTATTTTTCTTTAAATACTGCTGGCAGCTTTCCTGTAGCTGAATGTGTACAATAACATTTAAATTCCTCATTCCATATCCACATAAGCAGATGACGCTGTCCCATGAGGGCTAAAAAAACCCTGATTTGATTACTAAGAGTCCTGTACCATCTCAGCTGGCTTTTCATGATGTTCTCTCCCACAGCACCCTTCAAGGTCACTATTCAAATCCACAGGTTCTTCAGGACTGCTAACAATAGCCTGCAGCGAAAGTATTCTTAGGGATTCAGATTACATACACTACTTATCATGGAAGAAGTAAAGAAGAAAAGCTATCAAAAATCCCTGCAGGCCCATCTATTCACATGCCTTCAGCAGTCATTCATAACAGGCTTCGTGCCTTATCAGGTGCACTTTTGTAAATGAGATAGTATTTTGAACACAATACTGTGTACATCTTGTATGTATATTTTGTTGCTCATTCATTAAAAAGTAAGATGGATGAGAGCAACTCCACGGGCTGTGCTCCTATCTGCTCTTAGCATTCTCATTTTGACAGATGAATGAGGCATAAAGGCTGCAAAGCAGAATGGACACTCTAGTAATCCATTAACAAGCAAGGGTCAAGCTTCCCCCAGCAAGAGAAGTGACAAGTGTGTACTAATTCTACTCACTGATAAGTGATACAACTGAACTGACATCAGACATGTTCCCTTCTTCACGCTTTTCCTACACCAATAAATATTGAGTGTACTGTTACATTAACTAAAAATCATGTTCAATTGCTTTAGGTATCTAAAGTGTATGTAATATTCATGTTTATCCGCATCAGCAAGCTGACATCTGTGGTCATTCTTGATCACTGGAATACCATCCTGAATGACATTCACTGCTAAATTCACATTAACAAAATTATATTTTGTGGTCTAAAAAAAATCAAGTAGAAAGTCTTTGAGTGTGTCAGTGCTAGGTTTCCTCTACTGTGAAAATATAGTGAATAGATAGACCCTGTTTTGCAACTTCTCTGTAAATATGTCATTTAAAAACTTAGGTGGGAAATGAAGGTGGGAAATCTTTGGGTACGATTGAAGAAGAGAACATTATTTCATCTCAGATTTGGCACTATTACCCAGGTTATAGCTTGAGTATTTTCCAGTATGATTTTAACTAAGGGATCAAATAGAAATACTTACATCATAATCATGCCTGAAGTTCATGAAAACAAGGAAAGGGGTTGATCAAGGGGCTAGGAAGGTGAAACAATGCATTATTTCACCTGAAGTGTAACTGGAGACTCAAAGTCTGTTGCTCAAACCCAAAGGAGCTGTCTGTGTTTGGAGGAGGAAAGCAGGCTTTTGACAAATCAGTAGCTCTGGCAAGAGAGCTTTCGGGGGAAATTAAGATTAAGCTGGGGGTAAAACTCCTCCATTGCCCTCCCAGGTTTGATCAGACAACTTTTGCCATATGCAGAGAGACTCCGCAGTTACCTGTTTTCTAGTAGACATAATAAATAGTTAGGACTGATGAGGACAGCTGGACTAGGCATTAATAGGCTCGCCACACGCAGCAAGTCTTTGCTGGGCAAGCAAGCAGTCACCAGCCGGACAGGGAAGGGTTGGTGTCCCTTGCTCCTTGGAGCAGGCTGACCCTTGATGTCACTGAGCTGGCAGCTTCCTATTCTTTGTTTTCTCTCTTAGGATTTGATACCTTTTCATGTCAACATTATCCTCTTGAATCTTTGAACTACTGCTTATCCCCATCCCAACATTCTTACCTCCGCCTGCAGTTTTACCTCTCTTATCTCGCATGGCTCCAGGCTAGGTGCTTCCTCTCAGCTCTCCTACAGGCACAGCCTAGCAGCCTACTTAGGAGTGTAAGCCAAGGTTATGCAGCTGTGCTGAGTCGGAATTGGCTTTGGATCACAGAGAGCTCAGCACCAGGAGGAGAGTGACAAGGGCCAGACAACTACAGGGATTTGTTCCCACTTAGCTCTGAACTGGAATTTTCCCTTTTGAGGCAAACAGGACATTGGGAAAAGTTGAGGGAAGAGGAAGAGAAATTCTGAGTGGATCTCAGCACAAAGGCTGGATTTTCTGGCATCTTCCCCCTGCTCTCTTATGCTTGGTTTCTGTCCCCGTGCTAAACCCGATGAACAGTGAAGTAGGAATGTGAAGAAAACATAAGGAGACCTGTCTAATCCTGAAACTGAGCTCTGATATGTGGAGGTAACGTTAGTTAATGGTCTAGTAATCACACAGTTCCCGCAGCCTGTGTAATTAAGCTGGACCAACACGTCTCCCACATAGCTATATATTGGGGTTGTGAGGCCAAAAGAAAGGTCACTTTCCAGATCTACCCTCTCTACCAACCCCAGAATTATCACTGATCTATCTCTACTGTTTGCAAGAGATATACTGAGCAAAGCATTTGGTCCTAATCCTTTGAAGAGTAGTACTCAGCAGCTGCCCTCAGGTACAAGTCTGTGATTTGCTTCTCTTTCCTTGCAGCAGGGCCATCACATCACATGTTGTGAGTGACATTTTTACTGTTTGGTCCTGATCTAGAGGCAAAGCAAGAATAAGATACGATGTGCCCTGTGCATCCTCCCACGATTGGGACATGCAGGCTTGATACAATTGCATTCACAAAAAAGAAAGGCCAAAAGCTCATGCTCATTTATCCTCATGGCCAGAAGCCT
This sequence comes from Microhierax caerulescens, assembly GCA_035590215.1. NCBI lineage: Eukaryota > Metazoa > Chordata > Aves > Falconiformes > Falconidae > Microhierax > Microhierax caerulescens. The sequence continues at coordinate 74,226,898 of JAVJGJ010000047.1, read as the reverse complement.
TTACGTAGTGAACAACAGATAAATGCATACTGATATAATAACCTAGTCTTATCAACCCAAAACACGTACGGAACCGTGTGTGTGTAGATGTGGTAAAGGGTCACAACAGCAGTACCAGGTCTCCCAGAAGTTCTCTGCCTTTGGGGAAATCTGAGGGTCAACGTAATTAGCTTTTGGACCATGGATTATACTGCTGCCACACTGCCAATTTAACATGTTCGGATAATTGTTGAATTATTTTATACTTTATTGCAGCAGAAAATTATGTGCTCTCTCAAATTACCATTTCCAGCATCATTATTTTAAAAAAGAACTTCTTGTTATTAATGTCTTCCATAGAAGAAACTTAATAATAAATAAGAACCCTTCTATTTTTTCCCTTGTACTAATTGTTTCTAGTTTCAAAATAATCAAAACCCTCTTACCTATCCTCAGTAAGACAGATTTTTAATTATAGTTGCATGCAAATGCGCAGAGCCATCATATTATAAATTTGACCCCAGGAACTTAAATTCTGTCATTATTTATGTAAGTAAGCTTTTCTTTAGTTTCTAGAAAACTAATTACATTTTTAATTATAGAATATCAATATTTTGCTTTTCTATATGAATATACTGGAATTTCATGCAGCTATAAAATCTGCCACCTACAATTAACACACGTATTCATTTCCAAAATTAAAGTTGGATGGGGTTTGGATTTTGCACAAGGTATAAAAGCTGATGTTCTGGACTAAGAAATCAGACTGCACTGCATTAATTATTTAGTTCAATGATTTGCATTTCACTAGTAAAACTAGGTTCTCTCACTTTCTTCTCTCTTACCAGCTGTAGGTGTTCTACTCAAATCTGGTGCCTCACCTGCCTAGCACACAAAATAAAATTAAAAACTCAGTAAGTATGTTAATGAAACAGAACTTACCTTAATTACCTCGTACTTTTATGGAACTATAGGCAACATTAGTATTCTTGCTTTCCATTTCCTCAGGTTAAAAACAGATGTCAGGTTTTTGTTCACTCAAAAACCAGAATTATACATTAGCATCCAGATATGACCCAAAGGGCATTGGTCATGTTTCAGCTGTAAAACCTATTGAAGTAAATTTGTTTCTGTCTTTTATATTTTACTACTTTTCTTCTATGTTTGTACTTTAGAAATAACATGTGGAAGAACACTACTATGCAACCAGACTAGTGAAGTAAAACGTAAATAAGAGTAAAAACCATGGGATCATGAGAGTGTGTATGATGATGGAGATGGTATCTTTAAGGCACCCCACAAAAAGAGTGGTTGTTTTACCCGAAAGCCCTTGCGACTGCTATTCATGCTCAGACGGAACCAGACACAAAAGACAGCCCTCTGCCTTGGGTGCTGACGTCCAGCCAAAGGCTTAGCTGTCTCACTGCCAGATAAAGTGCCTTTAGTCAAAAAGCACACTCTTAAAATACTGGCCCTGCTGATTCCTGTCACTGTTGCTTGTAATCCTGGGAAGGCAGCTATGTTTTGACTACAGTTCCCTGACTGTTTCAAAGCTATGATCTTCACGGGACATGATGGTTTAAATTGAAAAACTAAGGAAATAGGTATAAAATTTGTGACTCAGAAACTGGGCTTTAAACACTCTGCCATGATACGAGATGTCCCCCCATCACCTATTCAGTTCACAGAGCCAGACCCAGACTTCCACTGAACACCTGAGAGAGACAGGGCTTCAGCCAGCCCTGAGAACCCCTCACTCATAGCAATTCAAGCTCCACCCTATCACGATGGCAGCTAAAATCATGTGAAACCCTATAACTGAGCTGGGAAGAAAGGATCCTTTATGTCCTTCAGAAGAAATACCTTTTGCTTTGCGAAGATTTCACTGACAGGCAAAGACAACCAAATAGCTTTTTTGGGCGAAATGGTATCCAAGACTGATCTCCATAGATTTGTTTGAGTTTTGCAATAACACAAGATGCATAATTTTGTGTTGAATATTAAATGCTACTACATCTGGAGGTTAGCAAGTTTTAACACAGTATGTTTTGAATTTTACCTTCTATATACAGATTAACTTGGATGAAGTTAAGATAAAGAAAGTTTATCAAGCCTATCTGAGATATGGTATTAAGTTGTGGTCCACTCAGCCTGTGCAGGAAAGAAACTGAGACATGTCTAATTCACCATGTACCTACCAGGGAAAGAGCCAGGGTTATGGGGTTTTTAGGCTTTTGAGGTCAGGGAAATACAATAGTCACGTATGGAAAGACAGAGTCTGAAACCTAAAAATCTCCCAGTCAAATAATGTTTGCATTAATAACTTTTCTGGCTTTTAATTTTTATTGCTCTGAAAATACATGCAGGTATAAAAATGTAAATGTGGAGATTCCTGACAAACACAATGCTACACAATGCCAATTAAAAAGGAAATTGAATTGTACATGAAGCAGAAGAATATTCCTTGTGACATTATACTGGAGGGAATGATAACAGAGCTATAATTACATTATAGAAAGAGATGCAAGTTTTCTGTTTTAAATGTGATGAAAATAAGACATTAAAGCCTCAAAGATGGATGACAGACAACAGAAAATAAAATCAGGTGTACTCTAACACAATGTTAAGTTCCTGTTATTGTATTATGACTAGAGTATTGCATACAAAAAACCTGAAGTGACCAAAATGGAAATAGCAGTAAATCATGATTTACACGATTCATTGATTCATTTCACCTCCTTGGGCAAATTGTTTAAGGACTAGTTTTCAAAAGGTCAGATGTGCAACTAAGCATGTGAAGATGTACTCCTGTTTGCACACATTGCATGATGGAAAGCAAACTGACATACGAAAATGGCCAGTTCTCATCACCTGAGTTCAGTGTAAGTTCACTTGAATCAAAACTAAGTGAAAACCTGGGATTTGGCACCCTGCAGAGATTGCAGAAAAGTCCGACCACATGGTCAGACTGTGCTATCAAATATCTATTGTCAACTTTAATTTGAAACATTTCCATTTTTTCGTGAAGCACTCCTGCTTAGGTACTCTGCAGTTCCTCCTTCTATTAAAAATAGCTGAGTATCTGATCATTCTCTTAGCTTTTCAAGTGATCCAAGTTAATTTTCTATTTAAAGAGAGAAAGAAACCTCTACATACCTGGGGTAACGCCTGTGTGCGGCAGAACTTTGTAACAAAATAAATGAAGTTGATGACATCATCTTTCTAGAAAGAAAGAAAAAAGAAGTTTGATGATACAGGAGGGCTTTCCTTGTCTTTTAAAAGTCTAAGCAGAAAGTATTATATGCACTACATGGGTCTGGAGCTTCAGCTGTGGCAGGCTGTACTCTTCAAAAGGTCTTTAGCTACTGCAGGACTTTGAATCACAATAATAACAGAAATACCTTATTATACAGGGGGCAAGTGAAGCTGACTATATGCAAACTACTGTAAAATTGCTGCAGCTAAGAATACAGGAACAATAGAAGAAAGTGGTTTTTTCATTGTAAGCCAGTGGTGTCCACAAATCACACCAGATGAACTGAGCCATACTGTCTTTCTAATAGTTATAAAGTTATTACTGACTCAAATTATAACTAGAAGCATTAGTGTAACCCCCACAGTGTCCAGTTAGTTGAAAATTATCTTTCCCAGTAATATTTTGGAGTTCACACTTAGAAATTCTCTACTTTTGCAGAACGTACATGCATATTTTATTTTCCATACTGTTACTTTTTTGCTTAAATGCTGTAGTCCATTTTCCATAACAAGCTCTACCTCTGAGAGCAAGCTGTCGTTAACTGTTAATTCTAAACCCATGAGCATCTTTCACTGAGTGTTTACTGGAGATTTCACTTTAAATTGTTTTTAAAGTCATGCTATGATATAGCCCAGCAGTACTAATTTTGGCCTAGATAGTTGGCAAGGTATATCAGCACCTGGTTTTGATGCATCAAAATGTGATTTTGAGCACTGGAACTGTTCTGGGCACACTGGAATTCAGTCTTAAGTACTAAACCTGATATGGGGTACACAAACCTGGGTTTAGCCATATATTTTGTGTGTTAATACATTCTTCTACCCAAGTTAATTAGGTTCATTTATTATTTTTTTTTTCTGTGATTAAAACACTGAACTGAGAAACTAGGAGTCCAGATTAAGGTCCACACCACAACAGATGGCATTTGAAAAAAAAAAAAATTAATTCAAAGGTGAAAGGCAAAAACTTCTTAAAGAGTCATTGTTAAACTGAATCCAGGGGTACTCATTAGGGGTTCTTCCTCTTTGCCCAACCTGCTGGAACCACTGGTTCCCAAACACAAATCACGTGTAAGGAAGAAAGTTCAGGGGCAACAGAGGTAGAAAACATGAGCAAAGTCATGAATTTAAAAGTTTGCATTTGATGTAAAGAGTGATGGGGTCCACTGAAGGCTTACTGTTATATATGAGTAGGTACAATTCCTCCTCGCCTCTTTGCTGAGGTGAGTGTGATGTTTTTCAGTCAGTGAGTAGGAAACCATTTGTTGCAGTCATTAATACAGTTGTGATATCTTGATGGGGTTGATGGATAGAATTTATGTCAAGGCTGGGAACATCTCAGCCTTTTTACATAGATGCATAAAAATTGATGGCATTTTATATGTGGTACCATCTGCTTTTTATAGGTTTTGTCTTCTCTGGATGTTTTTGTTTTAATTTATTCTCCCTGGGGATTTAATTTCTTTAATATTGAGCTTGTTAATAGGAAGGAAAAAAATATTGCTGCATATGTAATACAGATAAATTATACAGTCAATTGTATAATATGACTGAGTGGATTTCACTTCTGTCAAGGAGGTAAATAAAAATAAGATTTTAAAAAGCAGCTGAAATGGTCTGATTTTCAGAAACACCTAACACCCCAAATCCCACTGTTTGCTGAAGAAATTTTGGGCAGCTTCAATAATCAGTTCCCTCATTGTTACCTTATGAGGAGGTTATTGACCTTATGGACGTCATTCACCTTCTCTTCCAGCTCAGAATACACTGTCCACCTCGCAGTCAATTCCTCTCTCATATTTCTGCCCACAGCAGCAGGCATTATTGCCTGATGGGAACACTGTAATCAAGCTACACCAATGTCCTCCAAACCCTGAACCTGTGCCCAGGCTGTGAGTCTGGTGCCTCTGCTAATTAACTATTCTAAATTTAGCTGTCAGCATTAATTAGGAAATCCATTGTCTCCAAATATGTGACCTGATAAAAGGAGACAGGAAAAGCATCTAGGACCAGGAAGGCGTGAAGCACCAGCTTTGGGTTTTTCATGAGCTTCAGCTTCGTATCAGTGGAAGTTAAGGATGGCCAGCCTCTGGTGGGATGGGGTGCAGCCATGCCTTCCCACCCCTACAGTGCTTGAATCCTGAGTTCTGTCAAGTCTCTTTCTATCGTCTCATCCTGCAAGCAAAGAGGAAGGGAGAGAGAGAGGAGGAAGGTGTGCAGCTCCCGCTGCATTTTCTAGTAACCAGCCAGAGAACATGGCTGCACAACGTGTGTGCTCACACCGGGGTCCAAGAGAACCACTACGCTCATTATATCTAAACTCAGGGCACCGTAGCATGGGCAGTGTACAGGTCACAGCTCGATGCAGATGATGTCTAAGATCCTAGAATCTACCGTGAGCTCTCTCCTGCCCCAGCTGCACCACCATCAGCTCACAAACAAGCCCACAGAAAGCTAGCTCAGCCTGTGCCATCATCCGATGCTGCTCTCTGTCTTGCTCTAGGGCAGTGTACCTTCAGTGCATTCATTCAAAAAGGGTGGTAATATTGTATAGTAATCTTGAAAACACAATTTGCATTAGGAAACTATTGTTGTTCATGATCCTTAAAATAAAATAGGAAGATTTTGTGCATGGTTACTGCTGGTGAGATACACTGAAATGGTTACTCTGGAACACAACAGTTACACCAAAATTTTTAAGAGATTGGAGGTAACTCTGCAGTGTCTCAAAATTAAAAAAAGATTGATTGTGAAGATCTCACACTGAAACATTTCTCAGCTGATTAAGAGCTCATTTATCTATGTAAATGTAAGCTTTCTATATAGAATCATGAAGTGTTTCCTATATAGCAGGAAGGAAAAGAAACCTGCCAAATTCTGTTTCTTAATTGTGTAAAATAACCACCATGGAGTTGTATCATAATTAGGCTTATACTACTAGGTGACATATAATCTTAGCTAAATTATTTGTGGCAGTCAAAGCAATGGAAGACAGTGAGGAAATTAAAGAGAGTCTAAACATTGTGAAAATATAATTGAAATAATATTAAATTAATCCTAACGTAAATAAGCAATAAAATATTACCTACACAGAGAAATGAACTGTCTTCAATATATCTGTATACATCAGGATAAAATGTGATCTCTGCCCTTCCAAGAGGAAGCTCTGAGAGCTCATTGTGAATGATCTTTAACACACGTATAAGATAGATATAACATGTAAAGAACTCACAGCCTAAGCAGCTATTATGCTCACAAATGAGCTTTGTCAAGGCAACCTCTTTGAACTCCATCTCCTCCTTATTCTCCTCCTTCCATTCATTTCTGTTGCACCCTGCTCATCAAGGACTTTCAGCAGCAGAAGCTAGTAAAGCCTGGGCACATTTTCTCTGTCGTAAGATGCTCTTCTTGCCCTGCTTTTACTACAGAGGAGCTTGTAGACATTTGAGACAAAGGAGCATGGTAGAAAGTCATTCATATATTTACTGGTTCAGTGTGCAAGGTCAGCTGTCTGGTACGATCCTCTTCAAATTAACTTGCACTTACCATGTGGTGAGAGTTTGATGGTAGTCAGTAGTTTTCATCAGCTACTTCACAGTAATTGCCCATATATGTGTTCTCACCTGGGGTAACTGCGAGGTCATTAGAACTGACCCATATACTCATATCTACTTATGTATAAAACAGAGAGGGTTTAGAATATTTTCTAACCACTACAACTTAGATTCAGGCTGTGCTGGACTCCAAAAAATGCAATGTATTTTTTCATCTATATGCATTTCTTTTCATTGACACATTCACAGAATGGATTCTCATAGAAATAATTCCTTCCAGTGTATTTACAAAGGCTCTTCTCTATTCCTCATCTCTTTATGAAATATATAACTATTATCTCTTCTTTCTTAAAGAAAAAAAAAGAAGACATAGCTTTGACCTAAATCTATTTTTTCTCATTCTTTTGCAGGAAGTTTCTTTCCTTGTTCGTCATTGAAGTCCCTTCACTCAAGTACACCAGAAATGCAGTTGTCACTCCCTGAGTTCACATGTGAAAAGAGGAACAATTAAATTGTAATTGTTTGCTCGCCCTGTTGCTGAGAGTGGTTCTCCTTATGTGGGGCAATGGCTATTAAGGCAAGTGTTCCTTCTGTTTAGACAGGCTCTGAGAGCATTGCCTGGATGGAAATAAGGGTGAAAGGGGAAAATAATAAGATGGCAGCCGATGTCACATCTTAACAAATTCCGTCTCATCTAGAATTTACACAAGTATTCCTGTAATTCATCTTCATTACTCTAACCTTCTTATAACACGCTTCATATATTTTGACTTTTAGTGCAGATGATACTATTTTATGATCTGCTCATCAAGCCTGCATTGAGGTTTAACAGATGAGCACTCAAAAAAGTCTGAAGTGTATATTGTGTACACACCACAAGGACAAGAAAACAAAAACCTGTTGAAACTGCCTATGTGTGTGTCCACATGTATGTATTACCTACAGTGGAAAGAGCTTGCAACATAGGGGAAAAACAATCAAGCTACTATGTTACTTGTGGTGGATTTTTGATTTCACACAAGGATAGGAACTAATTATTTTTTTTTGTTTTAATGAAGGGCACTTTAACATCCAACATTATATTTAACTTCCAGCATGAGACATGAATGTGTTGTGTATTTTATTTTTAGTCTCTGCAGACCAAACATCAATCATTCTGTCCATGTTTGAGAGAAGATGAAAGAGAAACAATAGAACAGAAGTATATTGAGGCTAAAACCTCTCAGATGTTTGTGACTATATAAGTCTGTAAATATTGATGATTCTTGGCAATAAAAACATTCCTATCAATTTGACTCCAGGGAGTAGGGAAATTAAACCAGATTTCACAAGCCTTCCAGCATTAATTGAATAATGACATCAATTAGCAATTCCACTAAATTATTAAGGGAGTCTCATACATACAGCCACATTATCTCATACCTTCCTCCTTGCAGGCAATGAAGCTTGCCAGGGTAATCAAGCTCACAGTGCCAGTGCGGACAGAAGTGACCATTATTAACATGTAAGAAACCACAGAAACTGGATTTGAAGGGTAGGAAATTCACTGAAACTCAGATGAGTTTCTTCAAGTGAAAGTTCATGGTTTGCCTTACAAGTCCTGGAGTTACTAAAAGAACTGAGTGGAACCTTTGATGTGCTCTCTGCATGACTGGCTGCATCAGCCCAAATAACAGCAGCTTGACTCATTTGAAGCTCCTGTTAGCAAGACTGGAGCTTTTGCCTGGGTATGTTTTATGGATACAGATTTTGAATTTGGATTTAGATCACCTTTGTAGTGCACCATGTCTAAGGAAAAGCATCTGCTGCCCTGAGATACGTATGTGTCCCTCAGAGGATGTCTCCTCACCCTCAGTTACGAGTGCATTTTACCGAGAGGCGGGTGGGAGGCACAGGGCTGCCAGCACTGCGGGGCTCTCATGTTGGCTGGAGGCCTTCAGGTCTCTCCACAAGGAAAATGGTCCAGTCTGTGTTGCCTGCCAGTCTTTTTCTTCTTCCTGTGAAGGACAATTGGGCAGATTTTTTTTCATACAAAAGCACCTCCTTTCTCACTGCCTGAAACGGACCGCGCTTTCCCTGCGGCCTTTCCTTTTCCTCAGGGAATAAGCTCTTCTACCCGGCACTTGCACTTGCAGCTTTTGCGCTTTCTTTTTGCCAGATGGGGAAAGGAGAAAATGAGAAGAGAACCTTTTGATTGCCTGACTCAGGAATCCAGTTGGTAGCACACAGAGGGAGGGAAAAGGAGCCAAAGTCTATGTTTAAAGAAGAGGAAAGAAGCTAAGTCAGACGGGAACAGCACCAGCAAAATCTTTGTGATGGTTTCAGATCATGACGTCTTTATTCACACTGAAACATGGCAGGAGATTTTAAACAGCAAAGGACGTTTCAGTGAGTACAGGGCAAAGAGCATGTTCTACAGGGGCAAGGGCCCTTTGAGGAAAGTTGGGGTTAAATCACAAGGAAGACTTTTTAGGCATACGAAGAAGCTTTGGCCTGATAAGCAAATGCTTTGCTAAGGTCTTGTCTGGGCTGGAGTTTGGCTCCAGCTGCAGCTCGTAATCAATATAAACTCTCTGTGCAAATAGTGATCTCTGCAGCTCGTGCCCTTGGTTGCACCAGGCTGCTGTGAAATCAAAGCCAATTTCCAACGTAGGAAAGGATCAGATTTCTGCAAATTAGAAAGTATATGCTTTTGTCCAAAGATGTTGCTCGATGGGCAATCATAAGTATGTGCTGAGAGCAGAATTAGCCTCCAGGAACAGAATTAATCAAATGCCTTTGCAAGTAAATTTGCTGGACTTCTACAATTGTAGGCAATATAGCAAGAGCTCTTTGAATTTACATTAAAACTACACTAATTCTTTAAACTAGTCAAATTTAATTGCATATTGTACTTTATCATGCAAATAACTGTGTTTTCTTAATATGTACTGGGGGAGAGAGAGAGAGAAAATTACTTCAGAACTTCCAATTAAGTGTAACAGATGAGAATCAATGACATCTTGGAAATAATTTCAGTGCAGATAAGACTAGGAACTTAATGTGTTCGGTAACCCTTAACCATCCAAAATAAGCCATTAGAAGTGAAAGCCACAGTATGCTTCCCAGGAATCTGTAAAAAATCTATTGACAGAAAAATATTCTCACCAAAGTTCTCGCTATTGATTTCCATGTTTCATTAAATACATTAAAATTCTGCTGGCAGTGAGTGCTTCACTATTGCAGGAATGGGCACTCTATAAATGTGACAAACCCACAAATTTAGAGTCGCTCCACATCTGCACTTGTGTAACATGATGAACCTGGCCCTGCAACACATCTGCACTGAGTGAAATCCGGCAGCAGTGGAACAGCCAAGAGCTACTAGTAGCTACACAGGCGTCCAGGCTACCTGTGAATCAGTGTGTAGGTCTGCTTTCTAATTTTTATCTCCCACATGTGCTGGACAGAAAGAATTTTTCATTGATTTATTCGTTGGAGAGGAAAAATACTGGAATTGTTACCTCTCTCGATTCAATTCAGTAGCAGTATTGATTTTCTAATGGAATCTGAAGTAAGTTTCAGTTGATTGACATCAAGGGGGAACAACAGTTGTCACACTGCTGAAGGAAACAAAGAAAATCATAACCTTATTCTGCAAGTAGTGATATATTATAGCAGAGGTGAGAGCTCTGGTGCACATATTCCAAAAGTGTCATTTAATCGGATTTCTGAAGAAATCACCTTACTTAACTGTTTTTCTAAATTTATGGTTTATGGAACATTCTTTCTCACTTGGTGCTTATTATCTTGAGGAGGGCAGCAGAGCTCCAGTTACATAGAAGCTGCTCTGCTGGCAGCAGTGGAATGAATTTCCCTCAATTTCCTTAGCTGGAAATGTAAGTATTTACCTTATTTTGTAGCCAGTATAGAAATAGCTTTAAGTGATAATGATTGTGAGTAGAATTTACTATTTTTTATACATCACTGGAAAGAACTTGTAGAAAGGGGGGATGTTTTATGATATTTTAGTAACCTTAATGTGAAAATATCATCTCACAATCAATTTTCCTGTTCTTTTTATTAAATGTAGATCTTTAAACTAACTTAAATAGTAATCTTCCCCCATTTTTCACAGCAATTCACAAAAAAGGAGATTTCCATATTCTTTCCATTTCCATTTCTTGCAAAGATTTTTCCGAATTCAAATGATATTGTGTTTAGAAAACCATTTTCAGTTAAAAAAAAACCCAAAACATAATCAAGAAATACAGGAAGCTATGTGTCAAATACAAGTGAACTTAAAAGAAAAATATTTTCTCTTCCAAATTTGAAAGAATCTACTCAAAAGCAATACACTGAGGACCACCACAAAAATGTTTGTCAGAAAGCAATTTTTAGGAGAAATTAACTGCTCTAACAAGGTGGTTTTGGTGAAAACTGTTTCAGTTACAATGTTGTATTAGCACTGGTCGGTGCAGCGCTATGGAGGGAGCTACGGGCCTGTGACCGCGCATAGTGGAAAGAGAAGCCAGAAGCACTGGTGACCTGCACACCTTTCAGAAAATAACACTTT
>JAVJGJ010000047.1:74192298-74215455 GCA_035590215.1 Microhierax caerulescens | reverse complement strand
GAAGCACTGCTGACCTGCACACCTTTCAGAAAATAACACTTGTCAGGACTTTTTTGCTGGGCAACAGCAAACCATTTGAATTAAAATACAAATGGTGGCTACAGTCTGTTCCCTGAAGGTCTCTTCCCTGCCCACAGGAGCCTCCAGGGACCCCTCCTCCTGGTTCGGAACTAGAGTATGCCCTGGAAAGGGCTCTGGGGAGCTGGATGTGCTGTGTGCGTATTCGTGCAGTGCAGAGAGAGCTGTAATTACAGGCATCCATCATTAATGAGTTTCAGTGTTTTGATTTAAAGAATTTGTGCTGAAAAGGGACACAATGAAATTATTGTATGACAAAAAGAAGACAAAGGTAAAGTGTGAAGAATAGAATTTATGTTTCCTGACTTCCACCATTTATAAGGTAGTCTAAGCTATTTGCTCATTTACATCTTAGTCTAAGCTATTTGTCTAGCCTCCCTCTACAGTCAATGAAGAGATGGAAACACCTCCAGAGGATATTCATCCTATCTTTTTTCCTATCAAGTGTCTCAGGATGGGATGACTCATATGCTGGATGTGCCTTTCCCTCTGCTGCATGAAGAAGGTGTCTCGATAATCAGCTTCAGCTAGGGATACAATGCCTTACAGCTAATGTTAGGCCCCTTGTTAGGTTTGTCACAATAATTATGTTACTAAAATATAATGTTACTAAAATATTGTACTCTGGCTTACATCTAAATTATTAATAGAAGTAGGGCAGGCTAGATCCTTGAGGAAAACATAGCAGAAGTCTCAGGCTAAGCAAATCAAACTTTTTCCTGGGCTTATCATTTACTTACAGATTTGTGAATCTACAGATCTGTCTATTTGTCTATCTTCTCTAGTCTATGTGACCAAAAAGCCCTCAAGCAGCAGTGTCTGGGTATAGTACCTTCGTGTACCTCGGTGTCTTTGCACACTAAAACAATGTAATTGGGGCATCATAATCTGTGATTCTGGCTACTCACCTACCAATTTATTGCAATGTCTTGAAAACAGCATGGCAATTTTAAAGGGCTCTTCTAAGCTTGGCTGTGCTTGATTGCCTCAGGGTATAGTTAAAAATATGTTTTATTTAGTGGCGAAACTAGTCTAAGGCATTTTCAATCTCACCTGCCCTGGCTAACTCTTCCTATTGACATGCAGATTTTGCTGCCTCCTTTAGAAGATGACGCTGTTGTTTCTGTATCAGTGAGAAAATAGATTATTTTTTTCTCTGTGTTTCAGTGAACACAGATACAGTGCTGCACTCAGTGGCACGGGCATAATTGAAGGAGCAGAGCAGCTTGGAAGCAGCGTTCAGAAATCAGGAAGCAAAAGGAGGACATGTTTTCATTGGCTTTGCTGCTGGTGGAAGATTAATGTTATCATATGTACTGAGACGCATGTATGAACTTTATGGCCCAATACCCTGTGCCATAGGCCTTTGTAGGTGGGAAGGGAGCTGTTTTTTAAGGTGCTATGAGTCAACTGTCATTATACTTAGTTCCTCAAGATGGTGTGTCCAGTTTTAGGGTGCCTTACACAAATAGTCTACACAGTCACCGGAGTGAAAGTGATGAAATCACCGTATCCACTTAAAAGGAGTTAAAATTTTTGAAAGATGGCTTTAAACCAGGGATTTGTTGTGGGCAAGTATCTTTTATCCAAATATATCTCACTTTAACAGGCATCATCCATCTTTATGCAACCAGCTGACATAAACACCATGATGCGTTATGGTTAATTTGACAGAAATACAATCAGAGACTCGCACTTGATCTGAATCCAGTTTGTCTTGCCAGGAGACCTGAGAGTATTAATGAACCAAGGCCTTCAGCACTGCCATTTGACCTCGGTGCGCTCTCAGAGGAAAAAGAATGAACTCCCCATTGACTCGACTCAGAGCAAAATTAGCCAGCCCATGCCCACCCCCACCACCAGGCCAGCTGCAGCCAAACTCACTTCGCTAGAAACCTCTGTTCTAGCTAGCAGTGGACTCATTAATTTGTCTGAAAGATCAGCTGGACAACAGCTATAAACCTCTCTTACTCAACCTTAGAGATTTTCAGTGATGCTTCTCCTCCTGCCGCAAACCCTTAAACTAGTTCTCCTCAGCAAGCGGCAGGGACCATTCTGGAAGCTGAGATATTTCTTAAAGGGGAGAAATATGGGGAAGGAGAGAACTTCCATCATAACACCCATCTGTGCTTCTTTAGTGCCTGGTATCCAAAATCCCCATTACACTGGCAAGGCTCTGCAGTGCACAATATATTCTGGCTGCTCTCCCTTTTGTCCTTGACATGCCTCTTATATGTTGTGGGCCAGAGGGACTGATGAAGAGATAGCAACATCAGTTTTATGCCAGCTGCAGATTTCTCCATTCTCAGGCAATCCTCTGCTGCACATTAAAGGCTGCTTCAAGGTCCCTTTATGTTCCTCCAGTGGGTGGACCTCAGCACAGGCTCGAATCCGGCCCTCAGAGGGCTTTGCACGATTTAAGTTCTGTGATTTGTGTTGGCTTTAACGGATGTTGTTTGGCTAAAATCCCACGTGCAGTTTGAAAGTTCAGTCCGAATTTTGCCTTCATCTCCCTGTTTGGTTGTGACTGTGTCCAAAGATTACTTTAAAAAATCTTATTTTTCTCTCTTTCTCTGATGCTTGTTTAGTTCCAGTGGTTTAAGACTGAAGCCTAAACCATGGTAATCTAACTAAGGAGGGAAAGAAGACAAGGTTACTGTCTTTGGTACCTTGTATATTAAGTGATTATATAGTAAAGTACCTGTGAAACATTTTAGGTGTTGTTGCTGCAAATAGTAAAGATGACTAACTCTATCAGGCAGTACTTAGGGGATCTATTCTTTTAATTAGCAATAGTCTGACACTTTTATTTATGAAAAACCATTTCATATATCTCTTTATTTGCAATAACTTATGATTCTCTCTTACCTCACTCATCTGATGTGCAGTCTGCATTACAGCCAAGGAAAATATAAAAGGCTTTTATCTGTCGGCAAAAGGAATGTGTATCCTTGCAGCACAGTGCAATGAAAAGAGTGAATATAATTTTTAAGTGGCTGAGGAAATTCTAGTATTTTCATATGTTTCATTCTGCTGTAATTCCTCTTTTTGGTTTACAGTGTCTGCAGTATATTGCATAGAAATGTATTTGCTGCTTCCTAAAGCAGCCGGACACATTCCATAGATTAAGAACTTTCTGGTTAAAGGAGCTAATTCTGAAAAATCCTTTTTACACAGCATTTTTCCTAGTGCAAGACAATAAACCACTTATTAGCGTCAGGCATATCTGGAAGAAGTCCTAAGAGACAAAGTAGTGATGTAGAGACTATGAGGACCTTGAATATAGTCAGAAGCGCTACAGTGTAAGAACAGACCTCAATCTTGATCTGATCTTGACAATGAGGGCTTGGATGTGGGAACAGCTGAAAGAATTTATCACTAAAGTGCTTGCGGTACAGGTGGAGGTGCCGTGAAAACTATAAAAGGGCTAAAAATATAAAAATGGGAAAACAGATGCCCCTGAAGACAAATACAGAATAAGCTGTGGTTTTGTAGCCAAAATTTCGATATCATTTCCTTTACTGTGCCTGCAGCCGTTCTAGAAACATATAATTGCTGGGGTCATTTTGCCCCATAACAGTTTTGAAGTTTAGGAGATTTAGATAGTGAAGTACTTAAACCCTGACATAGAACTGGTACCTTACCATCAGCAGCACCTTCTCCTGGACACAAACAACAGATGTTGTACCCAGGCTGACAGGGCATCTACCATTACAGGAAAAAAAAAAGTCTTTTTGTGTTTTGTTTTTTAATGGAAAATAAAATTTTATAAAGTTGAGAATAAGATGCAAGCTTAACCCAGAAGGGGATCCTGAAAAAGTATCAGAAGACAGAAGTGTTACAAACCATGTCTCTGGCACACCCAGGCCAGCTCACTTCATTTTCTATGCCTTCATTTCTCCATTTTTAAGTGGCGTTCTGTAAGAATCATTAAAATTAACTGAATATAAAGGCAGAAAGGGGGTTTTCAGACCCATCAATTGTATTATTAGCATTCTACATGTGAATCTTGAAGAACTAATTGCCAACTATCAGCTTTGGTTTTGGTAAGCTATCCATACAGCAAATTCTTCTGATGTGGCACATACTCTGCTACAACAGTCTTGAAGATACTGCAGTGTTCTCCTACAGAACAACCTTGAGTGCTTGAAGTACAAATGAAGATTTGTACTTCATCACTTCTACAGTCTGCCAGTAGAGGCTTTGTTTACATAAAAAGAGGGCTGGAGAAAGAAATCCAACTCCAAAGAGCAAAAGAATGAAAGGACTTGTAAGCTATTCTAGACATACATGATGAAGAGTTGCAAAAAAACGAAGCATTGTCAAAGAGAAATGCTTAGTGAATAAAGTCATTACCAAAATATGAAGTTGGAAGATAAAGCCAGGAATGTGTAGGGGCCCCCTTTTTGAGCAGTGTTAGTTTCAGAAAACTGAGGAGAAGGGTAAGCTACCATGCTGGGGCAGTGTGGTGTGGGTGTGAAGGGGAATGCATCACAGCTGTCTGTTCACCAGTGCTCCAGAGCAGCTACAAAAGAAATGCATCACAAAGTACAATCTAGAACTGGTTTGGGTGATTGTTTTGGGGGTTTTCCTATTTTGTTTTTGTTGGGTTTTTTTTTTGGAAGGGGTGGACTTCTAGGACAGTATACCTAAAGCCTTAGCTTTTTGTCTTTGTTCAAGGACTGATTTTACTTCTTACCCATGAGCTTTTCTGCTGTTTGACTGAGCAAAGCCATTAACGCTGGTTTTCTAAAAATGAAAGATCAAGAGACAGGAGGGTGTACAAGCCACCCTTTGCAGAACCTGCCAGCTGGGATGAATATCAGTATCTTCAGGAAAAGTGTATCTCCCACCTAGCTGCAACGGGTAGGGGTAGTATGAAGCTCTGCATTGCCCATGCTGAATTCCATGGAGAAGTTTTGCTTGTTAGCTAAAGCAGTCAGTTTTTGCTTGTTGGTCTAAACCATCTAAACCCTTCTGGAAAACATAAGCTTTGAAGGACAGTTCATTAAAATAGACTAAAAGTCTATCTATCCTGTCTTTGACAATGGCCAGTAGTAATGGGCAGTGTAAAAGCAGAAGAAGTGCCATGACACATTCCCAGGTTCCAGTGACCTGTAGGTAAGGGATTTCTGAGTCAGACGTGGTATCTTAGTTCTCCATAGCTGTTGATGGATGTTTCTTCCATGAATTTGTCAAGTTCACTCCATGTTACCCTGCCTTGGGGCAGAGATACGCAGTTTAAATAGAAGCCGTGAGGAAAAAAAAATGCCTCTTGTTGATTCTGAATATGTCATCTCTCAATTTCATTTGATCCTGCCATATTTTTTTTGAGGTAACAAGAAACAAGGACCAACTGCTCCTCTTCCACTTACCCACCTAATCTGTAATCTTGTGGATTCCTATCACAGCTCCCTGATTAGTTTCATTGCTCATAAAGAAATGCTCCAAACCTTTGACCTTCTTTCTCCTCTCTGAACTTTTTCTAGTACCACCAAGTCCTGTTTGAGATGAAGATGATCAGTTCTATACCACATTTCAAAATGTATTCAAAACATGGATTAATGGCATAAGATTTTTTTTTCTGCTTCTTTTTCTATTTCTTTCCTAGTAATTGCTACAATATACATCGGTTTTCTGTCCTCTATTGAGATTTGCCTGATGTTTGAAAAGATCTATTATTATAACCAAAAGTTCTCTTTCCTGAATGGAAATAGGTAGTTTAGAACCCATTGTCTTGGATTGTTTTTCCCCTCGTGCATCACTTCACATTTATTACATAGAATTTAATCTGTCATCCTATTGCCTGCTTGGTACCATGACATTTCTCCCCAGCTCTTTGCAATCAGCTTTCATTTTTATTAACCTGAATAATACGGCATCATCATTAGTCTCCTTGTTCTCCATCCTTTTTCATTTTTGTATACTATAGAGTATAACAGACACAGCAAAGATCCTTGTGATCTATGGCTTTCCTCCATTGTAAAGCCCAACCGTTTATTCCTTCTTTTTGTTTCTTACCTGTTAACTTGTTGTTAATCTGTAATATGACTTACCTCTCTCCTGCAGGCAGCTTGATTCCTTTAAGAGCTCATGATGCCGGCTGCTCTCATATTTATCACAGGCTAAAGGAGGATGACACTTCTCTGCTTTATAAATTGCTTTCACATCTACAGATCAGAAATGTTAGATACTAATATTTGCTAGAAAATCTGTATTGCTTTGCCTTAGATACAAGATATTATGAGGTGGAACTGAAGGAGCTGGAGTTTGAGGATTGCATGCTATCATGAGAAGGTGGCTGGCTGTTATATAAAATCAGAGTTGTACCAATCTGAGCCCAAGGCTTTCTGAGTTTTAGCAGAGTTATTGCTTGACTAATTTCTCTGTGTGTAAAATGGGCTTCCAACTGTGACTGTGTCAGTGTTAAATAAATGTAGGTCTGGTAGCTTATCAAAAAAGGTGCCAAAGAAAGATGAATCTTTGCTAGGCTGTGAGTAGAGGTCTTGACAGATTTGTGTATTAAGTCTCCAGAATCTTCAGTGGTTCAGTCATCTGACTTTTCACTGAGAAATTTGATGTCTGCTGTCGTTTTTTTTTATTTTGCTAGGAAGTGACCCACTAACAGCCTGGAGATAGAACAGCCAAAATAATAGTAATAATTTCAAAATATATATATATATTTATTTTTTTTTTTAGAAGGCTGAAACAGTACATCTGTGATGCAGGGAAAAAAAAATGTTTTGGCGTGTAAATTTATTTCCACTTTATTCCCATATAAATTTAAGCATTCAAATTCTGAAAGTCCTACCACCTTGTTCTGGTTTTAATAATGGTCACAAAGCTTTTCCCAAAGTAAATTTTTTAGCTATGTAACATAACACCATAATAACAATAAAAAGTGGGTCAAAATTTCACTATTAGAATTTTTACCTAACCTCATAAATAAGATTTTGGCTTGATCAAAGTTAGGATCCATAGTAGCTGCTATTGTTCCACTGATTTTAAGAGGAGTTTTCTCAGGACCTTAATGAGCAGAAATACATTTTATAATTTACCTCTGAAATATTGTACAAGTGACAGAGCAGTCAGGATGGAGCAGCAGAGTAAACAAAAGATAATCTGACTGCAGTAGCTGGCAGGACTGAAATCAAATGTGAGTAATAATTGAGTAGTGTATAGGAGATTTGGGAAAATCAAATTTTGCAGTTCTTTTAATTATCCTTTATTATATTTGCTATGCTCACGGAGATTGTTTAAAACGTGAATTCTATTTGGACAATGCCCTTGTGAAGAGAAGCAAAATATGCATTATGAATGAGCAAAAGAGTTTTAATACCTTGCTCATGGAATCTAAATCCTTCAAATCATTGCTGCAGCTTTTGAAGCTCATTGGGTTTGGTTCTTTTTGGTGTTATGCACAGCTGAGAGTAGGGACAGCCTATCGCTGTCAACTGTCCTCTGCTCTCATGCCATGGTCTCAGCAAACAAGGGTTATAAATACCATTGACATGGACCATGTATCAGGTTGAAAATGAAGCCTCTGAGGGCAAATAAACCAAAATCTCTGAAGAGTGTTTGAAACAAAACTCACAAGACCTTCAAAAGTAGAGTGGGCAAGAATGAAATTGATGTTCAAATCCATAAGGTAACGGGGTCAGTCTGTGTGGTTCCTGGCTGACGGAATAAATCTCCCTCTGAGGCACATGGACATTGGAGCCAAGCACAGAGAGGCAGGTGTTAATATCCAAGTCCAGCTCTGACTTGTTCCTTTGCAATTTAGAAGAGATTTGTCATTAATACATAATGTCAGTGTTTGTAAATGCATAGAGGTGCTGTCAACCATAGTGCTCCTGACTGCATGGTCATCATTCACAGTCACCACATGGGTCTGTATAGACCTTTGCTTGGTCTAAGCTGTTGAGGAACAAAGTAGTGATCACAATGGTGATTCATGTCAGGGTGTTTTTGTTTTGGTTTTTTTTTTACTTAGCAACCTGGATTATTTATAAATACAAATGTTTACAGCTGTATAAAATGTCCCTAAAAGCTGATCATGTTTTGCCTTTTCTAAACAGTGCTTTAAAAGGTTGAATCCTGGCAAAAAAATCTTGAAAAAAAAGATATTTTGAGGTGGTTACTTTTATCTGCATACCACCCAGCTGCCCATATTAGCTCATCTTGTCTGGAATGAGATGTAATTAAGCACTGTGAATTGAATGTTAGCTTCAATAAAAAGCCCTCAGTAAGTTAATGAAAAATCATTTTTACCAAGCAGGACAGAAGTCTGTAGATTCAAAATACTTTACTTTCCCATAAACTTGATCTAAAAAAAAAATCCTCTCTTCAATTATTGAAAAAGACTGAAAAAAGATAAGCTGGTTAATAAAAATTGTGAAACTCTGTGAAATTACATTATATGTTTTTCTAATCTAAATAATAGATATGTCCACTCAAATATTTGATAAATTTTGTATGGTTAGAAACTTCTTTGTAAGTAACTAGTAAGCATGGAAAGCTGTTTCGGTGGATAAGTCACAGAACAAGCCTGAGATAACAAGACCAGATCGTTCATTGGGTCTTCATATTTCTTCAATGAGAAAAAAGAAGTAATGATAACAGCTTTGCAAATGGTTACAATTCTGAGATAGAAATTTGTGTATCCAGATCATCATAAAGCATGAATCATAAAGATCTCATTACGTGATTATGCAAATACACATTAATTACACAATTACAAGTATCTATAGTGATGAAATATGATTAATTATATGACTTTGTTCACTCACTGAATGCAATACCATTAGCTACTAGAGGTCTATAGATGTGTTTCTTTTTTTGATTCACTGACATTTTAATATTATGAGGGAATTATAAATTATTGTAACAACAGATGATAAAAGCAGATGGAATAAACTTAACTGAAGCCAAGATGATTTACGCAGCTTGAAACTGAACAGTTTGTGTATTTATCCAGCTATAAATGTTTTGCTCCATAATCATGAGTTCTGTTTGGAAAAAAAAGTTTAGAAAAAACAGTGACATATCTGCAAAAGACTCTTTAAGTGTTTTAAAATGGTAAGCAGTACTGAACTGGAAGCAGTTTGTGGAAGGTATTGTAAGGTTGCCAAAGACACAGCTGTACTGGCCCACTTGAGAAGCAAAGGACAGAGACATTGCTGGCTGGAGACTTTGAGAGTACCATCCAGCTTACCTGTCCTAAATGTCTAATACAATAGTCACTACCAGAGACCCATCTATCCTACATGCCCCAAAGACCCCTCTGAGAACAGATCAATGGCTTTCTGGGTGAATCTATATCTCTCTGTTGATTACAGGAGGAACCTTGATGTCCAGCTCAAAAGCGGTGCTTTGTGTAGAGATGCTTAACGTTAGCAGAGGTGAATCCTACCTGTGCATGTAATGCAGGACTAGACCTCATGCTTGTAGGAGCACTGGGTAGGTGTGATATCTTCCAGTCAAGTCAAGGGGTGTAGCTTGTTCTCCTCAATATAACATCTCCCATTGTGTTTTCCGTATAAGTCTCAAGCCGTGACACTGTTGCTTCAAAATACCCTACACAGCCAGTCTCCCCTGAGCACTAGGACTAACGTAGCATGATTAGTGCTTGTGCAGGATGCCTGAGGATCTCCACACCACTTCCCAACTCCTTGGGCCCAGCGCATGGCTGACATGTCTTGTGTGAAATCCTTCACCATCATCTTCACAAAATAGTTGAGCTTGGAAGGGACCTTTGGCAGCCCCCCTGTCCAACCCCCCCTGCTCAAGCAGGACTGCTTAGACACAGTTGCCCAGGACCATCTCCAGACAGATTTTGAATATCTCCAAGGATGGAGACTCCACAACTACCCTGGGCAACCTGTGCCAGTGTTCCCTCACCCTCACAGTAAAAAAAGTGTTTCCTGATGTTTGGACAGAATCTCCTGTGTTTCTGTTTGTGTGTATTGTTTCTGGTCCTGTCACTGGGCATCACTGAAAAGAACCTGGCTCCATGCTCTTTGCACCTCCCTTCAGGAGTTTATACACATTAATAAGATCACCCTAAGCCTTCTCTTCTCCTGGCTGAACACTCCGAGCTCTCTCAGCCTTTCCCATAGGAGATGTGATCCAGTCCATTAATCATCTTTGTGGACCTTTGTTGGACTCTCTCCAGTATGTTCATGTCTCACTTGTACTGGGACCCCAGAACTGGACACAGTACTCCAGTGTGGCCTCACTGGTGCTCAGCAGAGGGAGGGGACCTGCTCTCAATACTTTGCTAACTGCAGCCAAGGATATCATTTGCCACCTTAGCTGCAAGGACACAGTGCTGGCTTGGTTTCAACTTGTTGTCCACCAAGACCCCTAGATCTTTTTATGCCAAGCTGCTTTCCAGATATGTGGTGCCCAGCATATATTGGTACCTGTTTCCCCCCCCCCACACACACACGCACACAGGTGCAGGACTTTGCCCGACGAGGTCCCTCTGGATAGCAGGACAACGCTCTGCAGAATCAGCCACTCCTCCCATACAGACTCAATACTGTATTTTGCTTTTTACCAATGAATAGTCCTGTCTGACAACTCTTCTGACTGATAAGAACAACGTTGCTACTCAAACCATATCATTGTCCTAAATCTCAGCCTCGCTCCACGTAGACCAGCAAAGTCTAATGAATACTGCTAATCTAAGCCTAGCCTTTGTGTTTGTAATGAAACAGCTGCTGCACAGTGCAGTCTCTCAATATCAAGCTTATGAGGAAACCTACTCGCCTTCCCCGGTTTAAACCATCACTTCACAAAGACAACTGTAACGATTACTGCTAACCGTAAAGGAAGGTGTCATGGCAGAGAATCTGCAGTTTTAAAGTTAACAGCTATTTATAAAATGAAGGGAAGTTCACTAGCAGGTCTAGCAAACTTCAGAGGAAAGCAGATGGAGAAAAGGTTGCCATAACCTAATCTGTCTGTTCTCTATTTTTTTCACTTCAAATTTAATATCTGATTATCTTTTCACAGATATAAAAATAAGTTGCGTTCTAAGCATTAAGACAGAGCATCTCAAATACTGATTACAGATTTGGATATTCCAAGAAGCTCTAAACTTGAGATGTATTTTTATACTAACAATGAGAACAACTCAGCCCTAAAATTAATTTGTTTTGCTTGTTCAGAATATAGATAATTGGAGACATTTAAGAAAAACACATGTATTAAAAAGTAAGTGGCTCTTTATGATGGAGTGGATTATTTGTAAAAATGAAATAGCCTTCTAAAAGAATACAGCAATTAGAAAAGTCAGCTTGTGCAGGTGTGCTTGAAGTCATCTTCGTTTCTTATTTAGAAACAATGTCTTTCATAAAACTAGCTTATAATTATATTCTTTTAACATTTGCTGTTGGCTTTAACCTTCTTCCACTGAAAACATTGGTAAAGCTTCAATAACCCTCATAAGAGACTAGTGTTAAAGCAATACTAAGTGCTTTTGAATATGTAATTAACAGTGTTTATCTTTCTTGGTGGTGGCAAACTTCTGGAGGTTTTCTCTGAGTTCACTACTAATTGGAAGCTGGTATCACTCTGAAATTTGGGAAAGGTCTCCTCCACACAGCTGACAACAAAAAAATTTTGTACGTTATTGTACATTAGCACAATCCATTCTCATTAACGCCATCAGTAACAGCTCTGTGGCAATTACTCAACAAAAATATGTCCTCTTGTTTGTGACTTTCCCCTCATGGCAGGAGATGCAACTTTTCACCAGATACTTCATTGTTTTAGAGGGATTGACAAGTGCATGTTTCCCACTGAAACAGACACTGGGTATCTCAGGGAAGTCTCCTCTTTCTGTAAAAATAACGGATGCATTTTCGTGTAGGAGCAGTAGCTTAATAAATATACTTACTACAAAGATCAAAGGCTTTCACTTACTGAACGATTGTATAACTACTTGTGGAGGCTCTGGGCTGGTACTAGGGACTGCTCAGCTGCTTTCCTAAGCCACACGCAGCAGATCAGCCTTGCCTCTGCGGTGTCTGAGGGACTGGGATCCAGGAAAACATCAGGGGCATGTTTTCCACATAGCTGTGATTGGTACGTAAATCTTTTATAGCCATCGATTTGTGCAGCCAGGCATGAGAAGTAGAGTAACTCAAGTTTCTACGTAATAACTAAAACCAGAGAAGCAAAGAGGTAACCTGAACATACTCACAGTCATTATTACACAATAGTCATTACTAACAGCTTCACTGAGTAGCTTACTAATATATTTCTAGAACACAGTGACAGTTAAATACTTACAGAGGAATAACATCAGCGTTTGATAAACCTTAACAACGTGTTGGTGCTGTATCACACAAACTAATGGTTTCTGCCTCAAACAAATTTCAGGATAAAAGGAAGATAAGGAGCCTGGTTTTCTGCCAAAGCCAAAGCCAGCGCCAGCCAGCAAAGACCTGCCGGATGCCAGCTCGTCTCAGACTGCAGCTGGAGCCAGCAGGCATGTTAAAGACCTGGCTATACATCTCTATCACAGCTGTGCGATGCTTCTGGACCACCTGCTCAAAGTCCCCCAGAGCCGAGACACATGAAGCCAGTGGTTTCCAGGACTCATCTGCCCAATGCCAGGCAAGCACTGCAGTCCCGGGGTGGGATCCAGCAGGTGGAGGAGCTGCGTAGGGCCCAGAGGTGTTGGGGAGAGATGCCCACCGCGCTCGGTCAGACCTGTGCTCCGGAGCAGTGGCATGAGGATCCTTCTGCCATCAGGCTGGAGCCTGTGTGGGGGTTGTGGCAGGGGGTGGGGCAGGGATCCACCTGGCTCCAAAAGGTATTTTAAGCAATACCTGACTCTCTTCCAGCTGTTGATGGATGAGCTATAGGAGTCAAAGAAGGAACAGGGCTGTAGAGGAGGCACCCAGAGGATCTGCCAGCATTTGGGGCATAATCTAGCATGCAGGTGTAAGATTTCTTTCTAGAATGCATAGAGATTAGAAGAGCATATCATGGGAAAACCTCTAGATCTGTGATGCCACTGCACTTGCAAATACCAGATAAGATTAGAGAAGCAGCCCCGAATAGGTTAAAAGTTCTACCTGATTTCCTCAGAGAAGGGATGAACACTGCACTTCTCATGCCTGCTGTCCTCTGACCCAGAAAAACTGGTTGGCTTCACACAGCCCAGTCATAAACCCCCAGTTTGCCAAGTGAAAGACTGAGGTGTTGTGTTCTGACACACACAAATTTGAAAGCCAGATCTGCCAGTTATTTTTATTTCCATCGTGAAGTGTCTTTCCCATTAATAAAACCCGAAAATACTCTGAGGAAGAAACAAGTATTTATATACATTTACTCTCCCATGATCACGTTAGATGTGCGTATGCATAAATAACTATATATTTATACACAAGCTAAGCAGAAGTCAACATTTCTCATGAAAACTCATCTGTCAGTTCAAGAAGTAAATGAAAGTTCAGCTCTCCTCTTGATTTGAAGCAAATGCTGTGAGCCAGGTTTGGTTCACATTTTCAAAATTTATAACAGTGTGATGCTTGCCAAAAATCCTTAATTAGATCAGAGCAGCAGCAAAACTGTCAGATGCAATAGCAGAGTACAATGAAGGAATAAAATATTCTGGGGTTAATTGGATAAGTTCAGTCAGCCAGTTTTGCCAGGCTACTTTTCTACAGTGATTTGCAGACTGATAATAAGGGTAGGGTTTTTCTCAGTAGCAATAAAACCGATTCCTCAAATACATTACATTTACAAGACCCCAGAAATTGTTTATAACTAACATAAACCAACAATCAGCATCCCCCTTCCCACAGCACACATAAATTGTGAACTTCTCATGAACTCAGCTGCTTAGACATTAATTTTGGGATCTCACTTGTATGAGAATTCCATAGCAAGTGCTGCTGGCTGAGTGCTGGAGCAAGGCTGAGGCCCAGCAACATCTCCAGTTACACAAACTATTTGAGCCTTCACATATTCAGAATAAAGCTGCAACACTTGAAAGGACAGAGTAAGAGAAGACGATGCTAAACTCAAAAACTAGGCTGAAAACCATGTTTCATCTGATTCCCCCACCTATTTAGAAAGCTCAAATAAAATAAGGCATGCAGGATGTTTTACTTCACGTAGTATATTATCAAAAGAGCATTCCTAAGAAACTAAGCAATAATAGTTTCAGTACAGACTATATTTTTATGCAAGTCTTTTTGGTAATAGTCTTTTTCAGTTGATTGTCCACCTTGTAATGGGTTCAGTGCTGTGGGGACATGTCTAGAGCAAGACCAGGATATTTAACCCCCAGGTATTTAATTACAAATAAGGAACACACCACACAGCTCTATGATGCAGGAGGCAAAAGCCAGCCTGCACGTTGTTTTAAAGAGGTCCTTCCAAACCGTGAGCTGGGTACCAAAAATGCTGCACAGCTATTCTGTAAATGACTTGCCTTTTGTTAAGCCCCAGCACAGCTGGTCATGATGAATTCTGCTAATGCGGTGCTCTACCAAATCATCTCCCAGCCACAGGAGAATGTTATTTCTTCACAGAAGAATGACCACTGAGTTTTTCCCTTTTGAAAGGAAAGAATAGAGAAGTCTTGCCATTTGATCTAAGTTTTATCTGCTGACACAATAGCTCATACTCACAACCACTACTGGGAAGTTAAAAAGTAATTTGAAATACACCCTATGTAGTGCACCTGCTAATGTGAGTATTTTATATATATATAAAAAAACCCAAACAAAAACCCCAAAAAACTTAGAACCAAAAAGTGTTTTGAACACCTCAGTGTGATTTCAGCAGTTATTTGGGGAGGTTTTATTCTGAAATAAAGAGCAGTTATCTTCCAGAGATCCAAACAGCCTTTCATCATTCCAAATACTTTGTTGACAATTAGGGAACACCATGAATGAGATTGAAGTCACATATGGCCCTGTTAAATTCTACAAACTGAAAAGCAAACTTGGAGAAGTAGGGATACAGAGATACGAACAGTTGCTTCAGTAGGGAGTTAGTGTGTAGCTGGAAATGACCAGAAGGAATCCTCCTTACTGTGTTTCTGTGTTCAAAAGGAGCTTTGAACTTAATACTGTTGACAACACTGCAGCTGCACATTGCTCCAGGGTATCCTTTCCTTTTTGTGGAGTGTCAGATGCCCCCAAGTCTTCCTCCTCTGGTGACACAACAGAGGACCTTGGGCAGCCGTGGTAGAAGCAACATATGGCCTTTTCTAACTATAGGCTCTTTCAGCAATGAGCTTCTTTTAGGAAAGCTTTAGTTAAGCAAAGCACTATCAGTAAAAATGGAAAGATTAAATAACAAACAAAGGCAAATGAGTAACTCCTATATTACATACTAATACTCTTGAGCCTCATGTTCTTATGAGCTGGAAAGAAGAAAAACTGCAAAGGGCTGGTCCCCCAGAGAAAACACAGAACAGGTGTGTCCTTCTATGTGATGGGATACACAAAGCACTTTACACCCTTTGACAACTTAGACCTGCTGTTGTAGGCAAAACAGCCTCAACCTAGGGAATTTCAGCTAATTTATATATAATATTTTCTCTTTTTTATATATTATAATATAATCTTTTTCTTACTGATTCAGTTATTGAGAAACAAAGAAGACATGAACAATTAAACAGCAAAGGAAATCACCTTTCATACCCCTTCCCCAGGTTCAGCTTCAGTCCAGCACCCCTCCTCCCCATTCGCAGTCTCTGCTGGCCTTATGTTCACCACATTTATCTCAGCCCTTTCTGGTCTCAAAGATGAGGTGACAGGCAGCACAGGAAGTCAGCATCAGTCTGTAACAGTTTCTTCTACCGTTCCCTGTTTCCTGCTTTTATCCTCCACTCCTCCTCACCTGTTACTACTCTCAGCTCCAGCGTGGCTCGCCCATGGCTCACAGTGCCTCAGGTGTGTCCCTGCTCCAGTACAGGTCATCCACAGGTGTAGTCCTTCAGAGGTCTCCCTGTCCTGGCATGGGTTGCCTGCAGCCCCACTCCTCTCAGAGCTGTACCTTCTCCTTCCAGACTGCATTTTCAGCCATGTCCCAAACAACCTCCTTTTCCACATCTTCGCCGTTTTGTCTCTCTGAAAGTGTTTCCTCAAATTCTGCTCATGTATCCCCTTTTTGTGTGTCCTTCTGTGCCTCCTCTCACAACTCCTTCTTGTGCCTTCTCCTGTGTGCTCTCTCATGTGTTTTTTTTTCATGTCCTTTTGTGCATCTTCATAGGTGTCTTCTGGTGTCTCTTCCCGCAGCAACTAACACCCTTTCTCAGCGTGTCCTTGCAGAGTGGCTCCAGGCTCCCCTGCCTGGCTCCAGTTTTGCGTTTTTCCACTTTGGAGCCATCTGGAACCATCTGTGACTGGCCCAGAGCAGTTCATGGCCTCCTCCCACACAGGGCACCCCCCCAAGGTATGCCCCAAACACCTGCATGTGGGATCAAACCAGAAACCAGGACAAGGGAAGGGGCACTCAGCATTGCAGCAAAGGGTATGGGAAAGGATTTTGTGCATCACCTGTCCCTTCTTGGAGAGTTGCAAATGTAGTATTAAAACCACTTGCTGGCTCACTCTATCCCCTGGCAAGCAATGATGGCTACATGACATACAAGTTTTCAATCTTCATGCCTCAGCATAAACCACAATCAGTGCACAATCACCAATTCTTCTTACAAAGATGGTTGTGCTTAACTGCAATAAACTCTTAGAGACCAGCAAGCACAATGGAGGGTGTTCAGGCTGCTCAGTAGAACTACTGTGGCTTGTATGTATCAGGCTGGGACTAAGCTCGTGCTGTTCAACTGCTCAACCCAACACGTGCCTCAATCACGGGAATTAGAGGAGGAAAAAAGGCTGAGACCAGTTTGCTTTGGGGGCCTCTGCCCAAGGCGGCAGACAGATCCACTGCAAGACAGGCACATTCCCTACTGCGTTTGGTTTACACGGGCAGGTTTGATAGCAGTGCAGGTTGCAGGGGTGGTCTTTGTGAGAAGACACAGAAGCTGCCCTGTAATGGACAAAGCCCATTCCAGCTGGCTCCAAAACAGACCCACCACTGCCCAAAGATGAGCCCGCCAGTGACCCTAGTGGCACCTAGTTGATAACATATTTAAGAAAGGGTGAAAAATGATGTGCAGCAGCTGTAAGAGAAAGGAGTGAGAAAGAAGTGAAACAACTACGCATCACTGAGTCCAGTGAAAAAAGGGGGAAGGAGGTACTCCAGACACTGGAGAAGAAATTCCTCCACAGCCTATGGTGAAGACCATGGTGAGGCAGGTCATCACCCCACATTTAAGCAGGTGGATGTGCCCTGAAGGAAGCTGTAGCCTGTGGAGAGCCCATACTGGAGAAGGCTCTTGGCAGGAGCTGTGGTCTGTGGAGAGGAGCACACAGGATCTGGATTTCTGGCAAGACATGCAGCCCATGGTGCACCTATAGAGCAGTTCTTGAAGAACTGCAGCCCATGGGGAGGACCCACACCGGAGAATTTCATGAAGGACTGTATACCATGGATAAGACCTCATGTTGGAATGGGGGAAGAGTGTGAGAAGGAAGGAGTGTCAGAGATGAAGTGTTATGAACTGACCACTAACCCCATTCCCCATCCTCCTGCATCACTCAGCGGGGAGGAGGTAGAGGAGTTGGGAGTGAAGTTGAGCCTGGGAAGAAAGGGAGTATGAATATGGAATATGAAGAGTCCTTTAGGACTGGAATATGTGAACTGAGGTGCAATACATGGAGCAAGGAATTTAGCAGCACACAGACCAAGGTCATGCACCAAGACCTGATAACAGGAATTTCTGAAATAAAGGAAAAGCTTATCCTTCAGCAATAACGGAGGAGGCAAAAGACCTGCACTATGTAGAGTGAGGTTCACAGTGAGCCCTCACTGCAGAGAGAGGGGTGAAATAGAAGCAGTGATCCCAAGAACCATTAAGGAAGATCTTTCTGCCAGAAGAGAGACTTATTTTTACCATTGCACAAGAACCGGCTCAGTCTCATCAGGCATGTGGAAAACAACTCTCATTACCTGTACTCAAGGGAAATTGAATTCGGTTGCAATTCACACAGAGGAGGGCTGTTAGGATGACCAGGTGAATGGGCAGGCTGGCTTGTCATACCAGTGGAGTTTCAAGCCGTGTGTGTGTGTGTGTGTGTGTGTGGTGGTTCTGTATGTATGTGTTGGACATAAACAGGAGGGAATTTGGAAGGGATGCAGGAAGGAGGATAGTGGGAAGGAAAAAGATATTTAAAATATGGGGTAATGCTGGTAGGAGAAAAAAAAATGTATATAAACTACACAGGAATGGAAATATTAAAAAGCTTTCTGTTTCAGAAATGATGAAGCAGCTTTTTGGTAGGACTAAAAAGTGCAAGAAACATAAATGGTTTTAAGATGGTTTTTGATAAATTTATGAATGGATTACCCATCCCATACACTACAGAACTGTCTGGTTCAGACTCCCAGGAGTCTCTCCAGTCCTATGCATTGAGCTGCCTTTATTAAATATACCATGTATCCAGACTAAATGATTTGTGATATGCTACTAAATTCCATACTACTACAGTCACCACAGGAATTCTTTTTCAGTTTTCTTTTAGTAAAAAAAGTCCCCCAGAAAGGGAGGGATGAAAAGAGGATACAAATGTGTATGAGAAAAGATGGATAATCAGATATGTGAGACAGATTACAAGAAATGGGTATGCAAAACTAGGGAGAAGTAAGTTGAAGACAGACAAAGAATGTACAAGTACTTAACAGAGCCCTGATAAAGAGAATAAGGATCAGTTATTCTCATTAGTCAATGAGGTTGATCAAGAAGTGCTAACAACTAGATTAAAATGCAGCAGGGAAAATTTATAACTAGAGGAACAGTTACATAATGGAACAACCTGCCAGTGAAGGTTACAGCATTTCCATCACTGAAGATATTCAAAGCTATTTTAAGAATAATGAAATCCATCCACCAATGATTCAGGCTGATGGACTGAGATGACCCAAGAGGCATCTTTTCTACCGCAAATGATTCTATTCTGCAAGCACACTGATGCTAAGTAGGAGCTGCACTTCAATGAAATGTTTCAGCTCATTTCTAAGAAGAAATCATGTTATAATAAATATTAAGTGGAAAGATAGCTAACTGTTTTTCCCAATTAGCAGAAAATTAATGGTGTTCACTTATCCACACTCTGGAACATTTCTATTCATTTTCAGTTAACTCTATTCATGCTGCAATTATTTTCAAAAGCATATCCGGACTTCTCTCATGCCTAGCATTAGAACAACTTATTGTACTGATCTGTCTCATATATTGTATGTGTCTTTAAGAAAGTAAAAAATCTCACTGGTTTCATGTAAGACTGCATTCGTATATTCCATTAGTTGTTTGCATGTTAAGTGTGTTAAAATGGACATTGCACAATTTTTCTATTTATTGGAATTGCACAAGACACACTGCTTCTTAATATATATGCAGTGTTTCATTCCTGGTGACGCAAAGTCCAATTAAGACTGTTCTCACTTGTGCACTTCCTTGTTACTCCTCTGTAACAGTCGTGGTTCATCAATACGTCAGCAATGTGTCTATGTGGACCACCCACATGGAATTCATGTAATTATTAGGGGAAGTATTGGAAAGAGAATGTATCCACTGAAAATATCAATCAAATGTCAAACAATGGGGAACATCTAAGGAATCACTGGAAGAATTAGGTTGCTTTTCTCCTGCCTATTTAAACAAAATTACAATAGTACTGCTAAATATATATATATATATTAAAAAATCATGTACTTTGGATCTTTTGTGTGAACAGGAAGTTTTGTACAACTGACCTCAAAGTGGCACAGAGAAACATTCTCAAGATGGTTCCTTGGGGTCCTAAAAAGGAGATCAGATAGCTTAGCCTCAGCCCTGTGTCAGGAAATTTGAAGAAAGAGAATCTACTTCTACAGGTAAAGATGCTAGTTAAAGAGAATTTTTCTGCTGAAAGGAAAAAGTTGGAATAGGATGCTTGCAGGTCCAGCTGAAGTTGCACATTGTGATCTGCTGAGGTAGCTGGCCTAAAGGATCAGCGTGTTATCAGTTATTTTGTGTCATTTCAATGTTCTGTATGATACAGGTCTCCATGTTATTAATAGATATTTCTAGCACAGATGGAGCAGCTCAGATGGCTCAGTAAAATTTCCTCCTAAAAATGATGTGATCTCTCTCCTTGCAACACAGCAAGCCCAATGCCCCTGCTCTCTGTAGGTCAGAGCGAGGGCATGAATACGAGTCAACATTTCCTTCATTGTTCTCCTGCGTGACCTTTATTTCAATCCTGCATGCTAGAGCTTAACCAAGATTGTCATAAGCCAAGATCCAATATTAAAAAATACTGTTTATATGTATTTTTGTCTGTAGAGTTATAGCCTTACACAGATCACAGCTGCTAGAGGTAGCTGCTATACTTTCCGTTGCTTTTCCCGTTGCCCAGTCGGGAAAAAGAAGTCTTCACGCCATCCAGAGCAAGTGGAGAAGTGACTTTACATGTACCAGTGAAGATGGCAAGTGCCACATGGCCATGTTATCCAACACTCTCTGTGGAGACACGTGTTGTTCTCACACGTGAATCGTGCATGTGGCTCCTTGTGTATGACAAGCCATGCACTCTCCGCTGGCTTATTATAACGTACCTGGGAAACTGCTTATGCTGCACTAACAGGTACTATATGACAGGTGAATTAAGCAAATGTAGAAATAATTATAGCCCAAAATTTCAGTACAAAACCCTTAACTTTTTGGGGTCTTTGAAAACACAAAAATACAGAAAGTGAAAAGGTGGCTGCTAATGCACTTGAAAAAGGATCCTTCAGAGTTACCCAGAGTATTACCTAAAAACATCATGTAGCGGAATAAAATAAAAAACTGTTTCACAGAGCAGTACATGTTAGTTCTCACATATT
Organism: Microhierax caerulescens; assembly: GCA_035590215.1. Lineage (NCBI taxonomy): Eukaryota > Metazoa > Chordata > Aves > Falconiformes > Falconidae > Microhierax > Microhierax caerulescens. Next base: position 74,194,416 of record JAVJGJ010000047.1, on the reverse strand, counting down.
TGATTTCACATTTTGATTTCAGCAAATAAAATGGACTTGACTTGATTTGTACTTTGCCTAGAAAATGTCATCAGGAAATTAGAAACAATGTTAAAGAGTTAAAGTTTAAGAAAAGATTGAATGTTTCTTTTTAGTGAAGGATACTATGTACGGAACAGTCAGTACCTTGTGTGTTAGTGCTTTAGCAATTTCATATCAGAAAAAGGAAATAAGGATTTACTGTTCCGTTTTCAAATCCTGGATCCCTTGATTTCTTAAAACTTGCAGAATACATTACACCTATTCCTATGCCAAATGCACCAGCAGATTTTTTTTTTCCATGTAAACAGACTGGTGGACTGAAAAAACTTAGGAGCTTTGAAATAGTTATCTTGAATTATGCATGCAAAAAGTTTTATGAATTGTTTTTAAAGATGCATTGGTATTTAACAAAGCTGCTCATAAGTGCCATTTGAAATAGTGCCTTTTAGCTAACAGTAATTGAATTGCATATTGGAGGGCAGTTGCAACGTCCACCTAAGGAAAAATGCATCCTGTACTTCAAAAAGAAAGTGTGTTCTCCTCCAGTATTTCTTAATATAAACTATATTTCTAATTTGTCTGTCCCTTTTTTCCATCCAAGAAGTACTGTCACCTTACTCCAGGGGAAGTTTGAAAGCAGTTCTGTAATTTTATCTCCTGTCTCTTTCTTGCCGATACAAGGAGTAAGGTTTGCTGATGAACTTGACTGCTATGAGCACCTGCATCCTAACTCTCTGCTAAACCTGCTCTGTCTTTCCAAAGCAGCAATAGGCTAGGGATGGGTAGGTCAAATGAGGGGGAAGGGAATAACACTGCATCTGGTCCTGCTTAACCCTGCCATGTGGAGGGAGATGCATGTGCAGGTGCACGAGTGCAGCATGTGAATGCACAGAGCTCTAAAACAGGTAGTGGAGAATGCAGAGGAAAAAGAGCCCTCTGGTTTAGGACATGAATTTTCAATTTTGGATGTGTATTTCTGTGATTGAGTGTGGTAGGTCCTTCTGCAGTGCTGGATGTCAGAGGGGATGATTTTGGACCTGAGGAGAGAGTGTGAGATGTCGAAAGGACAGATTCTCTAGCCTGGGTGTCTCCATACCACACAGGTTAGGCAAAGCTGCAGGATCCAGAAGTGACCCTGACATGTCAACAAGATTGATCAGGTTGTCAGTGAGGGATGAAGACAGCCACATGGGATTGTAAATGTGCCTCTCAGACAGTTTGCATGAGATGATAGTATAAGTGAGCAATGAGGAACCCTTAAAAAAAGTGAAAAGGTCACAAAGGTGTTGTTACTGTTGGGTAATCTGTGTGAAGGCTGAAGCGCTTTTCAGCTTGAAATGCAGAGGGATGTCATGTTTCCTCTCATCTTTTCTAAACTTATTTCATTACCAAAAAAGCTTTGTGATGTTGTGTAAAACAATGTCTTAAGTTTTCATCTCTTAAAAATTATCGACCTGGAAAAGATGTGTAGAAATCAGGCAAACCAACAATCAACCTCATAGATACTTGCGCTGGTACAGCCTTTTGCATATTTCAGCATCACCAGTATTGGGAAAAAAATACTCACCAGTGGTGGTTTAAACCCAGCTGGCAACTAAGCACCACACAGCCACTCACTCCCCCCATGGCGGGATAGGAGACGGTATCGGTAGGGTAAAAGTAAGAAAACTCACAGGCTGAGATAAAGACAGTTTAATAGGACAAGCAAAAGCCAGACACACAAGCAAAGAAAAACAAGGAATTCATAAAATCATAGAATCATTTAGGTTGGAGAAGACTTTTAAGATCATCAAGTCCAGCTATTAACTCACAGCTACCAAGTCCGCCATTAAACCATGTCCCTGAGCACTGCATCTACGCATTTTTTAAACACCTCCAGGGATGGTGACTCCACCACCTCCTGAGCAGTCTGTTCTAATGCTTCACCACCCTTTCAGTGAAGAAATTTTTCCTAATATTCAAGCTAAACCTCCCTTGGCACAACTTGAGGCCTTTTCCTTTCATCCTGTCACTTGTTATCTGGGAGAAGAGACCGACCCCCACCTCACCACAGCCTCCTTTCCGGCAGCTGTAGAGAACAATAAGGTCTCCCCTGAG
>JAVJGJ010000047.1:74169827-74191968 GCA_035590215.1 Microhierax caerulescens | reverse complement strand
GGGTTCCCACCAGGCACTTTCCAGCCACCCTTCCCCAGCCCACAGCGCTGTGTGGGGCTGGTGTGCCCCCAGTGCAGGACCCAGAACTTCTTGTTGAACCATTCACCACTTCCCACAGGCAGGCAGGGGTTCAGCCACCTCCAGGAAAGCTGGGCTCCATCGCATGTAGCCATTACTTGGGAAAACAAACACCATCACTGTGAACGTCCCCCTCTTCCTTCTTTCTCCCCAGCTTCACATGCTGAGCATGGTGCCATAGGGTAGGGGGTATCCCTTTGCTCAGCTGGGATCACCTGTCCCGGCTGCATCCCTTCCCAACCTCTTGTGCAGCTCCAGTTACTATAATGAAAATTAACTTTATCCCAGCCAAAACCAGCCAAAACCAGTTTTAAACCACTCGGTTGAGTGATGAGACCTTAAAGGAATGGTTATTTCCTTCTTTGCAGCCAGCAAAGGTAGATGATACAGCTAACATAAGATCTTCTTTGAAAAGAAGTATTTTAAAAAACTGTTTTGAGTACTTAGTTTGAGACCCACACACTTGCTCAGTTTTCAAGGAATTAAGGATGTGAAATCCCTTTTTATTTCAGTCCAGGCCATGGGTGTTTTAAATCTTTTCAAGTAAAGAACAAGAAAAACCTCACTGAGTTATAGAGAAACAACTATATAGCTGGCATTCACTCAGGTAAGACCAAAATATATTACAGTGGCAGTGTATGCTGGACTGGAAGAGGTCTGAGGTAAAACTACCATGATAATGGAGATAAAACAGCCACCTTGCTTGTGAGCTCAGCTACTAACAGAGCGAGGATTTTTTTTTTCTTTAATCAAAGAAGGCCTCTCAAGGAAAACAACTGGCAGGCTGTCGTTCCCTAGAATCAGTGTAAAAAATAATAAGCTCTTTGGGGCAGAGATCCTTCAGTGAGGATTTTATTCTTTTTCTTTTAAAAGGACAGTGATTCATCTCCTCAGATATAAAATACAGTTTACACCTCTAAAAATAATGACACATTATTACAAACAAGATGTGTCCAGAACCCCTCAATTTGATTTTAAAATATGCCCTTGACAGAAAAAATATACCAAGAAAAATTAAAATAATAAAGCCTTCAATTAAACACTTCAAGTTAGAAACAAGAACATTTGATGCTCGAGAGGCATATGTAATTACTGCTTGCTTTATGATTGCAAATTTGATTTGTACCTGGGTAAGTGGTTGTTGTGATCAGTAAATAAAAGCGTAGACTTATGTCCCAAAAGCCTACAACCCAACGGCACGGCGCAATACTTTCCCTGATGGGTATATCCAAGCTAACCCAAGCACTGGCCTAGCTCCATGAGCCAAAGACACCACCCTTCCTAAAACAGCCTCCTTCTCAGGGGTGTCATCATCCCTTCTCAGGGACGTCAGCTTCAAAGGAGGGAAAATGAAGTGAGGATAGTAGTGCATTAGCAACACTGTCCATCTGCTTGTACCCCAGGTAGCTCAGTTATAGCTTGCCTGGGTGTCTTTCTGCTGCGTCACGCTGTACAGGTAAACCATCAGCATTAAACCATAGAGAGGAAAGGAATAAAAGCTGACGGAGTCACACCAGAAATGACAAGTTAATCAATACTGGTCAGTATGTCAGCAAGAATCAACAGATGACTAGCCCATCTATCAGCAAATTGTGGGCAGGGAAATAAAAAATTATTTGTTCTTTTAATGAAGAACATAAGCCAGTGATGAGGTAGCTTTGCAGATTAATTCTTCTGCAAAAACGTGAGAGGCATAATGGGAGAAAGCATATTAATGTGTGGTAATGTGGGGTAATGGGGCTGCTATCAAAGGTCTTGGAACAACAACCAAAAAAACCCAAAGAACATGTACATTGTAGTAGAGAGAGTGGAGCACAAGGAAAGATATAAACAGGGGTACAGAGATCAAGCAAGAGACAAGGACAATTATTTTTTCAACAGCATTTTGAATGAAAATGATCAAGGGCAAGATCAAGAGTCTTTCTTTGGTTCCTGCTTTTTCCTGTTTATGAGCTTTCTTAGAATGGGAGAGTCTGTTGCAGGGGTAAAAGTCATAACAGAAAGAGAATGTTAAAGAGAACATCGACACAGAAGGAAAGGAATAGGTCACTGGAGAAAGTGGAGGAGTTAGAGGTGTGAATGAAAAACTGCATGTTAAGACAGAGAGTGAGAGAGTGGCATTAAAGTAATGAGAAAGAAGAGGTGAGGTGACAGGAAGAACAAGTTTACATCCCACCCTGTAGGTTGCAAAGTCTCATAAATCAGAGTGATTCTAAACTGAGAATAAGTGAATAAAGTGAGTAACTGAAATTCTGTCACAGAAATGAGTTCTTTTTCAGATCATTGCTACTTATAATGCGGTAGATCTCACAATGTAATCTGTAGTGGTATACATGATATAAAACAATTAGCAGAAAGCAATCTTAACTACCAAAAAGTCAGACAGTAGAGGATTTTTTACAACAATTTAAAGCAGACAAAGGAAAAAAAAGTATAGCGGCAGTCAGCTTGATATGGTGCTGACTGAGATAATACTGTCTTCAACAATGAACTGAGTAAGAATCTCTCAGCATCAGGAAAATCCTAATGAAGGCCATTTTTCTGACAAGGTTAATAGGACAGAAAAAAGACCACTAAAGACAAAAGAAAATACCAAAATGCTAAATAAATCTCCCTAGCAGCCCTAGTGAATTTGACAGCCTCAAAAATATTACAATGGGCAACTGAGCTGTATCTTTTATTTTCCAGATGTTGGTTAATTTTCTTGAAAGACGTGATGCATTCTAGGCATCCTAAGAATAAGCAGCACATGGTGGGGACTTGCCAGCACACGTGCACTTCTCCTTCTCTTGGTTTCAAAGGACAGTATTACTTCCTTTCCTCAGTAATGGAGAAATACAGATTCACTGGCCAGGGGTTTTTGCAGTGGGAGCAGCAGCAGCAGAGACACCTGCCATCTTTCTGAAGGCATTGCTAGAGTTTTCTGCAAACAGGAGGAATAAGAGCAGGGCAGCACATAGTGAGTGTCAGCTCTTAACTGGGAGCCCTGCATCTATAGCTTCTGTAACAGGCAGCTGTAGCACTCTTGGAAACCCTCCTTTTCCTTCAACAGAACAGGGCAGGGGGTGGGGGGAGGAATGCTATAAAGCTCTTTGATTATTTCTTTTACATGAAATAATTTACATCTGACACTTCTTCATATTCTGTGCTATTCTTCCCCCTATTTACTTATTTTGCATCTCTACATGGGCTGCCTGCATTTGGTCTAGTGTAAACAGCGGAGCTGCAGAGAGAGGTGGTTATAAGGGTGCATAGCTGCACCTCCAACGCGCCTTCAGGGCTGCAGCTGGCTCATGACCTTACTGAATAGAGATGTAACCCTTTAGTTAGGTTTAGTGAGTTCCATGTCAGAATTACAGAGAGGGGCTTGACAGAGACACAGCGAGACCTGTTGAGAGCACTGACAAAATGGGCAAGTGCTCTCTCTTCCTCTTCATCTGCTTTATCAAAGCAGTCACTTCAACAGGAGTCTCAGAAGTGGTGGTTGGTTTGGTTTTTTTTCTGTTAAGACACACAATGTTTTCCTGACCTGAGGGAAAAATAATCTATTATATGATTCAGAAATAGGTTTAATTTTTTTTTCACTTTCATGTCTCAGTAGAAAATGAAGAACTTGATGACACTTTCAGCCTAATTACAAAACATTTCATTTTTTTTCTTATGCAACTTTGTAGAATCCTTAACAAGTATTACCAGTAATACCTTCCTACTCATCTTCTAAACTCTCAAATTAGGTATTTGTCCTTTAACTTTTCTAACTTCTTTTCCCTTGCAGCTTGTTAGGAAAGGAATCTAATTGTTCTCCTAGATTTAAAATTACTAAAGGAAAGATTATTCGTGGGGTTGTTTTGATACATAAAGTGGTTTTACTTTGACCCTATACAGTCAGTGCATTTACAATCCATACACTAAAGAATGGCACTACACACTGAAAGCTTTGGGGAGTCAGGATTGTTAATAGTGTCTAGTTATAGCACACAAATGATGGGGGCTCTTCACTGGCAACACTTAGTGGCACCAGTGTACATCTACTGGAATCCATCTCGTTGTGTTAAACGGCCTCATAATCCACCAAGGATGATTGTAGGACAGGCTGAGCTGCCATTAGAGAAATCTTGCTCTGGATGCATCAGTTCCACTTAAAGTGATTATACCAACTGTAAATAATAACAGTAATAATGCATTCTCCTTGGGTATAGTTTCCTTTTCAAGCACAGAGAAAAAATTATCTGTAAGTGCTTAAAAAAAATTATGGACTGCTTTAAATGTAAGTACTTTTGAGTTTTTGTTAATGCCCATGTTCCACCATTAAGAAATGCTCTGTCTATCAGAGACCACCCAGGAAAGTCAGGAAGTGAGAACTGGGAGCTGTGTTCCCAGGGTGGGCTCCAGCAGCCCCTGCCTCCCAGGAGAGGGGAAGGACGTTTGTCCCCATCTACGTGGCCTCACCTGCTGCCAGCCCTGCACCAAACATTTCACTTTATTTACAAGTACTTCTGGATCCTGATTTATAGCTGCTGCAGTTTGTTTAGCCAGTTCATGGCTCCAAAAAAGCCTAAACCACTGCCCAGTTTTAAAACAGAGAAGGAACTATAAAGTCTCTACTAAGCCTAAGATAGTTTTCAGTGTGTCAGAACTGATTTGCTACAAGCTTTTCTAGGGCTATTGTATCATTTATGGAAGGGTTGCTGAAAGAATCCCCAAATGCTGAGAAATTAAATATATGACACTGTAATTTTTCAGTGTACCTGCATACATTGCAGGTCATATTCCCATCAGTGAACTGAATTTAGAGCTAAATTCAATTCACTGATTTCACTGGCGCAACCACCTGCAGCTAATGCAGATGCAAAGATGATAAGAAAGGTGAAAAGTTTGTCAGCAATGGCCTCTCAAACGCTAAACACACACACATACACAAATAGACTTGTGTTTGTAGCAGCCTGCTCTGCATCAGCTTAACAGCTCCCTCAAAGTCAGTGGTGCTGCACTGGCTGCTTCTGGCCCAGGGAGGTCCATGGCCACTCAGCACTGCAGCACACAAGCCCCAAATAGTTGAAATCCAACGCTTGAAATTAGAGGTCACCTTGAAACTGCAATTCTGCTGATAGTTGATTTAACTTGGTTTTATTCAAAGCTTTAGTCTTACTCTTACTCTTACCCTTTTTATTCTTAAATCAAGATGTATGACTAAGGATCATTTTATGTACTTGGCAGGCTTGGCAGGTAGGATCATGTACAAGCACAAGGAAAAGTCCAAAAAGCCTTTATTTGTGCTTGCATGTGCTTAAATGTGCCCAGATAGTTCAGTGCCAGATGAAGTTCAGTCAGTGAGTTGTGACTCCCCGCCAGTTAAGCTGTATTACAAATGAGGAAACAGTTTTTATCTGCTGTGTGTAGTTACTGTTCTTCCATTTAAATAAACAAAAAGTGAGATCACTAATTGTTTTGATTATTCCCTCGAAGTTGCCATCTACTATTTTTGCCTAATAGAAAAAAACATAAATGTATAAACCAAAGAAAACTATATAAAATATAGAAGATTTTCAGGTGCATTATTTTTCTTTAAACTATTCAACTTTGGTTCCTATGGAAACACCAGCCTAAATATTTCAGTGGGATTGTTAAAGTCAGACTCTGGCTGAGTTTTTTGGATGAGCTTTGAAAAAGCTGCGGAGTTTGGGGTTTTGTTTGCTTCTAAATGACACCTCCAGGCCTTCAGATTTCTTTGTCTCCTGATCTCCTTTAAATAAGTGAGCTTATATACCCTTACATTGTCTGACAGTCTGTAGCTCTGATATACAGAGCGTGAAATGTGAAATAATCAACAAAAAGTTGATTTTATACTTTAAAAACCCATAGTAATTAATAATAATCTAAAAGTTCCTCAGACATCTATACATATTGTTAGTATAATTTTATTATTATTCAAATAAATTCAAATAAATTCAAATAAAGGCAAGACTATATTCCAAGAAGTGTAGTCGTACTTTTTGGATAACAGATCACAGACATACAAAGTACTCAAGTCCTGGATAATGAAAAGCCCTTGGCTATGAGCAGTAGAGCTGACAAAGATGCCTTCAGTTTTAAAGTATGTTTTCAAGGCCCATAGTGCACTCCATAGTATATGTTTCTGGTTATTTTTCAAAATGTCACAGATTTCTTAGCTGGACCTGTGTCCAAACTTTTAAACCACAAGTCACATGAAGAATTCTTATCCGTGAGGAGTGAGACATTACTCACAAGGCCACAGGACTGTGAAGGACCTCAGAAAGTCATCTTGTCTGTTCCCAGACCATCCTCAGGGATCTGCCACACACAGGTTGTTTCCAACATACGTGTGTCGAGCCTGTGCTTGAAGGTTTTCCCTGAGAGACGACACCACAATGTGCTTGGAAAGGCTATTCTGCTGGTCCACCTTTCTTACTCTTGGAAAATTTTCTGAAAATGTTTAACTCGAATGTCACATGCTACAATATAAACCTTCTCAGTTGTAGGTTTGGGCTGGTGATGCTTATAAAATAGCATTGCTTGTGCACTGCAACCTGATTAGACCATTGTGGAATATTTCAGGCTGTGGTTTAGTGCGCAATGAATGACAGGTTACCCACTGCTAAATATACATACTGATTGTTGAGTTTCATCAGGTGACCTAATTATAAATTAATCAAAATGAACTGAAATGTCAAGGAGAATCAGAGGAACAGCAACATGTGAGGTAACCCCAGTAGCCTAATCATTGAAAACAAAGCACCCCGAATTAGCTACTCCAAAGTCATCTGAGGAGGCTGAGGAGACCACTGTCCATGAAGTGAAATCCTCTGAGATGGGTCAAGGAGAAGATCTCTCTCCCCAGCCATGCCATGGAAGCTAAGGGGTGGTTTCCCACAGGGATGCAGAATTTATTGTGGGATGTGAGGGAAAATAATTTGAGGGGTATACAAAGTTTACTTTGTGGGGTCTTTTAAGGGGATTGTGGAAATGTACAAGGCTTCCTATGGGATGTTTAGAGGAATGACTAAAGTTTGGGAAAGGGAAGGATCTGAGTTAATAAGGGAGGAACAAAGTGGAAAGAGAAAAGAGGATAAAAGTTGTAAAACATGTCAACAGGCTGCTGGTCAATTCACCTGTCTGACCGAGCCCTGTGCTTGGCCACAGAAGTCTATCCCATTTTCTGACTGAATCCCATTTCTATTGTCTATGGTACATGACATGTTCTTCGTGTGAATGCCAGTGATTTTCAAGTCAGAGCAGCCACTGGGTAGGATGAGAGGTCTGAGTCCCAGCAAGTGGAGAAGCACCACAAACCTCAGGGACTCAAGGGCTCAGGGCCAGCACCCAGGAGAGACCAGGGGGTCAAGGTGCTGGTGCCTGCCCAGACCAAGTATCTACGAACAACTGCTGGAGACACCCACATGTGTGTGTGCATGTGTGTGTGCACGTATGCAGTTAGCAGGCTCCAGTCCTCATCTGCTGGTAAGGAGGAGCAGGATGGAGCCATCCATGCTGTGTGGGGTTGTGTGGGTTCTCCTAAGAACAGGTCTCCCTCACTATGTTGGTTTGTGTGGCAGGCCATGTATGTAGTATGTGTGTGAGTGTGAGTCTGTCTGTGTGTGTATGTACACTCTCAGCCTTGGCTGTATGACCTAATAGCTGGCAAGAAGAAATCCCTTAGGTCCCAAGGCACACCAAATTTGGCTGCCCCTAAAAAGTCTGCCCATCAAGACCAACATAGATGTGCCACACATGCTTTTCAATGCCCAGATTTACACATATCTACCCAAAAATTATGCTAACCATTGGGTGAATACATAAACTAAAAACATCTTTCATTACTTTTCAGCAGTTTTAGCCTACATGAAAATACTGAGAATCAGAAAATACACAGAACATTTAACAGAAAAAAAAGAAAAATTAATCTAATAGCCGTGTGTCACAATGTGTAAGTCCTGGAAATGAAATCAGCCAGGGACAGATAGATCTTGAAAAGCATATGCAGTTATACTCCAGCTGTCTGTCATCCACTAAGTCCCAGGTTTATTTATTCTTATTAGTTATTTGTCTAAATTTGCCATTGATGGATGCCATGCACTTGTCATTTGAAAGAGTTGATAGCCCTGAAAATGTGTACATTGAGCATTTCCAGAGCACACAGGCATAGTTAACTGCTCTACAGGATAAAAGCCCTAGGAGAAAATTACATAAAGCCTCAGGAACAGATAAACAAGTAAGAAAACCATGTAGGGTACAACCAATTTTAGATTTCTTGTAGGTTTTCTTTTTATCATTTATCAGAATTTGTTCCTATCTACTGTCCACTTTAAGAGGTATATATTTGTCAACAAGTTTAGAGAGGAGGCTACCAAGAGGTGTGGGTGAATGTAACATATTTGTCAAAACAAGACAATTACTTCACAAGAACTATCTGGATATGGAGACCAGAGGCTTTAGAAAGTACAGAGGAAGCTGCTCACTGTAAAAGCAACCACTGAACTTCAGCTGCTACCTGAGATATGTGTGTGGGTGCACAGGCATGTGGGGGGGTGGGGGTGGTGTCACAGATGCTGCTAATAATCCTTGAGCTTCTAAGGACTCTCAAATCAACAAAGCATAGACAGCTGCCCCTGCTTTGTTTTGTGAAAATTAAAACCCCACAAAAGGAAATGAAGGTATGTATAAAAACAAATCCCCAGTAACTGAGGCAAAATAATATTGTTAATATGTTTCTAGCACAGAACTTTGAAATAGGAGTGCCTCTAAACCAGGATCATATTCTCAAACTATGCCTTCGTTAACTACCAGCTGAGAAAGTGTAGCATGGCTCCTATCATCCTGGCTGAAGTGAAAGGTCCTTTTGGGTTGTATTCTTAGTCTAATACACCTGGACTTCAAGGGACTCCTCCTCTTGAAGAACACTTTGTGTAATATTCTGTCTGCTTTGAAGCCAATGGCAATTTTGCAATTGCCTTCAGCAGAGCTAGGAGTACACCTAAGTAGGACTCAGCTAAAGCATGGGATTTGCTAATGGATGGGATAAGTATCTGAAAACTCTTTTCTTCATATGCCTTAGAAAGGACAAAACCCAGGAAACAATATTTTGACTTTCAGGTGGCATGTGTTGTCTCCCATATACCATCACAGAGCCCATGCTGCTTACTGAAATTCATTTAAAGGGTTTATTGAGAAGCTGCAAGGCAAAACATGTATATGCACAGAAATTGCTAAAAATCTTCCTTTGTCTTGACCAAACGTGGAAAAACAACATACAATACAACAAGATGTAATTAATAAATACTACATTTGTGGATGTGATCTTTGCATTGATAGTTACTGCTTCCCTGCTATTTTATTTTTGTTTTGTTAGACTTTAAACTAGCCATTGCTTACGATCACACACTGCAATCTTCAATAATTTCTAGAACTTACTATTAAAAAGGCAACATTGATCAATGAATCAACTGATTTCTTCACTAGAAATAAGGCAACAGAACAGTATCTTGTGTCTTTACTATACAGTAACCTAGCAACAATTTTGTTATCCAGGTGATAATCAAAGTATATACATTAAAAAATGGAAAATGGGTATAATACTTTGAGAGCATAAAAGTTGCCACAAGCCTGATACTCTGTGTGTGAATATGGTATAGAAGTATGCAGTAGCTAATGAGATAAAGCTTTGTCAGAAATAAATGTATGCGACTTCTCTGATATATGTTTGTTTTCTGGCAACCACTATTGTCTGAACAGTTTTTAGCTTTACACATCCTCCTACATAAGTGCACATACTTTCTACTCATCTGGCAATTTCTTCCTCTATTAGACTTATATGGCCAGAGTCCAATGATTTATAAGTACTTTTAACCATTTTATTTATCTAAACACATACAGACACCCAAAATTATATATTCCCAGCAAGTATGAAACTACCTTTAGTGTTATCTGTATGCCATGGTGTCCCTCAATATAGAGTGAAAAGCTAGTTATGTCAGACCTCTGACTACCTCAAAATTACCTACTGCCTACAGGGACACCAGATATATGTAGGACTTGCCATGATGTTTAAAGTAAACTGTGATTGTCGGTGTCACGAGTTTGTATACAACAATTTTTCTAGCAAGTAGACAGGGCTGATCACATCCTGACCAAAAGGAGGAATTACCTCTGCAATGGAGAAGCAGCTTGTTTATAGTAGGGTTAAGACTTGGCTCGTCCCTGCTTCGCTTCCATTACTATATGGCCAACGTCGGATTTTTCTACCTTGCCGAGTCCAAAGGTCTTAGCAGTCTAAAACCAGTCAGTAACACTTCTGTAACACCAGCCAGTAGTAATGTAACTTGATGTATTGATCAAGTGCCAGATTTTAAAAACTAAATACCAAACATATTGAATTCCACAGGGGAAGTGATCTGAATTTGAGTAGACCCCCAAGGAGACAGTGAGCACAGACTGCTGCACTTGTCCAAAATCCCAGTTTTCCTCGGTCAAAGCAGATCCAGCAATGAGGATCTGGTCTAACAGTTGGATCTCAGATGAAATATTTGCTCGGTATCTTTTCAGCCCCTTACCTGGGCAAAACAGCAGAAAACTTTTTATGGCTGACCTGCAATGTAGGATTTTCTGCCGGGTATGATACTCTCTCATTTCTATGCAATTGTACATACAGAATTGAGCTGCGTTGTTTGCATTTGGACTGCTATAACAAAGTTTGGTCTTTTACCTTAGCAATTTTTGGTGTTAAGGTGGCAACACACTGGCATTCAATTCACTGGGGAATAGAGGTCTGTAAAGAGAGATCTGGTATACTCCCACATGACCAACTATTTAATATAAGCATCCCTATGAATTAGCAGGCTGCTTTTTCATTAAACTGTACCAACCAGCCCAGGATCCTGAAATACAAGGTACTGATCTGAAGGTGATGTCTTTTAATGTGAAGCATTAGCTAGAGCACCCTCACACAGATGTGCACTGGGTCCTATAAGTTTGTAATATTCCAGTATGATAGAAAAGTCTGTAACATGTAAAAATATGATGAGTTGCTGAAGCAAAAACCTTTCACCTACAGGCAGTCTGTTAAATGCCTACACTTATACTGTAGGGTATTAGTGGACTCCTGTAGCTGTTGATTGAAGAGAAAAATGTGGAGCAATTTCTTCTTTGACAGAAAGCTTTCAACATCAGTAATTGTAAAATGTTGCTGTCCAAATCTGTAACAACTTGGCTTTCCTGTGGCTGCCAAGTGCTGCAAATATCTACCTGCCTAAATAGTAAAGGGGCAGAAATAAAAGAAGTACGCCTTCAAGATCTTGATCCTCCCTGTGTTGCCACTCGGCCTGCCTGATACAACCTGATGGTGAGCTTTAAAGTATGTTAAAGGCAGGTCCTGATTTAATTCAGAACCTAAGATCCCTCTGGGTACCATGCTTGGATTGACAGATGTATCTTTCTGTCATGCCCAAGATTCTTTCTAATGTAAACCTCCTGCTGCAGTCCCTCAATATAAATGCTGTCTTACTCATTTTTGTCTGATTCCTCAGAAGAATGAACAGGAAAGGCAGTGGGAAGGCTGCTAGATAATGAGATAAACATTTTTTGAATATTAAAGCAAAAACATCTATGCAAATGTTTGCCCTAATACACTGTTTATTATTGTCAAAATACTGGTAAAAGTCAGGGAATTCGCTAATTCTTCAACAGCAGCTCTGCTCTATCCCGATGTTTAGCCTTTTATATATAAAATTATAAATACAACTTGCATTAACCCAGCAAGGTAAAAGTAAATGGAATGAAAACACATGAAAATGAGAGCACTCAGTGTGTAGTGGAGGCTCCCAACAGATTAGCAAACATAGCGTTTCATACTCCTGAAAAAAAACCGATCAGAAATCAGAAGGGAGCGACATTTTGTCAAAACACGGGTCATTTGTCTCTGTGGACTATAACAGGGCACTTTTGTGAGCCACAAAAGCAGGACGATTTAAAGCGTCACCATCAAAAACACTGGGGTTCACCAAGGGTAAGCTTACTTCCTTCCATTGACACATTTCAAACTGTTTACCACTTTTGTTGCATCCAAATGCAAAAGTGCAGGCTCTGACTCAGATGGCAAGAATTCGGTTCTAAGAGTTGCATTCAAAAAAATTGACAGCACATTTGCTGCACTCCTACTTAAAATACATACCAAATCCATGTTGACTTTTTCCTGAGGCTCTGGGATACTTTTTTTGCAGGTAGACCAGCCATATTTAGTTCAGGCAATAAAGAAAGATGTTTCCACTGAAATTTAAATTGGGGGATCCCATAGAGAAATAGCACAAACTTCTGAAACGTCAGTGAGTTCTAAAATTCTGTAAGTGACAGGATTTGCCGGTATATTTGGCAAACTGATTCTTGATTCTGACCATGTCCACCTAACCAAGGCCACAGCACCTTCCCATGTGAATGGACCTGCTGAACACCACTCAGCTTTGCAAAGACACTGCAACCTTTCAAATGTGATCTATTTGCCACCATCAAGAAAGAGATTTAAAGTCATAAAAATTTGGGGTTCACTTGGCAGATTATACCAGTTGAAGAAACGAAAGTTTAGCTGAAAATCTCTACAAAGTAAAATAGTGATGAATACACAAATGTCCTTGTTCAGATACCCTACTAGCATGCACAAGTCATGACAGCCAGTCCATATTTTATTTTGTTGCTGAAAAGAAACACATATTGCATTTCTCTCTCACTGAAGTAATCCACATTTCAAACAGACATTTAAGCAGCTAGATATTTTCTTAGCAAAAATCAAATCTAGTTAACAGAACAACACAAATATTCATATGGCAACCTGTTACTGTGTTACTTTTGACTAATTAATTTGCATAGTTACCTTTTCAACAGACAGAATCTAAGACCCGTAATTGGTAACCATGGTCTTGATAGTCCTTCAGCAACTTCTTATAGCAAGTGTGCTACAGCTGACAAATTACATCTGTAATGTAACACATATACTCCTAAGTACAATAATGGACATTAAAAGCATGCTCCACAACATATCTATTACATCTATTATATAAACTGCCATTATAAAGTACCACATGGGCTCACTTTCAGCTATTTGAAAAGCATTAAAAATTCACGTTATATGAACAGGAGCATCCAATACTCAATTTTTGTAAGTGAATATTTAAGATGCACCACGAATTATGGTGCCAACTAATAAGGCTTTAAAGCACTTGGGATGTCAGTAAAATCACCATACTATAATGTACACACAAAAGAAGTCATATATCAGCCTACTGATGCTTACTATTATATCTGTAAAACTCAGGGCTTCTGGGAGGCAATGATTTCCAGTCTCATAACATGGGTTATGCAATATTATACTTTTTCATGTGGAAAGGTCAATTTATATTGTTTTCATATTTGACACTACAGCTGTGGGTGTTGTCTCTCCATCAATATGCAATCTCTATCCTACAAGCTTTTACTTTAGAAAATTATAATTACTCAATGAAAACAAAGCCCAAACCCTTTGCAGCTATTTTTCTATCCTCAAAATCCCATTACTTTATTTGGATTAATATCTCACAGAACCTGTTTTGGTTTGTTGGGGTTTTTTTTGTTTTCAAATCTGTGCTCACAAGACTTTTTGAACTAAATTGTTCAATAATGCATCAATACATTATTTTGTATTTATGATATAGCTCTCCCCTATCTCCCTATAGTACTGTGGTGAATTTTGGAGCCAAGCATGAGTTACATGGCTGTGAAGCACCATGTGTGCTAATTGTGCTTTATATATTATTAATATGCAATGCAACCTGATACCAAGCTTCCAGGGCCCCAGGGCCTTCTGAGAGATTCAAAGAAAGAAGAGAGGAGATCCCACTTGTCCTCAGCATTTTCCACCTCCTTTTGTCAACTTTCAGTTAATGATTATTATAGAACCGGAGGGAAACACAGCTTCATATGGCAGTCATTCTCTGTCTTGGTCACATAGCTCTGCTTGTTGAAATAACATGCACATGTGTATTGCAGCGTGTATTGCAGCGTTATCTCACTTGAATCCTGGCATACGCTACCAAGCTGTTGACGCTTTGCTGACACAGATGCTTTCTACAGTGCTTTCTCTAGGAAGACCCTTGTTAAGCACCTGACAGAACCAATCTTCTTTTAATTTGAAGATACCTGGACCTTTAGATGTAATTACATGTATAAATAGAATGACTCACGCAGTTTTGCTGCTGTTTGTAACTTACATTTCATTATTTTCATTTAGCTGACAGAGAGCTGACAATTGTAGTCTTCCCTGGAGATAGTGCAGTGAATCTAATTTACAGACATTCCTTCTATGTCTTTGGTAACAGACTGCCTGGCTGTGCAACTGAGCACAGAGGTGAACCTACATATATTAGGATGAACCCAGACCAAAGTACCAGATTTTATTTTAGTTTTAATTAAAAAAGCAAAAATTTAAGAGAGTGTGGAAAACTGTATAGGCATGAGAGCCCATCTGGACATGTTTGACAGGGCTCCTGTTGTGCTGACAACTTTCTACAGCTCAGTGGTGTCTGACAAATTCAAAAACCATTTTCTGGGCATATTGAAAGAAAACTGAAAGGGTCCAACCATGAAACAGTCCCTGACTGCTGCTCAGCACTGCATCTTCTCTGCTGATGCCTTCAATGCAGACACCCCTGTGGGCTGCTCTGCTGCAGCAGGCCTGTGGGGACTGCTCCAGAAACAAGTACACTACCTGCTCCTTGTTAAGGGAGCGAGGAACCATAAAAGCTGCTGCCTTTCTGGTAAAGACACCCCCAGCGTTTAACATCTCACTTTGCTCCCTTTAAATTCATCATATTCCTCACACATGTTGTTTCCTTTAAATTCATTATATAAACATGAAATTAAAATCTTCAAAAGGAGCAACATACTCCTATCAAATGGAAGCTTCAGCTTTGTGCTTTTCCATTAATTCATTGACGTTTACCCAAAGGAATGCTTCTAGTTCAGATATACAGTCCCAACTCTCACACAGAAAGTCATGTGCCTTTGGTACTCGGTATGGCTCAGTCAACTGCATGGCAAAGATAATACAGAAAATACCATCAAAAACTGCAGCCTCGGAGTTCTGAAAAGGAAAACCATAAAAGTACAAACATCTCATCTGGTAACAGCCTTATATTGTGCTCCCTCTGGAAAGTAAATACAGCCTATGAGGAATTTTCCAGCAGATCCACATAACTGCATGGCTCAAACAAACTGCAGGGGAGAGAAGTGAGAGAAAGAGAGATGGGGAGAAGTCATGGGGACCTAGGAAAAATTACAGAAATGACAGTCACCAATCATCCAGTTCATTTTTAAGTCAATCTGATGTACTTCGATTAAGATGACTGGTGATCTGAAGACATTTACAACCATTTTATTTATTTTCTGGACTTTTGGCTTGTAAGTACTACAATCTTTTAAGAGCTGTAGAATATATTTGAGCAGAGGTTATAAAAGTACTGATACACAGTTCTTGAAAGTAAAAGAAAATCTTACTGAAGATCAAGAGATACTTACAAAATACAAATGGATGATATTTCCCTGCCGCACTCAGTTTTATGTAATTAATACTGTACTAGAAATTGATACTGTTTAAATTGATTAAAAAATAAAAATATAAAAGACCTGACATACTATATGAGGAATTACTGTATCGATTATGTGTTCATTGTCCCTTCAGTCCGTTTGATCCATTACTTATTAATTAGTATTTTGTGTGTCTACAGTAATGTGATAGCCTGAAGCAGGAGCACATTTCTGAATCAAACCCATTTTGGTTCACATCTCAGCATGCCCTGAGAGCACACAAACTCCATTTCTTTGTATAAGCCTAAATGAAAATCAGAACTTCACAAGCTCACCTGATATGCTCCAGCCACTGATGGGTAGTCGGTCCACAGGACCAGGAGAGCTAGTCCAAACGCATGAGCCAGGGCTGCTGGGTCCTCAGCACCAACCGTTGCCCCCATACAAAACTGTTTGCATGCACTGAACTGCCAGTAATATGGATGCTGTGTAGAAAACCAATAAATCACATTCTCTTTCATTCTTGCTAACCATCTTGCTATATTTGCAGCCAGACTAACAGTGCAGCAAATCTGGAGTGTAAGAGGCTTCTTAATCCTCGTTAAAATTCTTAATTGCTGTAAATCATCTTGTTAACAACGTAACCATGTTCAGGGAGTTTTCCCGACACGTTAGCAATAAACCCCCAGAGGAACACTTCCTGAAACAGCTCTGTATAGTTTTTATAACAATAAAATAATAAAACAGGTTTTTCAAAAATAAATGTGTGACTATCAGAAACTATTACATGGTTTACTCTATTGCTTCGTGTGAATATGTAGCGAACTCCTTTTCCCTGATCAGAGAGCGAGCTGAGGAAGACACAGATCAAAACCAGTATTTCTTAGAACATCCTTTGTTAAATGAGTTGCCATGAAGCTGGTGTTAATAGGAGTAACTATTTGAACAATAAAGTCACCAGTTCCCACAGGTGCTCACTCACAGTCATGCAGTGGAAGAAACAGCTGGAAGGACAATGCCAGATGTCCATCAGAAGTGGACAACTGCACTGGCACACCAACACCTTCTAAGTAGAGTTGGGAAAGTCCCTCAGAGGGTCCCTGGTTGCATCTGATGTGATCTCTGTAGCCTCTCAGCAGGTAGCAGCTATTGCCCTCTCAGACATGGCCCAAGTCACTGAACACCTGGCTGATGCTGGTGGGCCATGGCCTCCTGTGGCATTGGCCGACTCAGGGCCTGTACCAGTTCTGGTGGATTTGATGTGACCTTTTACTCCTTCTAGGTAGACTCCCACGCTGCCTCTCAGCACATACTTTCCTCTCTTCAGCTGCTGTTTCTGGTAGTCATTTCTCCATCTACACACATATTTACCTACGGTAGGTGTTCACACACACGCACAGAGAAGGGGCTTTTATATCAAATCTTGTATCTGCCTTGTATCCCACACTGAAATATGGAGACAAAAATTGTTTTCCAGCTATTTTCTCAACAAGAACTGACTTAAATTCTTCTCATTTTTTAGAAAGATATCCTGGTTCATTTTCTCATTCCATTCCACCCTCACATAGATAATATTGTCCAACTTAATAAAAAATTAACATAGTAACAATCTTTTTAATGACATATGTTAAAATAAATATAATAAACATGGGGTTTTTACCATAACTCTGAGTATTATGCTTACCTTGTTTTATTGTCAAATGACAACCTGTCTGCATACTTCTCTTGTTTTGTTCCCAAAAGACATCCTACCTGGTTTCTTCCACCCAGTTCAAGTGTTGTTACCGATGAGAAGCTACAGAATTCTTGTCTGGGCTGACAAGAGGATTTTTAACTTTTTTTTTGGTCAAGGTCTTCAAACACCCTTTGCAAGTCCTGTGTCTAAGCACCAGGAATTCAAGTTAATCTGGAGAAAATTTGTTATTTTCCCCATTTGGTAGACAGGAAATTCTTATTAGATAAATGCCATCAAAGACCAGGGTGAAGGTCTACAGCACAACCAGAAACAAAAGGCAGAATTACAGGTTCACTGCCCAGTACCTCAACAAAAGCTGCTTGCTCTCTTTGCCATGGCTGAGAAACAGAGCTACAGATGCTGAAGGCAGAACTGGAGGGGGCTTTCATCTCCCTCACAGAGGAACAGTCACGTCTTCCCTGACAGCCGTTCTACCACACTGTCCTTCACAGAAATACTTGGTCACTTCGGTCCTTTCTGCTTTTCTGTGTTAGCTCTAAATCCTAACTCATATATGTCCTCAGCAAAAAATCTCAAATTATTTCTGAGACTTTCATTTTTTTTATTTATTTTCTATTCCTTAGAGGTGGACAATGCACATTTGAGACTTGCATGTAAAACCATTTAATCAGTGCAAGTTTGGGGGATATTTGGATAATGAGGAGACATCTGCTTTTAACTATGCCTCCATCCTTTTTGGTTTTTTTCTCTTACATCTCTAACATGAGCTCTAACTGCTCTGCATCTGAACAGACAGGTGATTCAGCAACATTTCAACTAGAGATCTATCGGATTTTTTTATATATTTTTGGAGGCCTAAGCAGAGAAACTATTCACCATGGCTGGGAAAAGGCAAATATCACATGTGGCTTCAGAGAGGGAAAGGAAGACCAGGGACTACAGGCTAGTCACCTGATCTGGGATTTTGAGTCAGACTCAAAACTAGAAAAATGGCAGAAAGTTTGCAGTAAAAACACTTCTAAAAATTCTCTTTATGGAGCTAAAATAGCAATATTTAAAAAAGAAAGAAGTTAAAAACAGAATGAAGAAATCTTGCAAGGAAATGAGATAGCCAAATGAAGCTACAGAAGAAGTAAGCTAATGGGAACTTAATGCTAGATAAGGAGAAAAGAAGTATGTGTGAGAGAAGAGAAAGATACAGAAGATAAAGGAAGAAAAAGAGGGAAGATGGTTAAATAGAAAAACAGAGACATTAATTTGGCTTAACTTGCCCTTGGTAGAAAGGCTGCACTTAGCTCATTAAAAAAAAAAAAAAAAAAAAAAAAAGTATTTGCCAAAGTCTATAATGAAGTCTGGATACACAGAAAACCTGTTGTGAATTCTCTGGGTCTTTGCATATTTTTAAATCATTCTAAATATCACAGAAAAGGAACTGATGAAATAACATTCTTCTGTGTCTCACTACAACAGAGTGACAATTTATAACATCACTTAAAAAAAAGAGATAATTTTATTTTTTTCCACATTGCAATTCTCATATGTAGCAGTTGTTTTAAAATTGTGTGTTATAATCACAAGAGATCATCACCCCACCAAAAGTTACCTAAAGACTAAGAAACCCAAGATAATCTTTAGGCAAAAGGAAATAAAATAAAGCCATTTTATGTTTTCTACCCTTTAAATTTTCAGTACAGTAAAAAAAGTTGAAATTTTCAGACCATGTAGGAAAACCAGCTTGTATCACTGCAGTGCTGCTTCTGTGCAATGCAAGACATCAGCATTATTAATACTAAAATAGCTCTACTTGCATGTTATTTGTTTAACTAAAAGTGCACCATAATTCCTCATTAACAGTCCTGTAATCCTAACTTGAACCTGTGCATGGAGCATGTTACTTAGAGATGGATAAAAGCTATTCCCACAGTCACAGGAATAAGGTACCAGCTGAGAGGCTGGTAAATCTGTGCAATACTCTGTACTGCAGTTACTTTGTGCATGGCAGACAAGCCCCCCAGCTGTGAAAGGCAGCTGTGCAATGCAGTGCACTGCTGAGGAATTGATTCTACCTTGTACAACCTATACCCATGTATACTACATAACCAGCAACCAGAGAGAAGGGAAAAACCCAAAGGTCAGTTTAGCGACAACTGTCAGTCATCCTGTGTATGTGATACCCTTGTGGTCCCACCAAGGAACAGAGATTCAAGTAAGGGATCCAAATCATCCAGAAAGCGTCTTCAGATTCTTAGTCACCAACTTTAACCTAAAACGCTAAATGTATTTGTATGGCAAAAGGAAAATATAATAAAATAAAAATATTTAATTTAAATTTCATTTTAATAATGAACAATTTGTTTTAGAAACTGGACCACAAAGAGGTTCTGATGACTCTGGTACACAAGGCTGTGCTGACACCAGCCTGCCTTGTCTTCTGTCTCGTCTTTTTTGTTCTCACCTGTCAATGCCTCTGCCCTTATGCTCTGAGTGCTATAAAATGCCACAGCAACTACTGAAGTCATGGATCTTATGTTTTTACATTTCTCTAGTTATTAATAGCATCTCTCTGTTCTAAGAGAAACCTTATTTCTTGAAACTTATTGGAACCTAATCTTGTAATCACTCCTGTTCAGTAAAAACGCACAGCAATCCTGGTTAAAGCAAGAGCCACGGGAGCTATGGGAATGGAGAGGTGGCAACATTATTTTTGTGGAACTGTTTTTCCCAACAGGAATGGCTGTTTAGAGACTGGAGGAGCACACCAGCCCATCAGCCCATGAGACTCCTCTCTGCCTCTTTTCTTCTTGTTTAATAACAGAGCAACAGATTTTACCAGAGATCAGAGGCGACTGTCTGATCCCAGTGGGCTTTGGGGACCCGAGAGGTCTTGCTGAGGGACCTATCACCAGTTAAAAGCAAACAGCTCATCACACAGCAGGAAGAGATCTGAAAAGATGGAAGTGAGGCACATGAATGGGAAGGAGGGATTTGCTTGAGAGCAAAAGTGGTGAAGAAAGAATAAAAGAAGAAAAAAAAAAAAAAGGATGAAAAAGCAATACAGATGGAGGGATGAAATAACCACAACCCAAATCTGTGCAGGAAAACATCATAAACTTCCTGGGCTGCAGTCTCCTTTTAAAATTACCCAAGCACCAGCAAGCACTTAGAGGTGGCAGTAAGGTGCAGAGCACCCCCTGACATTTATAGGAAGGGTCCTCAGGTGAGGGGCAGTTTTTCCCATGGATACATCAGAATCATTAGTTTTCTGGCCCTCAGCACATTAAGGCCAGATCCTCCTGTCTCCCTGTGCTCATAGGGATGCTTTTTCCTGGATCTTGTGTCAGGTGAGTGGTCTTCCACTGCTGACATTTAATATTGTTCAAGGTAAAGGGGCTGTGTGACCAGACCTCTTTATCAACAAAAAAAGTAAACACATTTGTAGTGTTACTAAATTTTGTTCAGCTGCCTGAAATGAAAACTAGTCTGAGTAATAACAGGCTGAAACACCCTGAGACTCAAACAAATCAAAACTACTTTAATGGGAACCATGAAAGTCTTCTGAAAAGAATTCCAAGAGCAAAATACTACAGAGTAGCAAAAAAAAAAAAAAAAAAAAATCTTGAGGGAGTGAGTTAGTGGCTTTTCTCCTCCAAAACCTGTTAATACAAAAAGACACCTGGATCTTCCGATACAAAAAAAAAAAAAAAAAAAAAAAGTGAACAAATCAATATCTCTGCCCACAATGTTACTCAGTCCCACCAGTTCTTACAACGTTTTTCTAAGTCTCATCAGCCAGTGAGAGACCATCTGGAAGAGCACTAGTGAAGACTATATAAACTATAGCATTGGCTCTTGAATGTGGCTGTGGGAGCTCCCTACTTGCAGATTGAATGAAAGGACGTATCCAGAAAGCAAAGTTCCTTCTTGGGCAATGAGATCCACGTCAGGCAGCTTCTGCCACTGAGTTATGTACACTCCACAAGAGTTTTCAAGTGAGTTTTTAGAAAAGTTGACTTAAAAGGTATTTTCTCTCTTTTAGAGAAAACACATCAAGGTAAGAAGACTGATACTAGTTCTGTGCATGAGGCAATGCTGCCTGCCAGTCTCTTTCTTTTGGTGACACATCTACACCCACTAATGTCCCTCTTTGCTGCAAGTTCCCTCATGAGGGCCTCTTCTCTCAATACTATCACAAAAAATAGCACCCAAGGGATGCTCCATGCAACATTGAACACCACCCGTAAAAAGCATTGCAGATGTGTGCATCTCTGCCTTACATTGTGCAATAGCCCCCATTACATGAAGACAGAAACAGATGCATCCACCCTCTGCCCTCACCACCCATTACCATTACTTTGGGAGCTTCTGCTTGGTTCCCTTCCAAAAGCCTGTTCTGGTTCTGCTCATGATGGCTAATGTAGCAGCTGTCTCTGAATTGTTTGCCTTCTGTTGCTTCTGTTGCTGAGGTGAATATGTGGTTTCTGCTTCTGAACAGTCAGCTGGGACTCAGTAATGGGTACTACATCTGGTCCTCCCCCACCATCAGTATTGTCCAGTGCAGCACTGTGTTATTTGCAAGCTAGTTGAAGCAGCAGCCAAACGGCCTAGTGCTGCCCATGCATAGTCCCCACCACTAAGAGCTTAGTGCAATCCATCTGTGTGGGACTGTCATTCCTTATATCCGATATGCCTGACATGTCTGTGGTCACAGTGCAGGCATTAAGAGATGCAGAGGTCTGGATTTCCCAGATCAAACATACAGGACCCCCACGTGTCCACTGCTGTGGTTGCAGTTGCAGGGTAGTG
>JAVJGJ010000047.1:74134135-74169727 GCA_035590215.1 Microhierax caerulescens | reverse complement strand
CAGAGGTCTGGATTTCCCAGATCAAACATACAGGACCCCCACGTGTCCACTGCTGTGGTTGCAGTTGCAGGGTAGTGCCTACCATCTCCTTGACCCAAGGATGCTGTCACTATAAAGGACATGTCACTGACTTCATGTGAGAAGGCAGCTCCTCACCAAGTTAAGAAGATTCAGCAGATCTGCATGCTGTGATGAATGATCATAGAATCATAGAACGGCTTGCAAGGAAAGGCAAGTGCTGCCTGGAATATTTTGACATGTAAGAGATGAGTCACGGGAATTCCTTATTTTGCATTATCAAGAGTCCATTCATTCCAAATAGAGAAAATAACTAATACAAAAATAGCTATTTACAGCTCCAAAGCTACCATCTGTTGGATTCCTGTCACCACTCAGAGAAGCTGGTAAGCATCTAACAACCTTGTGTAACAAAAAGGTAAAGCCGAAAAGCATCAGTTTGCTTGAGTGTCAAGGCTGGAACTAAAACTCTGCTCCCAGCCCCCAACCAGTTGTTTGTATCACACTTCTCTCCTACATATAACACTTGTCTCCTAAGAGACAAAATCTTAAAGTGGTCAAATATTAAGTTCAAGTTGCGGTTCAAGCAGAACCTGATCCAGTTGGCAGATCAACGGGAGTATGACTTCTATGGACAATTCATTGTGCACTCAATGAAGCTGGTCACAGAAAGTGAGTGTCCACAGCTTCTCTCTGTGAATAGATGGAAGGCTAGCAAAGTGTTTTCTTTAAAATGGGAAAGAGAAACTGTCAGATGATTTTCCAACTTCAGTATTGTTAGCTGTTGCTAAATTAACAAAACATCCAGTACGTGACCAAATTATCAAATGGCTTAAATACAATTATAGTGCATTTTAAATATCAGTTCTAATTATATTTTCCTTTGACAAAGTAATTACACTTCAAGAAACTGCAATCAGAACAATTTTTCACTGCCAAATCTGAGAACAGAAGGTGAAAAAGGTGCATTTAGATGATTTTATAAATGACTAGCTTAACTTTTATACAATAAAAAACCATAACAGTAGAACAGCTTAAAAATAGACTAGAGAACTCACATTTTAATCTTATTTCAATTCATTCAATGATTTGTAATTTAATGAGCCTTAATACAAAGCTTATATTTAGTTTTCTTTCCCTCCATTAACTTGATTTCTTGATATTTAAAGTTGCTGGGCTGCTATAGAAAAACTATATATTTTTAGTCCGAAATTCACACAAGAGTAAAATTAAACACAGCTATTTCCTGTCCCACTCCAGCTCCAGCAGCATCCTCGGAATGTCTGTTAGAGAAGTCTGCAGAATACCCTTGTGAGGACTTAGAGGCTATTTGCTTTGTGAAAATGTTGGGTTAAGGGCTGTTGAGCATGAAAGGCTGGGACAAGAGGCAGGAAAAAAGCAATAAATTAAAAACCTAGACAAAAAATCCTGAAGGAGTAGGAGAAAATAGAGACTACTAAAGACCAGAGGTCTCACTTTGGTTATTGATGGGACCTTGCAGGAACCATTCAAAGCAGCTTTGAGGAGCTTTAACCAGAACTTTGTAACTGATAAGGATGGGGAAACAAGATTACCATGGGTCTTAAGGGCACAAGCTGACTTCTTATGGGATATTTGAGGGAAGTTGTGGGAATGTGATAAGCTTACCATGGGATGTTTAAGGGAAGGGAAAAGGCAAGCATCAGGGTAGATGGGGGAGGACCAGTAAAGGAGATTAAGACAGATAAAAGTGGCCAAGTCCTGTGCCCGACCACTGCAGCCTGTCATTACACTCCATTCCTAAATATTACCCTGGCTGAAAGTGCTCTCTAGGCCACGCAGATCTGCTCTAGAGAACTTCAAGACAGTGTAGTCGGTGAGTAGAAGTCTGAGAGGTAGATACCAGGAGTCTGAGGGTTCGCCAACGGAAGGACCATAGGTCTGAATCAGCTACCGGGCAACAACCCAGAGGCCTGAGGGGTGGGGGGCACCACAGGGACGGATGTGCTGCCAGAGAGACCCATTGGTGTTTGTGTGTGCATGGCTGTGGGGGTGGGTGTGAGATCTGCTAGTGAGGTTCGATCCCAGCTGAACAGCAAGGAAGGACTGTTTGTGTTTCTCATGTTTATGTCAGGTAGCCACTGCAGCCTGGAAAATGCTGCTGAGCCCTGAAGCCTCCTGGGCTCAGCATCCCTCCAGCAGTGCTCCCTTGGTGGTCCAGCTCATGCTGATTTTCTTCAGAAGGGCAGTATCCCTAGAGCAGCACTGTATAGCAATTACAATTGCTACCCCGGCTCTTTTTGTTGAACTTCTCTTACCATTTTGTGAGGGGAATCTCTTTCTCATCCATTTCCATTGCTACACATCTTTTCAGTGTCCTCCCACAGTAATGCCAGTAGTTGGGCCAGTTGTTTCTGTGTATACGAGGTGTTCTGGAGGTTGGCGCCATGCCCTGAGAGGCCACGGGGGCCGCATCGCTGAGCCTTGGGGGTGCAGCACCAGTGTGCTCCTGACGCGTGGGACCTGGGAGCAACAATCCACCCGTTAAGGAGGGGTTATTGGGAAGTAACTGCAGAAACAGTCTCCATCATCCTTGCTGTTGTGTGTGTCTGGATTAGAAATAAAGGTCTGTCTGATAACAGTGTTAGAGAGAATAGTAATTATGCCTGAGACCATGCAGGCTAACCGAACTAATCAGGCCACGTTTTGACTCACTTCTCATTGGATTCAAATCCCACTTCTCATATGAATACTGGAATATACTGGAGTACTCCACCCATCCAGTGTCTGTCTGGAATTCATAGCCAGGTTCTGAACATGACCGATGCCTAGAAATAATTTCTTAAAGGCCTTTTTGTAGTAGTGATTGTGATTAGAACAGAGAAGAAAACAAATTCAGGCACATTGGTATTCAGATCCAAGCGAAAAGCATTAGTGTATCCTAGAAGTCATTGGCCTGATTTATGGCCTGAATTATTATATTCCTCCAGGGTTTCAGTGATGACATACTTGCTGCATGCTGTCTGTTTCACACAGTTCTTGGTCTTTCTAAGTAGTATTCTATAAAAGTCAGCATTTATGCAAAAGAAAACTAAGGGAAGATTAGAAAGGCCAGAATGGTGCTAGGCCCAGCATGCAAATGACGCAGCCAGAATGCCTTATGTGTTGTTGCCAGTGGCACAGCTGTCCCTTCTACTCTTCACCCCCATTCACAAAACATCTTTGTTTTCCCCTCGAATATCATGACACTTCACAAAAAAACACATGAGCATAGGCTCGAGCCTGGGGTTTGCAGCAGCAGGGCTTCAGTGTTGATTGTGAGCCATTCTGATGTTTTCCACTGATTACCATTCGGGTTTCTCTCCTACAGAACATCTGAAATGATTCCTCATGTTTCTCTTGTCCTCTCTCTTAATATAAGAGAAAAAGGCATTCCCTAATACTGAAAGGCAGATAAGGAAGACTTTGCCACAGCAAAGTACGATTAGCCTGTGGCCAGCTTCTTTCAGGATATTCCGCTATGTCAACATCTTTCTGAGATTCCCCAAATGTTTATGCATTTGTACTGATAAGGAATATACCCAGAGGTATCATAGTGCCAAAAGCTTTGGTGGGTATGTGTCTTCTCACTCTTTCTTCAAGGTACAAAACAGCTTCTCACTCCAGGAGATAAAAAAGAATTTTCCCATATACTCAAAATATTCAGTAACTGCAACTTTGTATTTCTGTAACACATCTGGTACCTCCTGTTACTGGAGGCAAAATACTAAGCTAGATAGATCAGTGTTTGAATAACAAGGTTATTGTTTATTAATGCCATAAAAGTTGTCCACTGGTGACTAAGATGGAGCTGTACTTGACAGCAGACCACTCAGCCTTTTCATAAATGCATGCCAGCTTTTATGGCCATCATGAATTAGACAGACAAGTGCGATGCCAGCAATTTTTGTCTCTTTTTTCCCCTGTTTTCCACTTGTTTTCCAGTGTTTCTCTCTAAGTCCCATCAACAATCAACAATTCAACAGCCTCACAAGTTGCCTCACTCAAAGCAAGACCTTACTTTAACTTGACCTACCTATTCCCTCACAAACCACCCACCGGAAGCAGAAAAGTTACAGCTTTAAAAATGCGTTAATACAAAGTTGGAGGCAAGCATTAATGGCAGTGATTTCTACCTTTCTCTAAGTACTGACTGAACATGCAGGGGCTCAAAGAAATTTTTGTTTCTAACAGCATGCACCCTTCATTACAAGCTGAGGAATAAGGCAAGTTGCCTTTCTTTTCCAGGAAGACAGGCTTTCAGGGACTTAACATTGCAAAGGAATCAAAGGGTAAAATAACAGTACTACCATACTTCCCTTTACTATTTCACCCCAGGTTGCAGGCACACCAAATATGCAGCTGCATTGTCTGGAGGTCATTGAAAAAGAAATATAGAAGATATTGAGGACCTTCAGCCATTACTGTCACACAATACGTGGATCAATGCCAGACTGACTCAATATGTGTGTCCAACTTCAGCATTTCCCCTGTGAAAAGCCCCATATGTTAACTCAGCTGCTTCTGAAATCTTGAGCATAAGTATTCCTTTTTTAATAAGTGAGTTTTTCATTATAAGTCACTAAAAGTATTAAGGATATTTTTATTTTATTTGCTTACTTATTGACAGGTTGAAGTTGTAGACATCAACAAAAGCTATTCTACTGCTGATAATGTAATATACGACAAATGAAGAGACACATACTGGGCTTAAATGGTTTCTTCTCTTTAAGGCTTTTTTTAAAAATAAATGTTTATCCTGTTTTTAAGACCTGACTGACAGTTCCAAAGCTGCAGGTTTTCTGATGAAACAGTGAGGTTCACAGAAATGGATAGCAGTTCCCCCTACACCATGCATTTAAATAATTTAGGTATTCAAATGAACCATCATTTAAGTCTGATCCTTTGAGTACATAGAAATTGTAATCTACCCTGCACAATGGCCAGACTAAATGTTCATTACTGGGTGCAGCTGAAGAAGCAAGGAAGGGTGATAAATCACCACCGTGGTAAAAAAAACAGCCCCTTAAGCTGAAGACACCAGTTCTCCAAGCCTCCTGCACCAAGAGTGAGCAGTCTAATGTCTCTGAAGTACTTTGTCGTGCATGTCCTCTAACGCTGTAACTCACTTATGATGGGCATTGAGAAAGAGCTGAAGCAGAAATCCCTGTGGCCAGCAGACATGGACACTGTTGAAGAATATAGGGACATTTTAGACACTGTAAGAGTGTTTCGTGCCTAAATTCCACCTTTCTCAACCAGCTCTGAATCCTCTGCACTGTGGAGTTCAAGGAGACCAAATATATAAGTCGTATCTCATGCTGTGCCTTCCCTACAAAACTAACTCCAGGGAAGTTAAAATCAAGGTTAACTCATGCTTTAATGAGAATTGCATATGAGTCCTTTCATATCTTGCTCTATGTAATTTATACTTGCCATCACTGGAAGAGTTCCACCAGACTGGAACCTCTGGTTTCCTCTGCACACACTGCACAGCTGCACAGAGGTGTTCCATGTCTACACAGGAGATGTCTGACACCTCAGAGCCCACCAGACTTACTGTCCAGCTGCACACTGACTTCACACAATGTAGACATGGAGTTTCAGACACATCCACCTCATGATGCAGCTGAGCTGCACTGAAGCTGGTTTCTCGTAACTGCTGTACATAAGGCAGCCCAACCAAAGCAAGCAGCCTCGCAAAAGCTGTAGTTTGTATTGAGTAAGACAGGTACTTTTCACAGCTTCACCAGCTTTTTTCTTCTCAGCCTCAGTTTCTCTCAGTTCCTCAAGTTTGTGAGCAACTGTGGACACAGCTGACGGTTACAATTTATAGGCTGAGAGAGGAATTTTGCAATAGCTCAAATCCTGGTGCTGACAAGCCTGGTCTATAAATAAGAGAAGTGTCAGATTTTCATTCTGACTTTAAATTAGGTTCGAACATTTTGAAAAAGCTTCTGTGAACCTGCAATACCGATAGTAAGTACACACATTTACTCCTTGTCTAACCTATCTCAAATTATCCTCCCTTGCCCATTTGACTTATTTCCATTTGGAGGAAGTTTTGTGATATTCTGGTTCAGACCCAGAAAAAAGGTTTAGGTATTTCATCCAAAGCTTTGTCTCCAGCTTGAATGCTCAGGTAATTATGGAGGCATCTATGCTCCCTTAGTAGGGCTTGAGCAATATAGTCCCAGGGTGTTCATGTGCCGGCCGCCAGCATGTGCCCCACACCTACCATCACACAGATACTGGCCTTTCCCACCCCTCCCACCTGCTGGTCCTATGGAAATGAATCCATTAGACTTTCAGAAAGCATCAGCCACCTCAGGTTTCATTTGAAAAAAAAAAAAAAAAAAAAAAGTGGGAGTAACTTCCCCCTTTGTGCCCTCCAGACAGGCTGGTGCTTACTGTATTATTCGCCATTGACATAAAACCTCCCTTTCCAGTGAACACACCCTTAAATGAAAGCAAGGATTTTCCATGCTCTTAAACTAATAATGGGCATTTTATTTCCTGGTAGTATTAAAAATTGCATCTGTTCCAGCTTATTTACCAGTAAATTTCATTCATATATTCCCTTACAGAGGTTAGGTCACCTCAGCAAACACGAATTTTACCTCTTCACCTTCTACTCTTTGTGGATTTTCTTTCAGAAGTAATATCTCAGCTGCTGGCACCATATCATATCCAGCTTGAAATTAATAAATACCCTATTTCCTTTCATGCTGGCAGTTCTTCAAGCTTTTGCTGCAATATTGACAATGATTCTTATGATATATTTTCGGAGGTAATATTGTTGCTGCTATCCTCTGTGCAGCCTGTGCACGAAAACCCCATCAAAGCAAATCAACACAATTTACCTCTTGCATGCTTGTTACAAATACTAGTCACTGCTTGGGGCTGAGTGGTTCGACAGATGTGCTTAATTTTTGTGGTCTCAACCTTTGAATTGGGTCTACCTCTGTGTCCTAGATCTTTTTTATGATTTTGATTCTCTGTGGTACATGTAGCAGCCTCCATAAGGTTCAAACTTTAGGTTACTCACTTTTCTCAGTAACTTGGTTTCATTTTTTCACATTATTCAGACCTGGAGTTTGGATCAAAATATACTAATCTTAACATTTATTGGTTGATTTTTAGGCAAATGTTTGCAGAAAAACAACACTTCTCATCATCATCCAACTCAAAGACATACTCTTGCAGTTCATATTAATGGAAGTGTAGTAAATCTCCATCCTTGGAGGTATTCCAATGTCAGCCCATTCTAACTTTAAGGGTGGCCCTACACAGAACAGGAGCTTGGATGGCCTCCAGAGATCCCTTTCAACTTAATTATTCTATGAATACATAGCATTAGCATCTTATCCTTACAATACTGATTTTATTATTGTAATTTGCTCTCTCTTGGGAAATTTTGCTGCAGAATGAGCTGTGAATCTGTTGCTTATGAAATCACCAAACAGAGATTACCTAACCTACATAGCAAAAGCAGAGACTGTGTAAACTTCCCAGCAGTATCTTACAACTGCAGTTTGTAAATACCTTGTTCTTATTTTTTCTTCTCTAGGGAAGGCCTGCTGTACTAACTGTGTGGTAGATCAGTGCTCTGAACATACAATACCCTAAGCCCTACATGTTGCTTGCAATCCTTGCTCTTCAGGTGGAAAATCACTCAATAAAATCCAAGTGTGTAAAGAGAGGTACATGTATCATTGAGGAATATTTCCTCCTGAGGTCTGTGTGTTTGTTTGTAGCCACCCCTGGGTGCAGAAGCTCCCAGTCTGCACACTCCCGCTGTCCACAGAGCCCTGCTCATCCTCAGTATGAGGACTTCTCTGAGTGACAGACACCAAGGTGCAGCTGGTGACAACAGACCCACACATTGCTCACTCATTGATGGGAAAGGCTACAGCACAGTCTAGCTAGAAAACCAGCACCAAATGCAATGACAGCAGCTTCTGTAAGATACCAATACATGTCAGCAGCTAACACACTTCACCACCATCTTCTAGACCTTCTTCAGCATGATATAATCCTCCTAGACATGGAATTCAGGGTGCTGAGAGTTTCTGCTGTAGATGGATAGATGAGCACTAGGAGCTTGCTACTGCCTGGGGGATAGAGCGGACACTAAGTCTGAACTGAGTGGAGCAGTATAAAACCTAGGTAGACTGCAGCCATCACTCCTGCTCTCCCCGATCACCTGAACACATAAGGTTAGTAAATATGATTTTCTGGGGTGATGAGTTTGATCCCATCAATAGATTTTGGACATTGGAAACATAATTTATTTAACTGTCCAGCTTTGGAAAGGATGTTTTTTAGGCAAGAAAGAATGAATGCAGCAGAGAAGATTAAAACAGAAGGAAGCACAGAAAAGGAAGCCACACAGCTGCCAAAAAAGCAATATTGCTTCACATACATATAACGGAAAGACAATAAAAGTGTGACCAAATTATTTTAGGAGAGTGTTTAGGCAACCAGGAAACCACCTATGTGAAATATAAGACAAAGCCTGAAAAAGCAAAGCCATAGAAGTAGAGAAAATTTTGGATAATGTGGCAGTCCTAAGGCTTAGTAAGTGGAAATCTCCTACTGAAACTGGTTTAAAATATTTGTAATTGACCTGTGGATGAAGTCAGAAAGGTAGAACCCAAGATGCTGATACTCCTCAGGATGGACAATATCCTACAGCCAGTTGCCACAGGCAAAAGGATATAGAAATATTTAAATAAGGATCAAAATTTAATCCATGAGGCAAAATCACTCTGTATCTGTATGGTTTTTAAGTTTTTGGATCACAACAACTCCTAACATTCATAAATTTTATTGTATTTGAAGGCCTCTGTTCTATCCTTACTCATCTACTGGAGCCCACTGTACAGTAATTAAACTGCCTAACTGGAGAAAGAAAATCAGATCTATCTTTGTAGGTGACTTGGGTGAGGACATAGATCCTATGATGAGCAAAATGAAAATATCCAGAACAAGCAGTTCACGAGAAGCTTATGGACTGAAACGCTCTGTTCAGACTACCTGGCACATAAATAGCTAGAAATAACAGATGTAGCTGGAGAAATCAAGGCTGGTTTGAGAAGGACCTGTAAACAAATACAGGGCTACATCTGCAGTGACCCGATCAACTTCACAACCTTGACACATCCTATAATCCTTCTAGCAAAGACGACTACACAATATTTCTAGGTGAAAAGTACCAGATATGACCAAACCATTTTATTTCTTGTGATCTACAATGATGAAATGACACACAATAATTAGTTATTCAGGATTTATCACAAGCTTGTGATTCCATCTTTGCAAGGAATCAAATGTTACATCAGACATTACAAGACTATACTGTAAATCTTTTGCAAAACTGGAGCACATGTTCAGTGTGTTAAGTAAGATCTGAGGTTACTTTTTTTGAAATTCTTAAAATGGTACATCAGCTTCCTCTTTTTCTTTGCTATTCCAGTGTTGCACATAAAGACAAGTTTTAACTTTGATATATTTTAGAAAGGACCGGGCAAGTCAGTATATTTTTTAAGGTGAGTTGACGAGTACCTTGCTTGCATGATATGCACCAGCTGACAAACTCTTTTTATGCTGCGTTAACTTTTTATCTCTAATTGTTTTGTATGATCTATTTTTTTAACATGCAACTGTATGCTATTGCCTAATCAATTAAATATATAGTTACTTATTTTGTGGCCAATTAAGGACCAGCAGTACTTTGGACTGCAGAATAGCTGAGTTAAATTGTCTTACCTAAACAACCCACTGAAAGTATAAGTTAGTTGAATTTATTACTAACCCTACATTTTCTTCCTGTGTTTCAGGTTTCTTTGCATCCTACTCTCATCACATACTTCATGTTTTATTTTGCTTCCTAAGAATAAGGAAAACCTCCCAGTTTTAAGGGGGGAGGGAAGGACTAGCACAAGAAAAATTGCAGAACTATATTATGTAAAGTCCCAAGGGATGACTTCAATCACAACTGATTTCTTCAGTCATTTTAATCAAGCAATGAGAACTCAAATTATTTAATAATTGTCCCTCCTGAACCGATGTTAGTTGCCAGATCAGTTCTCTTTTACAAAAGAACCTTGTAACCCCTTATTTCTCCTCGGCAAACAGTGTGAAATATGTTAATTCCTGTTGACGAGTCTTTTCAAAACACATAAAACCAATGATGCCACAGTGTGCATGTACTCACTGCAGGGAATTCCAGCCTCTCTGAGACCCAAAGGTCCCTCTGGATCCAGCAAAATGTCCATGACACTTTTTCTCCAACTCAAAATTCATGAGAACCTCAGGTTTCTCTTCACTTACACTTGCTCTTACTAGATTTCCATCCAAGTGATGTTTAATATTTTGTAGGTCTCCAGTCTTCAATACATTATTTGAAGTCCTTTACTATACTGTCATTCATGGTCTTGCTGACATAGAATGTCCTGTAATTAATAGGCAAAGACAGTTTTGAATATATGAAAACTTTACGGTCTACTATCCTGTGACAAAGATGCAGTCTTGTCCCAACTAATTAACACTGACACTGAGTGTGCTACGCAATAGCTAAATTGCAAGCTGTTTTGTTTGTGTTAATTGCTCTGTTGGCATTATTTATCTGTCCTGCATTAATTTAAGCAAGAACGGTTTTTGTTCTTTGGATTTCAATGAAGACTCTATTAAATATGGCTACTTTCATTTTGTTTTCCACTTTTCTTTGATGTCGCAAAAAGACCAATTTGAAAAGAAAGAAGAACACAGTAAATTTTGACTCAGTGGGAGATGCACTCACAGTTGGATCCCTTCTTTTTATATTTCTCATAAATGCACAAGTACGTTGCCTCCTGCATTTTCCTAATGACAGAAATTTGAAGTCCTAGACAACAATCAACACTACAGGGGCAAAAGTAGTGTGGTTTTATTACCACAGAAACAAAATCAAAAGCTGGATCTGAAGCTGTACATTTTTCAACTTTTTCTTAATTTCAGTTTTTACCACTTTTGCTTATCATTCATCAAAAAACCCAGAGTTCTCAAGTTATTACTGAGTATATCAGATCTTTTTTTAATTAAGCATGAATAATAAATAGCAAGAGTCGTACTTTTCTTAGTGAACATGGTATCCATACAAGTAGCATGTTGACAGAAGACACTGAACCCCAGGCAGGTTAAATAATTTCCTCAACCCACCACATGGAACAAGTGGCAAAAAACGGCATGGGTGACATTACCAGGTTGTTCTACAGAACAGGAGTCAATTTGGAGCAAGACTGTGAGGACTAGAGAAATCTGCACAGACAGTATGTAAACAGACTTCACAGCTCCCACTGGCTGCAGCAAATTTTCTGACATTTTATGAGAGGACATTGTTGAGTTTCCAGTTTAGTGCTTTGACCACCAGTGGGGCAAAAGCAAGATAAGACATAAAATCCACAACCAAATTAATACGCTCCCAGACTGTTCAGCCATTTCAGCCATTTCTAGTTGAAGGAGAGGAAGAGACGGCACTAAGATTATGGGTTTGGAGCAGGTTGTTTGAAAGATCAGTACAGGGGGGTGGTGTCCAAATGGGATGAAATAGCTGTCTTAGAGATTTAGTGAGGAAACTGGTAAAAAAAAAGATCATGTGGCAATTTTATTTCTCTTTTCTAATGAAAATAATTAATGTGAGGTGAAAATTTGAAGAAGAAAACAGCTTTGTGTTTGCCATATTCAAAACCTTAGGAGTAAAATACGGATGAGGATACAAGATTGTTTCAAGGAATTAAGAAGGTGGTGGATGCACTCAAAGCAACATTCTCCACGCAAACTCCCCTTGATTTAAACATTGCTACAAGAATCGCTAATGCACTGCAGAGATAACAGATGTCCCTCAACTAAAGAAAATTACAGGGAGATCATCACAGAAATACAGCCTCAGCACAGAGAGATATCATTATTTTCATACTCCAGCAACTCTGCTCAAAAGAAATATATCCAGAATCAGACCTAATTTACAACAGTGAAAATCTATGTTGAAGCAATAATTTATCTTAACTAATTATTCTGAATGGGGCTTAGAATCCATTCTGTAGCCTATAATTTTTCCTCATGCCTGAAAAAATGTAGTATAATGGAATTAGATGTAACAAGACTGGGACCTTATAATTCTCCAAGAGACTAGATGATGAAGAAATACCTGTAAGAAAAGGAATTCCCCACTTCTAGTCTGGACTGCGATCAGCACCTAGATAGCCATCACCAGATCCACACTGCCTCGGGTGTACAAAACCTCTCCACTGGAAGGTGTATGAATCCATGCATTCAGAAGACAGCAGTAGCTGCAAACCCTTCTTATTCAGTATGGAATATATTAAAACGTGAGATTTCTTAAAAAAAAACCAACAGTATTTGTTTTATATACAACAGGGGAAAATATGTACAGCAATGCTGTTTATGTATCAGTTTCCAGGTATTCTAGAAACATAAACCAGCATTCACATTCTCAGATATGTATAGGGAATCCCACTATAATCCCTTATAAATGAGGGGGAAGGAAACAACAGTTACATCACCCCTCCACACACTTTTCTGCCCTCCTTAATATTAGTGCTGAATCTGCTCAGAGTACCACCAGACCAATGTATTATTATTGACAATGTGTTAAGTTTTGACTTCCTGAACAAGAAAATCACTACTTCAATCTATGTTATTCATAGTGAGAAACACTGTGTTGTTATTGCTTTGGCTGCTTTTGCAATTTTTTACATTCCCAGCAGAAGTAGAACAGGATGTATTAGTGTTAGGTGTTATTACAAAACCTGAATTTTGACATCCTTTACTGAAGAGTTTTGTTGTTATTCTTCATGGTTTTAGAGCTTCTGAGATTTTGTTGTAATAAAAATAAAGGAAACACTTTAGTACTTTCTGAAATTCACATTGCTGTATATGCAATTTCTTTTTAAATAACTGTTAGTAATGTAACAGAGACATGCAACAAGTTCTGAAAATGTCTTGCAATCTTACATTTTGCTCTGTCCAGGCTCAGGTACCTAAAGTGCTTTCAAATTGCACCAAGCTCCTTATTCGCACCCACCCACACCTCCATACAGAGCACTACAGAAATCCCTACAGCCAGCGCAGCTCGGCAGAGCAGCCTTCCACAACTGGCAGGAGCGCTACGCAGTAGTTATAAGCACCAAACACTCAAGAATATATCCAGTGAAGCTGCAGGGGGATTTAGGGACACACAATGTAAAGTAAGATATTATAAGCTAAACCAGGAGCAATGCCTACAGTTGAGGTCTTTTATCAGGCTCTGGATCCACTTGCTTATAATTTTAATTTAGCCATTGAGTGGGAGGTTTTCTGTCCTGGACACCTGTCTTGAGTTAAAGCTTCAGATCAACTTTTTTCCACTGTTCCCAGAACAAGGGCATTGCCGGTGACATGAGCACAACTGGCTTCAGGTGGTCTGAGAAACAACCACTCCAACAGGTTTCAGTTACCACCGCAGCAGCCAAAGAGCTTTCAACCATCAGCTACCACTGGGAAGGCTCAGGCAGGCACAGTGAGGCAACAAAACCTTCAACCTCACAGGTCTGGCCACAGGACTATTCCCACCAGTCCCCTGAGCGTAAGGAAAAAATATGCTTGGGCCATACATTATTCTCAGCCGTTTTGTGGTTAATGCCCCTAAGCTGTGAATGAAGTGTTTGAAAATTAGCATGAGGGGGGCCACTGAGGTGTCAGAAATGACAGCGTTCCTGTGAGAACTCAGAGCTTAACCAAAACTACAAGGCTGCAGGGTAAATCTTATTTGTCATAAAATTATGAAGGCCCTGGGTAAAGAGCGGAGACAATCTCGGGAGGGGTACCTCTGGGAAAGTGCTGAGGATGGGGGGGGGGGCATGGCACACGACACACCACTTCATTAGCAGAGTGGAAGAGATGGCTGGTTTTTGAGGTGCGGCAAACAAAACAGAGCTAGGGGACTTGAGGCCGAGTGGAATGGCAGGGGATGGCCTGGAGGCAAGGTGGTGATGGTGGCCAGGGCACAAGTCTGCAGAAGGCTGAGAGGAGGGGGCAGAGCAAGACACACAGCGCAGGGCATTCCTCAGAAAGCCTGAACTAGACACAGTTGTTCTGAATTTCTTAATTTCTCTTCCGTACTGTTTTTCGCAGCCAGGCTGGAAAAACAGCAAGTCTGTCATACCACACCATATGGGTCTATCCTGAGGGCCAGTCATCTCAAATCCATCATCTAAGTGTGAGCTGAGCAAGTGACTGGGAGCTTCATTGCATGGTTCTGCCTTGTGAGGGTCTGCTGTCACTGAGGCACTCAGAATATTAATGGATTTTATAATGGCTAAAGGACAAATGAGGATGCATTTACAACGGCAGACCTTAGGAATAAGTCTATACAGTATTATACAATGGAATTTCTGTGTCTTCATGTTGGGGGGGGGGGGTGGTTTTATTAGTTTAGTCGATTGGGCATTAAAAACATAACACTATTGGAAAGAAAGTAAAAAAGAAATATTCAATAGTTATCTGTACATGGAATGAACAAGGGCTCCTGTGGGATAAAGGAACATGTAGTTCACGGCAGTAACATGCTGCGTAAATCCAGAGCAGCTGAATTTATTTTGCAAAGAATATTTCCCAACTTTCCCAAGTTTGACTTGTGCTTCAGTATTTTCTTACTGGGTAATGGAACAGGGGAATAGAGGAATTATGCAAACTGTGGTGCAGAGGTCACTGGGGTCACTTCATCGCCTTTCTTACCAAAGTAGCCTGGGATATTTAACTACTGCAGTGTGATGTTATAAGCCCATTTTCAGAGTCAGTGCACCACAGTTTTAAGCATCACTGGGAAATGCTTCCGCTTTTCTGCAAAGTCATCATAGGGTATGAGGAGCAGTCACACCTGAGACACAAGAACTGAGTGGTCTGCAAAACCAGCTATCTCATCTCCAGCCTGGCAGGTCTGGTTTAAAAAGTGCCAATCTAAATGCTGGAGCAGACATCGAGAGGCTGCTGCAAAACATGACAGGACCCAGAGAGGCTGTCTAGTGTCACAGGACACTGCAGAGCAGAAAGCTATTTTTGGAACTATTCCTTCTTGTGCAGCAAATAAGTACTTTTCATTTCTTCAACTGCTTTCATAAGCAATTTCTCACCAGCACAGGGTTTGATCTGTCAAATAATATACTATGTCTACTTATCTAGGTCCCATTTTTGTTGTTTTTTAGAGCAAAGAACCACAGGGGATCTCCTGAGCTAGTGTGAAATCTTATTTCATTATGGAACTCATTTCATTGATGGTTAAAAAGTGAATACTACTCAGGATTTGGCATTTGGGGCATTCTTTGACATATGCAAACTGAAGAGCTCAGAGAAGGCACCAACCTGAAAATAAAGCAATTCAAAAAAAGCCCAAAAGCTAGGGTGGGTTTGTTTCGTTTTTTCCCTTGAAAATTATCATTTGGACTTCTTTCATGCCCACAAGCAAAATTTAGGAATGCAGTCAAACACGTGTGCACCGCTCCCATTGAAGTTCTTAAGAGTTTCATATGCTTATGCTCAGTGAAGGGTAAATAACTTTCTGTGAGCCTCTGGATGTGTTATTTGCAGATGTGCTAGAAACTATATGACCAGTACATGCAGATATTATCACATTTTATATCCTTCCAAATGCAAGTAGGAGAATGAAAATGGTGGCAGTTCAGCAACAGCAGCCTTATTTTTTATTTTTGTAAACCAGACATGACTGCTACAAAAACTGAATCGTGAACTGATGCTTTCATAAATTGTGAGCTATGCCCTTTTAGTATTTGAAAAATGAATGACTAATATTTGAAAATGTGGCTACTATACATGTCCAGCAATTTTCCTTTGGCTTTTCAAATCCATATTCCAATATGAGCATCACGATCACTGCAGGCACGTTCTGAATCAGCTTCATCCAGTACTGGTCCTGGGTGTTGGTCTTTGGAGCATGTTCTTACCATGACCATGGTTTAATGATTGCTTAATATATAAAAAATATCTTGAACATTTTATAGTATCATCATGCCACCTAGAGGTGGGTTATCACTGAGGCTCCCACTCATCTTTGTGCCAGAGAAAAGCAACATACTGATGTGTAAGTGGGATGGAGGCCTTTAAAGATAGCCTCTCACTAGGATGGTGATAGCGCCATATGGCATGGGCCCCGCACTGGGGAGTGTATCTGGGGATTCAGGTCTCATATGAGGGTAGTAGTGGGAAGTAACCCTCCCAGAAGGTGGATCTTCAGGGGTTCTGCTTCTGCATAATTTCTGATCCTAATCCAATAATACTGACTTTTTTCTCACTCTTCAGAAATCAGGCTGCCCAGCTGTATGTGGCTGGGAACGATGGACACCCTGCAGCCAGCCCTGGGCTACACATACACCCCATACAGGGTCAAGGAAAGGAAATCTGTTCAGGGAGCCTCAGTGCCAAGGCACATGCCAAAAGAATGGCAAATATGTTTGCAGTTATGGAGAAACTCCCTAATTTCAGTGAACTAGCACACCTCTTCAGTTACAGCCTCCATTACAGGGAGAAGCCAGGAGGGATAGAAAGCTCAACAACATGAACTTGCAGTCTTCAAGGAACTGTCCATCTGGGACATGGAGTGTGGGCCTTCTAGATCCAAACAGTCCATCTCACCAGCTGCAGAAGTACTGCAGACCCATGCCCCATAGTTTTGTGGTACCCAGAGCTGCATGAACACTGCCTGAGTTCACTTGCAGGTCTCAGATCTTCCTTTACTTACCTTTGATCTCCCCTGCACAGACCTTCATCCCAGTTAGTGCCTAAGCTGATGGCAGAGACACTAAGTGGGTCTTTCTCCATTACCTACCTTCTTCCTCTCATTAAAGACATGGAAACTTAATATTTGAGGCTGCTCTATCAGATTTGGTTGCAATTAGGCCATGGGTTCCAGCACTGTTAGTAAAGGACAGGAAATGCTACTCCGTGAGACTCATTAGGAAGTGAGTTAGGCATTAAAAAACCCATCACTCATTCACAAAAGGAAAATAAGTGTTGGACAATCTGTTGCTTTTCTACTCATCTCCACTAGAAACTGTGCTGCATCTGGCACTCCTTACTCACCTGCATATGAAGTCCTACAGAAGAAAAAAACCCGTAAGGATCATGCTGCTCAAAGCAGTAAGATGAGTCAGGTCCATTTCAAAAAAGAAAAATTAAAAGAAACAGCCAGCCTTGCATTCACCACATGCTTCCCATCTGTCTTAGCTCCTTGATTTCTCAATACTTTTCCTGCTTCCGTGAAGTAACACATCCCTGAATGGGAATCAAGTATTTTTCACAGAATTAAAGGACCATAGGATAATTCGGGCTGGAAGGGGCCCCAGGAGGTCTGGGGTTCAACACCCTGCTCAAGCAAGGATAAGGGTGAGATTAGAACAGCTTCCTCAGGACATTGTCTAGTCAGGGCTTGAAAACTTACAAGGACAGAGACAGCACAACTTTTATGGTTGAACTGTTTCACAGCTCAACTGTCCCCATGGGGAACAAGTTTCTCCTTGTATCCAGCCTGGGTCACCGCTGGTAAACTTCTGTTCTTCGTCTCTTGGCCTCCCACCGTGCACCTCTGTAACAAGGCTGGCTCTGTGTTTTTATTGCCTCCTTGACAGTAGTGGGGGGGCTTGTTCTCTCCTGAAGTCATCCTGCCTCCAGGCTGAGCAAGCACCAGTCCCTGAGCCCCCACAGGGCAAGTGCTCCAGCCCTGACCACTCCAGGGGCCCTCTGCTAAACACAGTGCTATTCACTGATGTCTTTCTTCTGTTGAGGTCCCAAAACTGGCTGCAGTAATTCAGATGTGGTCTAATGAGTTTAGCTCGACAGCAAACCTCAGCATTTGTTATAGATTTATTATATTTGTTGGCATTTTTTACAGTATTTGCTTTTATCATCTCATGATAACTGAATGGCAGGAGACATGTGTTTTCATACACATGTGCAAACTCTCAATAACGAGCAAAAATAAGCAAGAAAGGAAAAGGCTACTGACAAGAAGGCTGCTGTTGGAAACTGGCAGGAGAGACATGATTATGTTTAGTTATGATTCTCAACTTCTTTTACCTTCAGGTGGTTCTTGTCCTCTTTTTTAAGGATACAAGAACAGTAAATTAAATAAGGGTATTGCATAGCAAAACTACCGAGAAAACCAGAAATATCCTTTCCCCATAGCAAAAATCTATTGCTGGGTTTACTTTATGCCTCCTATTACATATAAAACCTATGGCTGATTTTGCTTTACTGTCTACTGTTATATTCCTACATCCAAAAGTACAGAACAAGCAAATGTCAGCATTGAAGAATAATATGGAAAAGAAAGTCTCAGCTCAAAGCCCTTGCAAAATAGCATCAAAAGCATTCTGGAAACAACCCTCATCACTAGAAATATATGTCAAAAGTAGTAATTAGTACTGTAATTACCCTACAGG
This sequence comes from Microhierax caerulescens, assembly GCA_035590215.1. Taxonomy (NCBI): domain Eukaryota; kingdom Metazoa; phylum Chordata; class Aves; order Falconiformes; family Falconidae; genus Microhierax; species Microhierax caerulescens. Next base: position 74,151,197 of record JAVJGJ010000047.1, on the reverse strand, counting down.
CTTGGCATCTGTCTTATATAAGCATTTAAGCCCCAAGAAAACAGGTCAGCACGACTTCAATTGACACTTACAAATACGTAAGATTGGAAGAGCCAACCAAAACTCAGAAAAATACCATGTTAAATGCATCTGCTTTCACTTGGACAACACTACATGGGACGCTGATGTTTTCACCAGGCTCCCAACTCCATCTGTGTACATTATCCAACAATTCCTCCAATGTAAAATTCATAAGCTGTTTTGTAAGCAGGAGTTACTCCATTGCCAGCCCTGTCTCTTAATAAAAATGGTTGCTTCCACAGTGCTTTGTGCTGCATTCCATGTTCTTGGAGCACTAAGCACTCACCTCCACTACAGTGGGAACCAGGGTGGTTCCATGGCCACCAGAGCCCCACTGAGGAGGCTCTCTGCCCATGCCGTGGTAGACATCATGACAGACATGCTGTGGCAGCTGAAAACTGAACTGCCAAAGCTACTATCTGCACCTCTTTGAGATACATTGGTCTCTCCCAGCCAACAAGTGTGTTAATGGGAATCAATGACCGTAGCATAATAGCTTGCAGCCGAGCATAGAAGAGTAGTTGGACTTTGATTTGGGTTTACCTGGAATATGGAATATCAGTCATTCCTGTGGTAGTGGGAGGATATCTGTCAGCAGGACAGAGTAACCACGGCTTCAGCTGCCCTTCCCCACAGTGCATTTGCCGCAGTCTCAGGAGGTGGGGTAGACTTTGCCTTAGAATCCATATCTCATTTTGGTTTTCCTCCATGGGCATATGTGTTTGTGTCTTTGAGCCAGCACCCAGTTTCAGCTAGAGAGGAGAATTTTAAAACTCCTTTGCCTTTCTCTTTCAGAATAGGATCAGATAAAAACAGCACCAGATCTGATGACAGAACAGAACTGCCTTCTTCCAGTCTCTGAAATTTCCAGCCTTTTGGAATTGACACTTTAAAGGAGTAATACCATTGTTAATTTTATTTTTATTCATATAAAAAAATATACTAATATTATTCATTAACGTTTCTAAAAACCTTGGAAATCTACTGTAAAATATTGTAGGTTAAGGTTATCTGCTTTAAAAGAAAAGTTCAGGGTTTAATCTATATATATTTATTTCAGAATGATTAATTTACTCCCTTTCAATATTATCAGATGCTCAGCTCCCAATATGGAGGTGAAATTTTCCAAAACTAGGCATAAGACTGGTGAGTTTGTTTTGTTTCCTGAAAATCAGCTGCTTCTTTTCAGGAACACTGAGAATTCACAAGTGCTGAGAACTCAAAGTTGTCAGTAAAATTTGAAAGAGTTCTGATACATTTTTTTTGAGAAAGATACATAGATATATAAATGAGAGAGAGATATGATAATATGTATAGGGATCATGATGTATTTATTAGATAAATGATACATTTCTTAGAATGTGAATGGTACTTCTCAAGACAATTTGTGGTCTTTTTTTGTCATAACAATGGAAGCTCATTTAATTTCAGTTTTTACAGGATAGGCAGTTACTGTGTTCAGTTTCCTATTTCATGAGCTAATGCTAAGCTTCCCAGCAAGTGCCTGCCTTGTGAGTTAATCTTGCCCTCATTATCTACACCAGCAAAAAAACACCCTTGTGACTGAAAGAAATGGCACCTTAACAGAAAACAGAAAAGAAAAGCAGCTGCCCACTGTGATGAGAGAAAACAACCTGAGCACAATATTCCTTGTGGACCTGTTTGAATTGATACATAATGACAACCACCATCAAAACAAAGATAATGTCATAGAACTCAATAAAACAGGAATAGTGAGAGGATGTAGTAATATTTGCAGTAATAAAACTGTGTTTCTGACACAAGCCTAAATAAAGAATGTATTAATACTGTCAAGGAAAGAATTAACAAGACTGGATTTCCTTCTAAGCAATTCCCTGCTTTTTTGCTATAGTGATGAGCAATCAGTTGAAGGGAAAAAAAAAAAACAATTACTCCAACCCTTACATGATGCAGCAAAGGATTTATAAGGAATAATTTGCATTCACAAAGCAAGGAAGCTAGTGAGAAACTCAGAGTGTTTCCATATGCACCACCAAACTCTTTCCAGCTAATGGGCTAATCTTTTATTCTTTGTGATTCATCTCCCTGTTCATGTCATTCACACCAACCATCACTCAAAGAGACTTGTAAGCACAGAGGTCTGATGGAAACACAACCCAGAGACCCCCAGGTCTGCGACCCCTACTCCCTGCTGCTTGTCCAGGCCTGACCTGCCGTCCTGCACAGGAGGGCACTGTTGTACAGTACTGATTAAAGTTAAGCTCTTCTTTTTCCCACAAAGCCAAAAAAACGTAATAACAAGGCCCTTGGTACCTATGTACTTTTTCTGAAATCTTTACCCTTCACCACTGGCACCCCACAATACTGCTGCTTAGCATGCAAATGTCCCCAGAAGAAGGGCAGGACAGCAGCAGTGTCAACAGCAAGCATCAACACCAAGCTGTGTGGTGCAGTCGACACGCTGGAGGGAAGGGACGCCATCCAGAGGGACCTTGGCAGGCTAGAGAGCTGGGGCCATGTGAACCTCATCAAGCTCAACAAGGCCAAATGCAAGGTCCTGCACATGAGTCAGAGCAATCCTAAGCACAAATGCTGGCTCGGTGGAGAAGGGATTGAGAGCAGCCCTGACAAGAAGGACTTGGGGGTGTTGGTTGATGAGAAGCCCAACGAGCTGCGCTTGCAGCCCAGAAAGTCAACCGTATCCTGGGCCGCACCAAAAGAAGCGTGACCAGCAGGCTGAGGGAGGTGATTCTCCCCCTCTACTCCACTCTCCTGAGACCCCACCTGCACTACTGCACTCAGCTCTGGGGCCCCCAACATAAGAAGGACACAGACCTGTTGAACCAAGTCCAGAGGAGGACCATGAAGATGATCAGAGGGCTGGAGCACCTCTTAGGAGAGGTGACAGGCTGAGAGAGTTGTGGTTGTTCAACCTGGAGAAGAGAAGGCTCTGGGTAGATTTTATAGCAGCCTTCTCGTACCTAAAAGGGACCTACAAGAAAGCTGGAGAGGGACATTTTACAAGGGTGTGTAGTGATGGGACAAGGGTTAACAGCTTTAAATTGAAAAAGGGTAGATTTAGATTGGATATAAAGAAGAAATTATTTACTATGAGTGGTGAGGCACTGGAACAGGTTGCCCAGAGAAGTTGCGGATGCCCGATCCCTGGCAGTGGAGCCAGCCAGGCTGGATAGGGCTTTGAGCAACGTGGTCTAGTGGAAGGTGTCCCTGCCCATAGTAGGGGGGTGGAACTAGATGGTCTTTAATGTCCCTCCCAACCCAAACCATTCTATGATTCTAAGTGGTGCTCAGTCGCCCTCCGGCTGCCCTCACCTCACCTCAGCTTACCATGCCCACAAAGTTCACCCGCACTTACAAAGGTGAACTGAGACCTATGTGCTCATCCCAACGTCATCTGTTGAGACGTGAGCATTTTCTTTGACTCATTGGTGATTTTCTGCATACTTCCCTCCTCAGCCTTTATCAAGAGCTTCATCCTTCAGCTCTGCTGGCAAAGGGAGAGTCGATAGTGTGTGTAAAGTTAACCGACATGAGCTCTTTCACCATCTCTCAGAGAGGAATCAATATAAATACAGTGTTTGGCTTCTCCGTTTATTGCTGATATGGTAGAATATTAAAGTTCAACTTTTATTCATTAAGAGTGCTATTGTAAACATACTTTTATATTGTCTGTTGCTATGCATACAAGAAATATAAATTATGAGTAGAGTAGCCCCTGAAAATGTGTTGCACTTAACTGAACTACTGCATTTTTCTGGAAACACACCTTTTACTCCTTTCTCCTGTCTTATCTACACTACAATCCTTTAATCTTTGTCAGCACAATGCTTTCTATAAGAGTTATACCCATAAAAATAACAAAACCTCTTTGCAGAGAGTAACATGAATGAGAAAGACGTATCAGAGAATGCAAAGTAATGCAAGAACTTAAGAAATGTTGCCATATGTTCATGCCATTCTGAAACCCAGAAAGAGCAGCTTTGTCTGTTACGTATGTTAAATGTGAGGTCTTGAGTATTTGTATCAAAGTCAAAAGACAGAACTTTCTGGAAAGATCCCCCTTATCTCTACGTTTGGCTGAGTTTTCCAAAGGCCCTTTCACACTGCCTATCCTGCCTTGCAAATCTGCCCATACCTGTCCCCCCGAGAAGTGCAGAGTGCTGCCTCTTGTAAAACTAGTTATTCTACGAGCAGCACACAAAGGACACCGAGTTTCAGATGCATCCTGTATTCCTTGCAGCCACCAGCAGGCCACCTAACTATAACTGTTCTCTTCTGACTTTCCCTTTCACACCAGTCCATACTGGTGTGACTTCTTCCCCATTTGGTCTTTGAGCCTCAGTCTGAGCTCTGACCAACAGTACAGTAACATCTGAGGTTTTTATTTTCTCCACAATGCTTTATGGTCTTTCTAATAAAAGTCTGCATCTATACAGTAGCAATTTTTTACCTTTTGGGGTTTTTTTCCAAGGTTTTTGTTTTTTGGGTGGTTTTTTTTTTCCCACATGGATGGAAGCACAGGAAGAAGAGGAAGCCCTTCCTTTCTGGGAGTTTAAGGCCAGAGTTTCAATCTTTTAAGAAAATTAGCATATTTCAATTACAATTCTGCTCCCCGGTCTGTGCAGGTGTTCCAGCCTTACAGTCAAAAGCACAAAAGGGTAAGCATTTTAAAATGAATATATCAATCTGTTTTGTCCCCAGGGACCTGGAGGACTAAAGGTGGACCACCAACAGCCAGATCAACGGGTGGCCATCAGTAATTGTTCACTGTTTCGTGCTAGGTAAACCATGGCCACTTTCAAACTACCAGAGGTCCCAGAGCGATGGCTGCACGTTATACTGGCAGAAATGGGTCTCAGCCACCCAGAAGATCTTTCAAGGTATATGACTCAGTGTTGTTCCTGGCACGTATGTAATGAGGAGTGAACAGGTAGCAGCGCTGAACTGCAAAAGGTCTGGGAACTGTATCATGATGTACAGGACTCCATGAATATGGGGCGTCATACACATGCCCTGGGCAGGTTTGGATTTACCAGGTGAGGGTGGTCAGAAGAATTCCCACCTTCTATCAAACCTGTACCGCCTGCCTTGTGCACACCTGCTTGCACCAGCCTCAGGCTGCCCGTGTACCCGTACCCCAACCTCCCCTCCAGGCTGGGCCACTCCTGCCTCCTGGCAGTCACATTCTCAGGGCCAGCTGCTGATAAAATCGGATCAGGACACCTGGGTCGCCTCCTGTCAGACCTCGGGGCTTTGGTACTCATCGTAGGAATGTGTCCTCGCCACTGGGAGATATCCTGTCCTACATGGTGATAATGACTAGTTCTCCTCTTGAAGCTGGTCTCTGCAGGAAAAAATAAAAAGCAGATCCTCTTCAGTGCCTCACTGTCCTGTGAGGACTCCACTGTGTGGAGAAGGCGTGGGGATCTGCCTACAAAGGGAAGCCCAGGCAAGACTGACATTTTACTGGCCACATCCACAGTGACACAGCTCCTGGCTGGGCTGGGCAGGCATCAGCTCAGGGCCTCACAGCACCACAGGCACCTCTCTGTCTCCAGCAGCTTCGTGCAGGTCATCCTTGGGGCTCATTATTTGTCAAGGGATGATTTCCCAGCATTTACACAGTACAAACCTTACACAAACTACCATGCAGTCAGAAAAGAGACAGCTCTTAACACGGAAGGATGAAAATCCTACTCTTTTGTGTGCTAGACTGCTGAACAAGAGATACCGTATGAGTAGGTGAATCGGCTGTTTTTTCCTTTGATATCACATAAATAAAATTAACAAGTAGATTCTTTGTTCATTCCAAAGACATCTTTTATTTCAGATTTACTACACTGTCACTACAGAGACAAATTTTGTTATGATGTTCTCCAGCACAAGGTTGAATAATTGAATTGTCAGCTAAGCAACTAGTTGAGATCTTTAAAAATATTTATAACTGTCAAGCAAAGAAGCATTGTAGTGTTTTCAGTGCACATTTGTTCCCTCTTTAAGGCTTTCAGATGATTCAAATGGAGTCAGACATTATTGTTTTAAAGGATGTTTCTAATATGTTATTATATTATCTCTACAGAAATTGAACATTCATCAGTCAAGGCAAGGTTGTCATGGCTAGGAACAGCTTTTGAAACCACAGATATTTATGTATTATGTATTGCTATCAATCACAGCAGAGGTATCAGCATTTTTCTTCTCAAAAGAAAACAGGTACACACATGTACTTTATTATAATTCTCTTCTTTTCTGATGCTACTTCTCACACACAGGAACTGCTACTTTTATATCTTAACAGCCGGTAGCATTTAGTATTAGAAATCACTTTGGCCTGTCTAGGCCAAAAATTAGAGCCAAATTTCCCAGACAACAGAAAATAAGGTACTGTATTGGCTTCCTTAAATGGAGCATTGAAGACAGAAACCCAAAGCCAGGTGGAAATGGAGATTGAAAATTTTGCAAAGGGATTTGGTAAACTACTGCTGACTGCAACAGCACACAGCGGGACACAGAGATGCAGAAGACCTTCTCTAATTATATAATGATTATACATATCGCTAAATATCCTGTTGCAATAGCACCTCAGTGCTACCTTCATCCTCACGGTTGTGTCTCCCATGTACAGTTCTCTATGGAGGAAAGGCTGACGGTGTGGACGTGCCACTCTGCATGTGGACCTCGGATGAAATCAAAGGCACCCCATGCCTCCAGAGCAGCCCCAGTGCCGCCGTGCCTGGGTGCACACCCAGCCACCACCCCACCGCCCTGTGCCTGGTCATGGCATTGGCAGAGCTGGCGGCGGGGCCACCTGCCTGCCCCTCGCTCCCTGGGCAGCCCTGCTGGCTGCAAACAGCTCTTTGGAGCAGCTGGGTGTTCTCTGTAAATAGCCTTAATGAGTAATAGCAGCACCGATAATCAATAATGACAGCCCAAGTAATATCCAGCTATAGCAGTGCCATAAACGGAAACCAAATACTTTCATATTAGGTCAATTAAGCTGTAGGTAGTAAGAGTCTATCAAGCCATCAGAGCGGCATTCTAAATAGATTACTGAAACTTGAAATAGTCTTTATTTGATGTGGGCTTTATTTTCCGACACAGAGCATTCTCAAATCTTTGCACTCCTTGCAAAAGCACTGCCAAACCTGCTTACTATCAACACAAGCAGCACTACCCAAGTAGTAAACAAAAGGTTTAATATTCAGCATCAAGTACAGCGGGCTGCGGGACTGGGCAAACAGGGGAATGAACAGCAGCCTTCAAGCAAAGAGTTTCAGGAGGGACAATGGAATAGGATAAGCAAACACGAAATCATCTGCTTTATAAAACCAAGTGAACAATAAGCCAACCCCCTGAAATAAATATCTAGTCTTTTTTTCTCTAATGAATCAATCATGAGGCTTTCTATTGAATTTTTTCATGCCAAGTCTCTGGGTTACACCTGAACATTATACAATGAATCTATTCTATATTGATCACTTTTTATTTTTCTAAAAGAGCAGGTTTTACTGCTTTTGAGTAGATAAGAGATGTGGTTTTACCCCTAGACAGTAAAACTAGAATATCAGCATAATCCTTCTTAATGCTTTCTTTGCTACTTTAGCTGTGTAATCGTTTCCAAAAATATCTGTGTGACTAGGGATCCAAGTGAGCTCAACAACAGCTCCAATCGATTTCAATTGTTCACACAGCTGTATGACTTAAGAATATATCCTTTATCCTTATTTTGATTGCGAACAGAGACCCAGTAAAATCCTGTCGGATTTTATCTGTTTGTGTGAAAACACCTCCTGAGTAATATTAACCTGCCAGTTTAAAGCTGGGATAATACAATTACTTACAGTTAGATCTTGCAACCCTACTGGCACCCATAAGCACATAAAAAAAAAAATAAATCAGAAGCATTGAGTAACTCAGAGAAAAAAAAAAATCCAGCCAGTGTGATGAGGGGATACATAAATTACTGTTTCCAGATTTACACAGCTGAAGTCAATGGGAACTTTCAGGGGAGCATAACTAGGCTTCTAGGCAATTTGCATCCTTGGCCAAAATTAAAAGATGAGTACTCCACCAGCACCAGCACAGTATTACTGTTAATCATATTTATGTAATTAAAATTAAAGACAATTCTTACATAGTAATTTTTAGAATACAAGACACAGATGAAGAGGAGAAGCAATTTTCACTGGCAGGTTACTGATTCATGTAATTTTAACTATAACAATGTATACCAAAGTTTGAAGTACTAGTGACACTATCACTTAAGTCATCAGATGTAACAGGTACAATTAAAACACTGGGAGCCAAAAAGTTTAGCTTTCTATTTGTCATAGAAAAATGAAAATTTTTTTTTCATTTACAGTTTTTCTTGAAATATATAGACATTCATGAAAGGATGTTGTGTTGGATCACATGTCTGACATCTCACAAGGCCTCTTTGTAAGAAGAGAATGAGGTCTTCCCACTTGTCATGCTAGTCAGTACCATTAGGCTCCTGGAGCAATATAAGGCCAGATGGAAAGTATTTTGCCAAGTCATACCAAAATACCAGACCTTAAACATTTTCTATACTAGATTGCACAGATGATGCAAAGAAACAGTGGCTACTGTCAACACTTTGCTTCAACAATGAAAAAGATACAGAAAATATATATTGATATCAGGTTTAATTGTTTGGCTTGATTGGGGTCAGGTTTCTGTCACACCCTGAAAACATTGGCACAAGGCTTTAAAAGCACCATCTAAGCTGTTGGCTTAGATGTTTCTGTTGCTCTGAGGTGGTCTGTCTTGGTTCTTGGGAAGAGTAAGCTCTTACAACAGTGTGCTACGCTCCTTGGAATGTAGCAGACTTTTACATTGTTCTTCAGTTAAAGAAAACTAAGAGTAAGGTGAACTTTCAACTGTTTTCTTGGGTTTATTCACACAGTTTTCAAAGTACTTTATCCTGTTTTGCTAAGCGATCCAGCACTGATGATTTGCTTTCAAAGAGTTTTCCAGGAAGGGTTTGATAGCTGAGTTATCTACAATGTGAAACGGTGTACTAGCAGCACAAAAGCTCTGTAAGTGAAGAAAATTCTGGTGTGTGGTGCATTTTTTTTCCTGTCTTTACAGAAAACATGCCTTCTGACAGTTCTCGGATTTCCTACTGTAAATATAATACAATGTTACACCTACACAAACTTTCTCAGTATGTATTTCATAATATGTTTTTCGGTAGGTATGCAGGACTGTCCAGATTGCTTCCTTTGTACTTATATTTGCATTTGTGTTCACAATGTCTTCAAAAGAAAGAACTCTATCATTTTTGCTTCAGTGGCACTGCTGTCTTGCACACCTGCAGTTTTGCTGGCCTATATTTCTGTATTTGCTTTCTGCCTGTTTACAACAGAAAAATAATTCTGGAAAGAGTGAGAGACCTGCTCGGTCTGGCATGCTTTTTCCCACTCAGCAATATATTTTGTATGCTGTAAAGTCTCACTCCAATTAAGTATGTTCTATGACCAATTTACAAGATTTCTAGGTAGATAATTGAGACTTTTGATTGGTGATGGCTGGCTATAGGTATCTAAATATATATAATAAAATAGGCTTCAGATGCCACAGTTATAATAAAATGACCAACATGCCATTCATCTGCCTTTTGTGCATCCATTTGCAATTATGCACATGTACACTTCTGAGTTTATAATGGGTCATTGCAAAATTAATTATTTAATATATAATACAATGCTTTTTTTAATCTCCAGTTCAATCATTGTCACTTAAAAGGTATATCCCTTGTGTGTCCTATATACAAGCATACTTCACATAATATTTCTTGTGATGATCAATGTTAACAACTTTTTGTGAAGATCACATGTTCAACAGCCACCTCCCTATTGGACTTCTGCTATTGAAACTGCATAATTTCTGCTTAGGTTATTTAATTTTCCCTTTTTTTTTCTTTTTTTTTTTTTTTCCCCAATTATTGCTAAAATAGGCAGGAAAAAATCCTTTAGGGAAAAAGACCTTTCAATGTTATACTATGCTAGTAGCATTTCTGAAACAAGTCCACATAATACAATTCCATATCGACATGACATAACTGGGCATCAGTTAAGTGTACACCTGAGTACAGGACTAAAATTTAATAATAATTCAGATTTTTCCAAAAACTATTACAGATTTAATTTCAAACAACCACAGAATGGTCAATACATGACAGAGATTACATTCTACAAGACTAAAACAGTAATTTTTTTGTGGCTATCAGGAAGTTATGAGGTAAGTGACCACATGGCATGTAATGGATTAGAGTACCAGGCTGTTTGTCTTCTTTTAAAGAAGCATGTTTATTGTCTTAATAGTTTAATTCCTTTTTCCCTGATAATTTTATAGTCCTGGATCCTAAAAAGAAAGCTCATTTTATATGAGAATCAAAACCACACTACATGGGAACTGCATATTCTTCTATTTAGTACAAAAAAATAGCCAGTATATGCTGTTCTGATGATTTAAGGTGGAATTTAAAAAACTGATGAAATCCAACCTCTCTTCTTGATGTGCGAAGCTTACATTAACCATCACAGTAGAAGTAAATTAACATTTAATGTTTTAGAGATGTTTTGAGAATTTCATTTTTCCTATTGTCAAACAGAAATAAATCCTATAAACTGGCTATAATAAACCAGCAGGAGTTTCCATTGTGCCTGCAACAGTTAGCTGGGACAGTTACTTTCCTTACTGGCAGATGTTTTATGATTCATGTCATATATTACACCAGGGTGTTACTGTGTAGTGCCATTGCACACTGCAGAAAAGGCCACAATATGCACCTGGAGGGAAGGAATCTGCCGGAGGATTCCCTGACAGTGTTCGTACTTCATGGCACCATAGCAAAGAGCAGGGTTTTCACCGCCACGAGGGAAGTCTGGCAGCCTGCTCCCTCACCCAGCACACACCCAGGGGATCCACGATGGTACCCTGTGTCCAGGCAGCACTCCTGCCTCTGTCTTGTCTGCCTCTGCCCTCACCTGAATCCCTGAAAAGTTAAGACAGCACAAGCCCTGGGAAAGAACATGAACTTTTGGAAACAAAAAAAACCACTGCTCTGCTTGCTTGCTTTTGTGTTTGATTCAAACAATGCTTCTGGTGAAAAGAACCAGTGAAAAGCCAGTGCTACAGAAAAGCATGGTTTGTGGTCCACCACAGAGTGTTCCCCATTTGAAACTTGACTTTTTCCCTTCCAGGTCAGGCACTGGACTAGCCCAAGGCCAAACTGGGACACAAAGCTCCAGCCTGGAAGGAATGCTCTCCTATGAAGCTCCACGGTTAGAAATCTTCCTTCTGCCCTCATTTCTGTGACATCTGTATGTTGTCATTTTATGTGTCACTCAGATCAGGCTCCTCAGAAGTGATAAGCTGCAGATCTCTGTAGGACTTGGGTGTGAAAATGAGGCTACTTTTACACAAGTCTTTTTAACATTTCCTTTTCACCTAGGAGATTTTATATTGAACATTATGGCTTGCTTGACTGCAGTGTGCTGTACAATTGAGGAACCAGAGCTATCAGTTCTTAGACAATACACACTAATCCAGAACATAGGAACCCATCTCCTCGCCTGACTGGGAACACCAGGAGTCCTCTCCTTTGGGTCTCACCTCCTAAGGTCGATGAGACCCATGGCAAAGACTTCTTTGCTTGGTTCCACAGGGCAAAGCCCTACAGCCTAGCAAGCAGGGCGCTGGCATTGCTAGTAAGAGCCCATAACTTTTGTATTATGTCTGAAAAGCCTTGGAGCTAGGGCATGTCAAGATAGTTTTGCTTGGATTGTCTTGGCCTGCATGGAGCTTTGTTCTAACTAGCTGAGCTGTAACAGCACTTATTTACCTGCCAGGTGAACGTTACCTAATTTGTTAAACATTTAGTTTAGCTTTGTAGGGTTGGGTAATTTAATGCCTATTGTTATAATACTTCTGAGATTACTGTATACAATAGATGGTTGAGGAACAGCAGTGTATTTTTGTGTAGAGGCAGCTATGACCTAGAATAAAACTAGTGTCGAGGACTATACAAGCAATAGATTACAGTAGCGGTTTTATAAGTGTGGAGGCAGGATGAAACCAGAGGCTCCTGGGCTATAAAACAAATCACTAATGATCAATTACTGGCCATTAAACCCTTGGGAGGCCAGTAAAACTGGCTTTAGAGATAACAAAAGGAACAAAGAACAAATACACAACATACGTAATTAAAGCATACTTTATGTAGTATATTTAGATGTAAAGCGGAATTATGGACCAATGAAGAAAGAGGAACGTGCAGTACGTGCTAAGAAAGATATAAATATAGCCCCAAGCAGATCCTGGAGTAAGGTGGAGGAAATCCTCAGCAACACCATATGTCTTCCACTGAAGAACTCAGGACACCAGCAACCCTCTTCCCTGCTTCTTGAGCACCAATGGAAAGGTGAGCATAACACTGGAGAAAGGGGCAGAGATGAGCGTTTGATGTGTACAATTATCAATTGCATCATGACTAGGAGTGAGGTACAGTAATGGAAAATCTGGAGTGTTGGTTTTATCAAAATGGGAGTAACAATAATTCTTTGATTAGACTGCTAATACCTTAATTCTTGGATCAACACGTAAGGTTTGGGGGTTTAGCCCACATAAATTGCATGGTGTGTTTTGTTTGATGTATTTTGTACCCATGAAGCTTAGTTGTAATTGTGGATGCAACACAAAATCACATTAAGTTGTTGTTCCCAGAAGCATATGGTCTACATGATGACAAAAAATACCAAGGGCATGAGACAGAAGTTAAAGTGTGAGTTAGTACTAAACCAAGCATATTATCTACAAGAGACAGAGATTTCAGAGAAGACAGTTCAGTTGTGCCTATCGCTTGGAAGAATAAATAAAGCCTCCTTGGTTTAGAGATTAACACTTTTTATTCTGACAGCTCTGTTTTCCCATGAGTAGCTTCCCATAGCATTGCCATCAGATTGTTGACAGAAATGTGGTTTTATAAGTATTAATTTCTAGAGGGGGTGGCTCTGCCCCTTAGGCCACGATTTTTGTCACAATGGAAGCAGCTTTTCCCATTGCTAAAATTAGCCTTTCAGTTGACTTTGCTAGCAGAAATATGACAAATGCTTCTGAAATTTCTTATTAAGCAAATTTCATGGAGATATTTATTGTAACTTCCTGACATCCTTTAAAAAAATGCAAAACACAGAGTACTCCTCTAAGGTATATGCACATGTTTAACTTCTTATAAAAAAAACAGGATGTAGATGAGAATGGTCAAGATGAAGATAGCTTTACTGTAATAACAAAAATGTAATACTGGCATTTCCAGTTCCATTACTAGTATCTCATAGAGTCAGCCTGAACCTTGCACCTGTTTGCTTCTTGATTTTTCTAAATAACAAAGTGGACTTGGGGGCTGGAGGGCAAAAGGCCTGAAAGAACTAGGTAGAAACTGTCCTCTTTTTCATATATAGTCTCTTAGGGCTGCTGTCAGCATATTTTCAGAGCACACCTGCCTGTGAAGTACTACTTGTGAAACCTGAAAGTCTGCATCTTTACTTTTTCTGGGAGACCTCTCATTCCCTCTTCATTGAGTTAGCTGTAAACACTACCTTCACAAAAAAATAGTCTTACTGTGGCTGAGATACTGTCTGACAAAGAAACCAGAGAAAAGCTCACTGCTAGTAAAAAAGTGAACTTTAAAAAAAGTTGAAAGAACAGACAAGCTAGAAGAAAAATAGAGAGAGCATGGTCAGTACTGTGAAGTCAGTGAAGGGAAGAGGCTTTGAGGACAGAACACTTGTTGTTCTGCCAAGAAACAAGGAAGACCTTTTGGAAAAATTACACCATTTAATAACAGCTCACAGTCATTCCTGAGGAACTCAAATTCAACCTTTCCCAGTGTGTTATGTGTTATTAGTCACTGTACAAAAAAAAATGAAGACGGGTCAAAGGGCTTCATGTTCTCAATCCAGATGAAGACAGCTGAGAAACAGACTTTCAACCAGCCAAGCTCTGGGATTTTGAAAGAGAGGGGAGGTGGTGGGATTCATACATGGGCCTGCTCACCCTGTGTACACAACCCACTCTCCACAGAGCGTTGGCAAGTGCAACCTGATTTCCTTAAAGGACTGGCTCGTGACCTTCCTTTCAGTAATCTGAGCCACACTGTTCAAGTCCTGCTAAGTAAATGAGAGTAGTCATGCAGACAACTATCTTACCCAGTGAAACCAGCTCCTTGCATTGTTCAAATGACTTTTCTTCTGTCATCTGCTTGGTGGCCAAGCATAGCAAAGATGGCCAGTGATAGCATAAGCACTCAAAAGTCCTGAATAAAACTACTGAGGAGTCTCAGAGACCTGATAACACTAGAAACATTCAAGTCCTCTCTGTCATTGCCAGGTTGGCACCAGAAGTCATTTACCCACTAAAGTAGCCTATTCATTTTCATGTCCCTTTATTATTGCTCTCTGTCATAATTCAGTACAAATCCTTTTTCTCTGATTAATTGTAATATCATAAATGTACCACTGGAAAAGAAGTTCTAACCTTCTTAAGGTAGCATAGTTACAAAGATATCAAAATAGCTTCTCCAAGGTTAAATGTTAACTTTTATTTCTGTCTGTGGCTGCTGGCTATTACTCATAACAATGAAGTTCTTGTTTTCAAAAGAAAAAGAAGGGAAACAAAAATATATTCTATGTGTCTAACTAGCCTAGAAGAAAAACGCTGCTTTTCAAGCTCTTCCTGTGCTGGATGATACTGAGAAATATCTGTTAAGAAGTCTGTGTCTGGAAAATTTATTTTTACAAGTTGTCAGGAAGGATTAAAGTAGGACATAAATACAATGCACATGTAGTCAGAGCTAGGTTGACAGGGGACTTAGGCCTTGCAGAGCTCAGAGGAAGAGATTTAAACTCACATGGTAGTATTCATTGGAGTAAGTGAAGATCATGGACATGAAGAGATACTATGGCTCAACCGATACGTAGTAATTCCTTCAGGTGCTGTGACTTGGTCATATGTTTGAGTATTTTAGCAGCTGGGGTGGTTTTGTTAGTAATTGAACTCAGCAAAAATTCTGGCTATGCCAGTGGTGTGATTACCTAGTTGTTGCAGTGAAGTGCTCAAAATGCATTTAGGGTTTCTGTATTCTTTCTGAGTTCAGCAAATGGACTGGTTGATCTCACAAAATTTTCTATTCTGTTATTATTAGGGTTATTATTTCTCCTTGTGGCTCACTTTTTAATTAGCTGTAAGATAGCTGTAAAAACAGTACATAAATAGAATACAAGAGTCTGGTATGGTTATGGGCAGAAGTAGTTCAAAAGCTTATTTTCTCTCACGAACAATTCTAAATTTCAGAATATGGGTGCATTCCAAATGTGGGAAAAATACAAAATGTTTTTTTTCAGAAGTGAAATTTTAAAAATAGTTTCAGTGGAAAGATCCATAACATTTTGCAGGTATATAAACATCCAGAAGAGATATTCAGCTTTCCAGAACACATCAAACACCTCTTAACCTCCCCTAAATATAACAGTTCATTAGAAGTACTAAGCAGGGGAGAAATCGTCATCCCTGACCTATGGATGTTTGTACATAAAATTTTAAAAGAAAACACTAGATCTACTGGAATGACTCATTGGACACACATCTTGTAGACAGTGAGGAACTATTCAAAGTAACAGGTAGATTTCAGCTCAAAGTCGTTATGGTCTATAAATAAATACTTCTTAAATTATCCTTTCTTTTCCATTTTGTATTGGACAGGAACACACAACCTAAAATATGGTACCCGTTCCTGTGAAGTTCAAAGCATGGCGTCCCTACTTGTTGAGGACATTCTACAAAAATAAAGCACTCCCAGTATGACACCATCACATTTGTGCAATGTTCATACCTCCCCATATGCCATGGAAAAATACGCCCTTCCAACTCCAGAAAGGATCAGTCAGGAGCTCAGAACCTAGGTTTTGCTTTGGGTCATTGACTGAAAAATTTAAATCTGTTTTGAAGTCTTTTTTTTCACTGTACTAGGATGTTCTTCCCAGAATATTTCAGTTACAAGTATTTTGCTTTCCATCTCACATAAAATCACAGTATAGTTTATCTGTGAAATGCTAGGAAGTTAAAATCCTGCATATTGCTCCACATCAAACAGTTAACTATATCGAAGATGTCAGAGGATGTTTTGGCAGCCTGGTAGGCACTCTTGTCAGCAGAGCATTTTCCCATAAATTCAGTGAGCGATAGCGCTGCATGCTTGTTGCAATTTAAGGAAAGACAAATTAGAAACAAAGCAACAAGGCTGAATGCAGCAGGAAACCAGAGTAGCCTTCACAAAACGCACGCACAGGAGCTCTCTCTGGTCACAGGGTAGCTTTATCTGCTGAAACAGCAAGGAAGGCTGATACCAAATGGTATTAGTTATCTCAGAAGTGGTGTCACACTGAAGAGATGACAAATAGCACCTGAACAAAATTACCTCTATTTAGCACACAAAACTTGATATTTAGCTGCAAGTGTTTTCAGTGCCTTTAATCCCTACTAAAAACCCCAAAATGGCAGGTAGCCAAAAATTAGAAAAGAACACCAAAACCAGAAGAGCTCATACAGTTGCATTTTCTCATCTCCTACTGACACTATTATAAGGAAGAGATCCCTCTAGGATCATCTTTACTGATCTTCTCATGTGCATTGAAGACTAATGAGACGCAGTGAAAACCTGAGGCATCTCACACATGTTTGTGAATGTAGTTCCTTTGCAGATATGAACTTTATAGGCAGGAATCCAAGATAGCTTTGGCCAAGCTGGGAACAGTGAATAGAAATATGCTTGTCATTACTGAATTCCAGCCTCCCATGTGGCAGTCTCACTTCTGACAAGAAAAATCATTCCCCCTCTCACACTCCTGACTTCTCAAACACTTTCTCAGGAGATGGTCAAAATGAAGCATAGAAAGGCTGGATGAGGTTAGTAATT
>JAVJGJ010000047.1:74097974-74128151 GCA_035590215.1 Microhierax caerulescens | reverse complement strand
TTGCCCACCCCCAGCCTACTGGGGGGGGGGGTGGGGGGGGGCGAGGTTGGACAGACAGCCCTAACTCTGTGCCAGGCTGCTCAGCAGCAGCCAAACCACTGGTGTGTCACCACCACCTCTCCAGCTACCAATACAAGCACAGCACTGTGAGGCTGCTGGGGGGCTCAGCCAGGCCCAGTACACCTTTTAATTTGTTTTTCTAATAAGTTTTCAGTAAGTGTCCCAAGGGCAAGCTGACATAAAAAGTATTTTCATTTTACTACTTTCCTCTTTACTGGCAGACACTGCAAATCTGGATTGCAATATTATTTAAATCCCCTTCAATTAATTTTCCAAACTTATAAAATCTCAGTGCCAGTAGGACTCTCTTAGCCCCTTTCTCCTGTCTGGACTATGATCCAGTCCAGTGATCTCTTGTTGCTCAAGGCATCTGTTTAGAATTATGTCCCATTCCAAAGAGATGTGTAACATCAAGAACTTTGCATGCTCCCAGAGGCTTATCCCTTAAAGACTCATTTCTCAATACCTATCCATCACAGGCTCTGGCTCCACAGAATTGCTGTAGCTGCCAAGAATATCTAGAGAATCTCAGAGATCAGGTACTTTCAACCATCACCATGCCAAATTCCTTTCATCTGTTGTGACATTCTTACTGTCCCTACCCGCAGGTGGAACAGCACAGGAGAGCTGTGACACAAAAGCAGCAGTTCTTCCAAGCAAATAGCTGCCGTTGTGCTTCTGCAATTCTCAGGTAGTCTTCAAAGAGTGGAAGATTGCAACTAAACCTTAGCTCTGGCCAATAGCCAAGGGGCAAGTCAGTGCCAGCATGACAAAAGCAACCACAGCTTTACCTCAGCTGTAAATACAAGGCCTGGGACTTTCCCTGAGAGTTTGACGGGAAGTTCTTTCAACCCGCTCAGCCAGACAATGCTTGCAACATCCCCTGGGCTCACCCTCCCCTGTGCGCTCGCCCTGGCTTCCCCTAGATAAGTGCCAGCAAGGCTGTGGGTGTTTCTGCACTCTGCTCCGGGCAACAGGACTTCTCTGCAGCTCCTGAGGTCTCTCTTGCTCCAGCACAAACAGCATCCCACCGGCTGGGGAAGCACCAGCTTGTCTGGGGGAACTGCAGCAGGTTGAGCGCACAGGTGAGTTTTACGCAGAGACACAGGCTTCTCGCTTCTGCAGGTGGGAACGGGGAACAAAATGGCTAAACTGTCAACCTGAGAAGTTTCAGGAGGCTTGAACTTAAACTTTTTAGTCTCCTGATCCCTGCTAGACAAAAAAAAAAAAAAAAAAAAAAAAAAAAAAAACAACCAAAGCCAGGTCATAGCTCCTGGTTTTGTATTGACATTATACAACCTGTTAGTCACTAAGAGCTGATGTCAGGAAGCACTGAGACACGGGGAAGGATCTGTACCTCTAAAGTTAGGACAAACCAGAACTTTGGATTAGCCAATTGGTATTCAGAGAGCGTACACAGCAGATAACAACTTTATTTAATCTTCCAGAGGTGTGTGCTTTAGTTAAAGAAGTGGACAAAGCTTCTGCAAATAAGGATTGGTCAGTGGATTTTAAATAATGAAGCTAGAAAGCGGATTTTCTTTCCTAAGCCAGAGCCAAAATTCTGGTCTGAATTTTAGCAGCAAGTGCAGGTACTCCAGGATTGTTTGATTTACCCCAAATCGTAAGTTATGACTAATAACAGTTGGAACTAATGATTCTTTTCACTTCTGGATTCATATGTGCATTTCTTGTTTTCTCTTCCCATTCAAGCAGCATACCAATTTTAATCCTCTTTAATATTTTATAAGCAAGGGGCTGCGATGCTGCAGAAAGAAATGGATTTTTCTCAAATATTGTCTTATAACAGCTCCACATTATTAATTCAGAGAACATTTGCAGCTGTCAGAACTGTTCTTCAGCTTTGATATAGGAAAATTTCATATCCCCTCTAAATCTGCAACACAAACTGTCAGTCAGACTATAGGCCAATTTTTTCAAGACTGTTGAGACTTTATAAAATTATGCAGTTAGTGGAAGATGTAAATTCTTTTTCAGACATGGCCCTCCTGAAGCTCCTAGATTTGTTAATAGCAATGATTTAGACTAGCATGAAGTAGTACTGTAACTACATACCAAAATATTCCAATAGTCATTGAGAAATCAAGCATCCTTGTACTTGCTTCCTCCATATTGGAATTTTCTTATACAAACATATCGAGCACTTGTCATATTTGTACAATTTTAGGCAGATGGCACATTTTTATGTTAGTTGCAGGCAGAAATGATAACCAGATCGGGAGTCTACTTTGTGTTGAGGAATTATTAACAAAGTGTGTTGCCTACATTAGTGTTTTATTTCAGAGCAGGATCTCTCTTGGGAACCGACTCCGCTACCCTCCGCCACGTACCATGCCATGTTTCACATCACAGAGCAGGCTGGGGGCACACACTCTCGGCTGCTCTTGCATGAATCAAAACAATTCTACCGCTAATGGCAATTAAGCTCACAGGATGAGACCAGAGTTAGTCCAAAGTAAAAACCCCAGCAATGTGCCTAGCCAAGGGTTGCTAGCTGGGTGCTCACAACCACTTTTTCCTCCCTATAAACCAAATCCCTCAAAAACAGAGACAGCAACTGAGGCTTTCAGGGAGAGTGCTTAAGATCTGCATATTTTAAGACCTCCCTCACTGCTTCCCAGTCCATTTGTATTAAAAACTGTTTATTTGGTAACTCCAAGATTTAAGCCAACCATTTCTCCAATTCCATTCTTAGTTACAGTGCTAGCGGAGTGGAACTGCAACTTTTTAAACATTTTATATATGTTGGCATTTTTACTTTATCCTACTCAGATTTTAATGTATATTGACTTTGATCTTTGAAAGCTAGTTTGGGGCAAGAGAAGGTAGGGACAGGTATTTGAATGTCACCTGTACAGATGGTTATTGCAGTTCAAATGGGGGGTAGGGGGTTGTCCCTGCATGCTCTAAAATGTAAAATCAGGGTGTTTTTTCCTCTTTTGACAGCACTGTTAGACCCACATACTTTTTTCAAAATTTCTCCAACATGTATTCCCCTTAGTAAGAACACGGCCAGTGAAAGGGTCAGTAAATTCACTTACTTGGTTGTAGATGGGGCTGTGACAATTGGGTGCGCTCTCAGATGTCCTCGCGGAGCATTTTCTCTCCCACCCACTGCCACGGTTCGCGCAGGGTGCTCCAGTGGGCCTGTGGCAGGCAGTGGGTGGCAGCTCCAGTAAGTGCTGGTTGTATCGGTGCTTCTCGGAAACGGACAGGGAGTGGGAACAGCTGCCAGCAAAGGCATTAATTAGAGGACTGACAAAGCTGCCTCCCAGACTCATAGTGACTACTGAGTACGGCCCTGGAGACACAATTGCAAAGGTGGCATCAAGCTATGTTTTTTTACTTTACTAAATTGTTCAGGTGACCCTTTCCTGGTCAGATTACCAGAGGAATGCTCTAACTTAGGTGGTGGCGGTGTGCTAGAGGCACACGTTCAGGCTACCCAGCTCAGGACCGCTCCTCTTGTGCTTAGCTGAGCTGCCTTGTGTGTCATGCTGGCAAAGTGCTGTGTATCACCCTGGTTCAGTGACAAGGCTAGGTCTAAACCTCTGCTGGGAGATGCAGATCCCATGACTTACTTAGGAAAACATGAGGTTAAGATTAAATCAGGAGTGAGGAGAGGTTCTCAGTTCAGATGTTTTCCCTCCATATGCTTTTCCCAAGAGGAGCAGCCTCACCAGGACAAATCTGAATGTGCAGAAAAAACATTTCCATAAACAGCATGATATCCCATAAAAATGAGAATATTAATAAACTTGATTTGAATTCTACAACCTGAACTGCACTGGAGCTTCATATAACTTGGCACTTCAAAGGTGCTTAATTATAATAATCTGCTACTAACTTCTTGATCAATGGTGGAAGCAACTCAGCCATCCACCTCAGACAAGTTATAGCACCTGAGGACTGGGATCAAAGTGTTTTACTGCTGCCTGTCACCAATCCATTACCGATACCAACTATGTGAGCAAGTTTCTGTAGGCCTCTAGATAAACAAGCTTTAAGTGCTAAGAAATTTAGTGGAGAAGTTGATTGCCAGAAAGCAAAACACTTTCTGGCACCATTAGAGCACAGGAATGTTTGGCAAAGGATTTCTCTGGGGTGGTCCCATGCTGCAAGGGCTGTGAGAGCAGGAAATGTGTAAAAAGACATGAGTACTCACAACAAGTGGGTAATTATGCAATAGTTGTAATATCATAAAATGGTAATGCAATAAAGACAACAGGTTTATTTAGAAAATCCAGTTCCTCATTTTGTATTGTGTTTCCTTGCTGGAGCCACAAGAGAGGGCCACCCTGCAGGAGGAAATTATTTTGTCCAATTAGGCAATTATGAAAGCAGCATGACACTTTGTTTTGCATGTCCTGGCACCCTCTTCTTTTCTCTTCAACTAACTTTAATAAGAACGCATGAGCTTTTCATTTGTCTCTGCTGCATATCATGTCCCACATACCCACCTTTTCCTTCACTTCAGTTGCATAGATAGGGTCCAGTACACTCCTTTCTTGCTTATTGCACGGCCTTGACATGCAAAACCAAGAGAGTAGCTTCTGCCTTCGCCCCACGTACTTCACAAGGGTGATATTCACAAGCAAGAGATACCCAGTGGCCTTGGCTGAGACCCAGGAGCAAGCAGACAACAGAGACCAGGGTGACTTCTCTCTGAAGGTGGCAGCCTGTGCATAAGAGGGCTCAGGCAGCAAAGTTTTCTAAGAGATCTTGTTTAAGGTTTCCTATGCCCCTGTGCAGTGGACTGTGGCGCAGGATAACACTGGCTGCCCTGTGCTGCACTGCGAGCAATTTGGTCACAATGCTTTGCTCACAGGCTGTACATACCCTGGCATTTGTACCAATGCCTGGGCTAGGAGCCGAGGTAATGACCCACATTGGATACATCCATCCCCACTTGCCAAGCTGGAGAATTACCAGCAGCAGCTCAAGCACCTGCAAAACCCGAGCTGAACTCAAAGGGAGTTTGGGTTGGAAAAAAAAAACCAAAACAAACTAGATCTTTCCATTTCTCAGTATAGGATGCTGCTCTGAACAGTTCTGTAAATTTTTTAGTAATCTCATCTGTTGGTTGGTTTGGTTTTGGGGTTTTTTAATTTTAAAATAATGTTTTTAAATTCAGGCTTCTCAGCAGTTAATTTTCAATGCCTGTAGCTTAAGGTTGGTCCTTAAAGAGACCTGAAAACATTAGCTCAGTATGAAGGGGAATTTCTTCCATCTTGAGAAAGGACTGGTTCTTAAAAGATTGCCTGATAAGAACTTTTCCTTGCTGAAAAATGCAACAGCATTTAAAACTGTCTCTTCTTTTTTTTTTTTTTTGTGAGGAACATAATTTATTTCTGAATATATCGGTGTTCACTTTGTCCTGAAGGCAAGCATGTCTCTGCAGATGCCACGCAAGTAGAAGAGGAAAATCTTCAAGTCCATGTAAGAGAAAGAAAGGAAACCAAAGGAACAAGTAAATACATCTAATGTACTTCATATTAAGTGAATAAGGGAGATATAAAGTTATCCTGTGTTAAATCACACGCCTTTAAACACATTTTAGTGTACAGGCTTGTGTAAGCAAGAACACAGATGAATGAACATTCTGTAAAATCTGCTTGGCCCCATTCCAGACTCGTTACAAATCCACACATTTGTTTTGGCAAGGAAACTCCATATCCATGCTCCTTTTTCTTAAATCTTTCACTATACTCTCTCTTACTCAGATTTCTAAGAGGATAAGACAGCTAAGAATGTCATCACTGTGCCACACCAGTCACCTCACCTTTGATTTTATCACAGGTGTTATGAAATAACTGGGCTTCTTTTTCTTCCAGCTTGTGCCAACCTGGTCCAAAAGCAAGCTAACTGAAAATCAACAATTCCATTAGTATAAATGGGAAGAGAGTCAGGCTTGTCACACAGTCTTAGAGCTCACAGTAAATACAAGTCTTGAACTCATACATTTTTAGCACTCTGAAGGTCTGGGTTTGGTTGGTTGCTGCTGTAATGCAGCTAATTCCAGTCTCAGTGTATCCTGCTGATGGGCTATCAGTAAAAGCATCCCAAATAACATCCCCTGCCTCATCCTCCGTGTCTTTCTACAGACCACAACAACATAGGGTCACAACTGAAGAGCCATTCTTCACTTGTTTCCTTCTCTTTTGGTGTTACAGACATTCACGTGGGTGTGTGTACATAACAAATTTTTTAGGATGTCCATTATTTTAGCCTGATTCCTGTAGGAAGTGAGATTTCTCTGGTCATGCAGAGGCATGTGAGTGTAGGTATGTTTATGTGTGTTCCTCAATCATTTTTTTAGTGATGATTTCAAACAAATATACCAGGAGGAGAGAGGGCTCCTTTTTCCCTGTGTTGCATGAAAAAAGGCAGCTGAAGACCCCACAGAAGAGTCCTGAAAAATGAAAGACTATATTGTGACTATATACATTTAAAAGACCTAAAAATTCAGGAGAAGAAATGTTATAGGAGTCATCTTCTGTGATTGGAAACGGCATCAATCAGCGCTTGTAATCAGCCAAGAAACACAAACCCCTAGGAAGCCAGGCTTCATTATTTCTAGTGTTATTTCTCTGAGACAGAGCTATTTGTTAATGTCTCTAAATGGCAGATAAAAGATGCTCAGAAGAATAGCTTCACAGTGAGGGGAGGACTCAGCAGGAATCCAGGAGGTGCTTCTCCATGCACAGTGGATCTGAAAACACCTTTCACAGTGTCAGGGCATCTCCTGGGCCAACTGGGGTAAATCCAGTGCCCTCTGCACTGTAGGCAGGACTGTCTCTCCTTCTCACCCTTGCTTGCCTTCAGGTGTTTTGTGAAATACTTTTCATTCTCCTTGCAGTTGGCTAGGGTGGATTAAAGCTTAATACCTGCACACCTCAGAACCGTACAATAGCCCTGAAAAGACTGAGAAAATTACTTGAGCTATAGCTGAGGCTTACATGTTTATGGGAGCAGCTGGAGGTGGTGAGATTTCCAGCCCTCTCAGTACTTTGCTATGATTTAGACAACATTAAGCACATCTATTTAGGCCTATACTTCATTTGTTTGAAGAGCCTCCAGGCAGCTTTAGTGTTCTTCTGATAAAAAGTGAAGATGTGGGAAATGCAATGTCCTCTGTAGGAGAATTTATTGTCTCAAACAATTATTTTTTATCAGCTTTGTCAAAACTTGGAGACCAGGATTTTCTGCTGAGAAGAACAGCAGATATTCATTTGCTTGAAAGAAAATTCATGAATAATTTGTTGTAATACGTTTGTTCAGATCTATTCTGCTCTTTTCTTTATGTGTTTCAATACTGGATTAATCATGGGAGAGTAGTTTAGCCACATGCCTTTCAGTTTTAGGTGTATCAAGCAACAGAAAATGCAGTTTATAATTCACAGCAGATTTGGTTCTACAACTGTCAGCTTGTAAGAAACAGTATTTGTTACAGTGTGTTTTCTTTCTCTCTCTGTGGGAATGGTTAAATGAAAATTTAAGTAAATGAGATTGCCTCAGAGTAGTGTACAGGCCTTTTTGAGGAGACTTTGTAAATCACATTTCACCTGTTTTCCAAGCTACACCAGGATTAATGAATATCATGTATGTGTGAAATACTCATAAAGATACCTCCAAAGCTGCAGTACTACATATGTAAGAAATGAAGTATTAATCACCCTCTTCCTCTACTATATTTAATGGGCAACTATATGTAATTTTAGTGTATTAGGGCATTTTTGTCTAATATACACCTTTTGATCATAGATGACAGGACAAAGCAGGATTCTCATTGGCAAAAAAAAAAACCAACTCAAAGCACAACAGTCAGGGATGACTTCCGCTTGCCAGTACATGTAATAAACAGCTAAGACAATTATGAGAATTTATTCCAGAAAGAAATTGTCTGACTTTGGAGAACTTGACAGCATGGGAAACTAAAAATTACCAATGAAAAAAGTATCATTCCAAGCAAAAATATGTAGTCGTTTGCTTATTTGAAGTTCATGCCCATCCACAAGTATACAGGAATTTGAAGGAAACAACAAAAAAAGAGACTTGATGATAAGGAAAAAATGAAAAAAAATGGCTACTTCCTTTGATACTTCTGGTTATAGGCACTGTTCCTGATTGCCACCAGCATGAGTACATGCCACCAGCAAGGTGTCAAAGCACCACGGTTGACTGCAGCCCACCCATGACTGAGAACGAGGTATGTTTAGCAGGCAGGGAAGGACCAGGCATACACGGAGGCAATGGGGAAGCAAACCTGATGGAACCTGTTCAGTCTGTTCAGCGAGGTATAAGGAAAGTCTGCAGGACACCTCCAAAGGGTTTATTTTCACCAGTTAAGCCATAAATCCCAATTCAAAGTCAGTGCACAGTTGCCCAGCAGGATTAAGATGTGTATTGACATCAAGTCTGACGGCGTGCTTGGCTTTCTCTCTGTAGTGGTGGTGAGAACCTGGTTTCAAAGTGTTAAGACACACTCTGAACCTCTGTCGGTGAAACGAGTTGCAATGTGCTGAGCCCTGCCTGTGTGGTTCAAACTACATGAACAAATTCTTGAATCTGTGTAAGGAACTGTATGTTTTCAGGTGCTTTCTGAGCAGAGATACAGAGCTTTGGCTGAAAAAGACCTTTAGCAGAGGCTTGAAGACTTATGTATGTGGATGCTGTTTGAGAAAGTTCAGCTGATCCTTGTGATGGTGAGAGATTTGGGAAAGAAAAAAACAAAAAGAAAACAGAAACAGACAAATACTTTGTGTTAAAAGAGCACTGCAGTTAAGGTGACATGTGAGAAGTCGTGTCAGCAGCTTAAAATGAGGTCTACAGGAGGGCACTGTCTGAACCCAGACTGCTTATCCCAGATGTCCTGGTTTCAGTACTGTACGAGCAGCGTTAAACACCACAGGTTAGTGAACCTGAGGGAAGAATTAACTTCTTTGTGCAGCAGGATACTATTATAGTTCAGCTGTGCTACGTACTAAATTTAATAAGCTCCAAAGTGTCAACCCAAGTCTCTCCCCATCATTATAGAAAAATAACCCTTTTAAAGTCTGGTGAAACAAGCTTTTTCTAGGAAGGTGAACCTAGAAAACAGACTTTTTGTAGTGATATTCTAGTACATGAATCACTGGAATATGCAGTCAATACTGTTGTCATGACTCCTGTGTAACTGTATATGGATTCACGCAGATGAATGTACCCCAAGCGTGCTATATAATCAGCCAGATGTATTATGTCAGGACCTTTATTTGCCTCCAGAATTTTGTACTAGAACAACGGCAAGTTGCTCCAGAGAGGCCATTCTGATGTCTAGCACTGTTTATTATTTGCATAGTGTATCAGAGTCTCTGCTGTGACTTACAAGGAAATAGCAGTCAAAATATTTAGTTTACATAGAAAGAGGGCCTTTGATACTTCACTTTTTAAAGTTATGCTCCCATAATATTTGTTCTGTATATAATCTTTATGGCCACCTTTGGGATTATGATTTTTACAATGAGCTTAAAAAGAAGAAAAAGAAAAAGATGATAAATGGATCAGTGTTGTATATCTTAAGACTAGTTCCTATAGCAGACAGCATAACCTACCTGGATCACAGCTGTGCTGTCCATTAACTCTTTTCTTATTCTACTTACAAACCTCTTTTACATGGCTATGGATCAAACTCCTGGCGCTACCTTGGCCATTTATCTTCTCATAGTCCTTATAGCCTTCTTCATCTCCTAAACTTCTGCCCTGAATCAAAAGATAAAAGAATATAGATCCAGTAGGACGCTTTTGAAAATGATAGAGGGGAAAATATAGAGGTTCTGCAACACCTGGGAGCCACCACAGGTCACCAGATGAGATCAAGTGGTCAAAAATGGACTTGTCCACCTAGCAGAATAATAAGCAGAGTATACTTGATTCTGAAGGTGGGAAGGTGGTGTTCCATGAAAAGTACAACTTGAGAGCAAAATGGAGTTAGAAGATTTGATAGCTGCTTAAAGAAACTATGTCAAAAGCAGAGACATAAAGATTGCAGCGCAGAACAAGGACTGCAATAAGGCAGCCCCATGGCTGGAACTCTCAGTTCTTCAGACACTTCAGACTCAAATAGCATACATAAATCAAAATCTATGGGCAAGCACAGAAGAATAGTACTAATATGTTGATAAGATTTCAAAAGCCACAGCACAGAAAGAAATGTAATTAGTAAGGTACACCTAGAATAACAAAAAGTTTCCTGTAAAAACATAAACTGTTAAAGGAAAATCAAGGAGAGAATTGATCCACCCCACAACTGAGAGAAAGCTACTGACTAATGACTTGGAGAAAGCCACCTCTGTAATGCCTGTTTTGCTCTTTCTTCACTAGAAGGGTCAACCATGAAAAAAGGGTTTACAACAGTAGCAAAGAACTGAAAATCCTGGCTAGATGACAGAAAAGAGATTAGGCCGTGCTCAGGTGAGTTAAATGACCTGAGATCAGCAAGGCTGATGGAATTCAGTTCACATTGTTCAGGGGATAACTGAAGCATTTCCACAGCCATTAATAACTATCTTTAAGAACTGTGTGGAAGAGGTGAAGTTTTGAAAGACTGGAAGGGCAAGAATAACAGCTATCTTTAAAAGCAAGAAGAAAGAGGAGGTGCAGAATTATGGCCCAATACCTTTAAGTACAATTCTCAAACAGAGGAAGCAAAGAGAAGATAAGAAAGAAATGGGTTACAGGCACATGGATTAATCAAGAACAAATCATTCCAAACCAACCTCATTTCCTCTTATAACAGGATAACAGTCCTTGTGAATCACAGAGGCTATACAACTTGACAAGTGAAGTTTTACTATGGTAAATGTTAGAGAAGATTTTTCAAGAGCGTACTAGGAAAACGCAGCCTAGATTAAACTAATATAAGGTAAGGTTCTGCAGAACTAGTGGGAGAAACATTTTCAGTCTCTCAGTTAATCAATGTCAAAACAGAAGACTACATTTACTGCAGATATACAGGAGGTCTCTCCTGGCAAAAGTCCTGTTTCAGAATGCCATTAAATGGTGTAGATACCAGAACAGACACTGTGCTTATTAAAGCTGACAATCTGACAAAGTTGAAAAGGGCTGCAAGCACATTAGAGGACAGGCTTAGAAATCAAAACGATCTTGACAAATTGAAGCTACAGTTTGAAAATACATGGTGCTATTCAACAGGGACAAGTGCACAATACAGCTCTGAGTCAGAGAAAAACTACAGAAATCGAGGATGGAGCAAGTGATGTAGGAGCAGCCCAATTAAAGGATTTGGCTGTAGCAGGACGCATTTATATAAGTATTCCAGCTCTGATCAGATGTAGAAGCAGATCACCACTTTTCAAGCTTTGCTTTACACCACAGAGAACTCTTGGAGCTTATGAAACTCGATGCCTTTCCACGAAAGCTGAGCCAGAAGACATGCCTTCGACACAGCCCAAAGCTCTGCAGCTGCTAGTGGGCACTCAGGCTGCAGTATTAAACCAAAGCTAGTCCAAGGTGGAAGTCTGTGGCACACCGATAGTGTAAACAACACGTGCTGAGCACCAGCTCTTTCGGTCTACACCTTGGTTCCTGTTGCCACACACTCCTTGTTAAAGTACTCATCCTTTTAATGCACCACAACCTGACCGTGAATCAGCTGTGTTGTGAATAAAACAAATGTGACAGTGGGATGATGTGTTGTCTATGAGGCAAGTGAATCCTCTTCTATCTGGTAAGATCTCAGCAAGAGTACTGCAATCAGGTTTAGCACAGTACTTTTAATTAACAGTTGGGGCAGTTTAGCCTACCAAGATCAGAAGAAAGCCATGAGAAAGATCACCATTCTCAGAAGCATGGCCTGCAGGGAAAGACCTGGGGTCTAGAGAAGAAAAGCGTGAAATGGTAACAGCTTTCATGTCCAGCAAAGGCTGCTGCAAAGAGACGGGGGATAAATTGACACCTATATCTACTGTGGAGGAGGCGATACAGATTACATAGAGGAAAATCTGCCTCAGAAAGCAGTAAGCAAGGAAGAGTTCATCATCCACAACACAGGAAGGTTTTACAAACAGGTTAGACAAGCACCTGTCAGACTTTGCATAAACATAGTTCATCCTGCCTTAGGGAGGGACATGGACTAGATAATCTCTTGAGATCACCACCAGTTATTTGGTTTGCTTCTTTTTAAAATATAAGTAGTAAAACTACTCTTTCCTGCTCCTTTCATCTTGCCTTTCTACCTTTTGAATCATTTTACTGATCTCCTGTCTGCCATTTCATGTTACATCTTTCTGATCTTTCCATTATCCATCCCACTCTATGTCTCCGTCCCATCTCTGCCTTTCCACTTTTGGCACTGTACTTCATCTGTGGTTTTGCTTCCCTAGGAAATCCCTCCTTTTTCCCATGTGTGAAGCAATGTGCCTGTCTTAATTCACACTCCTGCATAACTGAAGTACTTGCATATAACTGCTGAACTAAACATTGAACCTTCATTCAATTCCCCTGGTGTTTATGCAGTGGGTAGAAGCAACAGTTCCGCGGTAAGCTTCTTTTTTTTTCTCTTTCCGCACATCCTTTTATTATTACTGACCAAGTAAACTCAGAGATTACCACCATTTTCCTTCAAATAGGGTAATTCAGTGTATAACAATGCAGAAGAGAAAGGACACAGTTAATCATTACAGAAGCTTACATGGATTATCTTTCAAATAACAAAAGGCATCACTAGTGCTCTAATGTTAGGGGGATGGACATAAGCAAAAAGATTATGTATGAACACAAATCTCTATGGCTTTTTTCAGATAATACATGGCTACATATATAAAATGACTGGTATTTCTGCTTTCCTCTGGCACACTGAGAGTGCTCAGCATAACCCCTGGGCATGGAGCAGACCCCCAGTGCCATCAGCTGCTTCCAGAGACCCCAGTGTCAGCCTCTGGGCTGAGCTCCCAGACACCAGACTGGCACTCTGTCCCTTGTGCCGTACTTCTGCTTCCCACCTTTCACACTGACATATGACAATAAAATACTTTATCCCGTAGAAAATACTGTCCTATAGAAAATTACTATCTTTTCACATTGCAGCTATCGCCGTCATGGACTCTGGGAGGCCATTTGCCTCGTTTTGCTTTTGCACCCACCCAGTTGCCATCAGAGGCTGCATTTTCTTTAAATACACACAGCACTTATATACGCACTGACTATGTGCTCATAACCTGTTGCCTGAATTAACCCCCAAAAGATCACTGCAAAACCCACAAGCTTCTTTTAGTTCAACAACAGCCAGCTGGCACAAAGACGTGTTGGAAGGAGGGAAGCGGGGAAGGACGGAGGGAAGGAAGGACGGAAGGAAGGAAGGAAGGAAGGAAGGAAGGAAATTAAAAAAAGCCTTCAATGGAGAAAATTATTTCTGCCTTTGTTAGAAGGAGGCATGGTCCAGAAAGCCTGGGATTTAAAGCAAATTTGCCTTATCTTACATGTGATTTTTCAGAAGAAATACTAAATTCACATCAGTTTTGCAATATACTTAATCTGTTAAAAATTCATTAGTGACCAGTTTATTTCTAATATATAATGTGTACCATCATAACAGCTATGGGCATCCCCATTAAGTAATTCTTAAAAACAAAAGGTAAATTCTGCTTACTTTATTCAAGCAAATTGTCTTTCTTGTAAAAATGGTATTAAGCTAAATTAGATCACCAGTATTACAGACAGCTTTAACTCTCTTCAGCCTTCTATGGAATAATATCCACTTCCTTGTACAAGTCCCCTTAAATCTTAGATAGCACTCCAAGAAACTGTATTTTGAAAAAAAAGAATTTTCCTTACATTATTTTTTCTTTTCATCTCCCTCTTTTTCTGTTTTCTGGCAAGAGGAGTTCAGTGTTCCCTAGTAAATGAGACGTTCAGCATTAGTGGACATCAGAAGCACTTTATAGACTTATTTCTTGCTAGTGGATCCATTTCTGTATTCAGTATTTTTATAAGCCCAAACAAAACATAACTTTAACTGATCTACCAAATATAATACCTGATAACATCCATTTGAGGTTCGGTTTTTGCCAGTCTTACTCTGGAGAGGAGAATGATCTGTATAGTTCACTCAGCAATAACTTAATGATTTCTTGAGGGCAAATAACAAAGTTTTCAAATGGTCAATCATCTGCTACAACTAAATTCTACTTTCCATTTTAGAAAAGAGCCTACTTTGTTAAAAGGAAAGATTAAGAAAGGAAAGTTGAATCTTACTAGTTGGACCATTTATTAATATTACATATGCAATTTTTCTGTTCTTTTGGAAATACAGACCATCCCCAAAAAGGAATTTCATCACTTTAGTCACGTTAGAGCCCCATGGGACATTAATAAAGCCCTCAGAGAATGATTTTTACATATGCCAGAAAGGACTTTGCATTTGTATGCATGTGTCAGAGCACGCAAATATGCAGAAGACATTCAGATGGGTCCCTTTGAAGATCTGTTTTCATGCTCAGTGTGTTACTTGATGAAGTACACAGAGTCCAGCTGGATAGCTGGGACCACAGCTTGAGGAGAGCTGGGGTTAACACCCAGCTGTGCTGCAAAGCCTCCCCGGGGCCCTGCTCCAGCCGCAGAGGCCAGGAGCACACAGATCCTCGGGCTCTTCTCTGCCTGAACTGATGCCTTCCCCTAATGACCAGAAGCAAACTCCCTTGGCAGCTCTCTAAATCCCAGGGCTTCCACAGCTTACTGCAGGAACGGTGCTGGGCAGGCACTGATGCCAACTAGCTAAATACAGAGGTAGTTTGAGCCAAAATCTTCACACAGGATTCTCAGAACAAGCATTTCTCTGCCTATCTTGCTACTGAATCTTACACCCTACAGCACAGGCCAAAACTGTGTGCATCCCTGATTCACGGTCCCCAATTCCAGGTCACAGCAGGGTAGGGGGAAGTTCAGGCTTGATTTTTTTAATAAGCAAAAAAATGCAAGTTTTGAGTCAAACAACTTAAAATCATGCCAGATTTTTAAAAAGCAGAAACTGTTCTGGCTAGACAAAAATGTAAAATAAAGTGCAGAACATCATCTCGGTATTTTTAAATGGCAGTTTCATTTTGAATGGTGCTTCACAGAAGAATGTAAGCAAAGGGTTAATAAACAGCAGTATCAAAGCAGTTGATTTGGGTCTAGCTAACCTTTTCATGCATTTCTTTCCTGCAAACTGGCAAATCAATTATTCCCACAGCTTTAATTAAGACAGTTACCTGCGATGCAGTGAAAGACTTGAATCAGGGCTCCTGCAAATTAAGTGGCTGGTCTAAGTACTAAAATGCTTGCCAGGCCAAGAGAGGGGTCTCTCAGGGTCTCCTCCTGGAGGCCTTCCTTTGGGCCTTGGGTTTTCTGGTCTGAGTTCACCTTTTGTAAAGTGAGGACAACAGCATGTGGACCTAATGCAAGACCTCTGGAGCAGACCTTTTTGATTCTGTATTTGTTATCATGAGCTTCACTCTGCAAGTACTTACTGCTGTGGCATGGATAATACATTAAAGACTTTGAAGCTTCCAGGTACAGTGATAAAGGAGGACAGATAAAAACCTCAAAGAGAATTTTATTATGAGTAATATATAAATATCAAAAATCTATGTTCAACATGAATTACTCCAATTCCACTATCCAAATGCTTAATGGGACATTCTTCAGGAAATTGAAGAACAATAATAAAACAAACTGGCACTGACTAGTTGTATAAAGGAAATACTGAGGACAACAGATAGGTTTGTAGCTACCCTTTATAGTATTAATTCTTCGAGTATTTTACAAAAGACCTTCCAGGTTCTAATCTGACTAGAAACACACTCCTCTTCAATGTTTTTCTATAGCACAAGTAAGCAGAAATTACTTTGAAACGTGTACAAGTCTTGCTCTCTGTGCTCCGGTATCTTTTCCTCCTGCTTTCCCTTTGAGAGAGGAAAACTGCAACAGTTCAGCCGAATGTTAAAATCCACAAAATAGATGGAGAAGAGGGTGTCATGAGAGATGGAGAGGTGAATATCCAGAACTGTTTTTTGAAAACTGTACAGAAATCTTCTGAGAGTGTGTATTCAGAAGAGTGTGCAGAAAGCACATTAAGAGTCAAGAAAAGTCAGTTATTTATTTTATATAGCCAGAATGGTTGCTAACCTTCCATTTTCAAGAGCTTGATGTTTAACTTAGTTTGCTCTCATAACTTTTTTTCTTTTTTTTAAACAGATGAATAAAAATTCTTCCAACATAATGGCTTTGGCTCCCAACACTTCTAACAAAAAAGAGACAGTGTGCATATTTGGAACTGGAGATTTTGGAAGAGCTCTGGGGCAAAAGATGATTCAGTCCGGCTACCCCATTGTGTTTGGAAGCCGCAGCACACAGAGATCCAGCCTTATTCCCAAGGATGCAAAGGTGATGAGCCATGCAGAGGCAGCACAGAAAGCTTCCATCATCATTATAGCAATTCAGAGGCAAAATTACAACTTCCTTACAGCACTAGCAGAAATTCTCCATGGAAAAATCTTGGTGGACGTAAGCAACAACTTAAAAATAAACCAGTATCCTGAATCCAACGCAGAGTACCTCGCTCAGCTGGTGCCTGGTGCCAAGGTTGTGAAAGCCTTTAACACTGTGTCAGCCTGGGCTTTGCAGTCAGGTGCGCTGGATGCAAGCCGGCAGGTAAGACTGAGCAATGGGGCTTTCCTATGTCATCGAGTTAGATGTCATATGGCTTCCTAACAGCTCGAGAGAGCACGCACGGGACATGCAAATCAGACAAAGCTGAGATGGCACCTTCACTATAATCATCCTTTTTCAAATTAAATGGGAACTAAAACTTACTTTGGGCTTGTAATACAGCACGACAAGGAATATCAATAGCTTGCCTCTGAACTCGGTGTTTGGAGACACTAGAGCAGGCGTCCTCAAACTCTTTAACCGGGGGGCCGGCGCGCGGATGAAGTGGCAGGGTCATCTGCGGCTGCTTGGTTTCCCCCCCAAGCCCCAGGGGGGTGTCTGTAAATACCAGGGCGGCAGACTGAGGACCCTGAGGGGCCGTACCTGGCCCACGGACCGTAGTTTGAGGACCCCTGCACTAGAGAAGCAAGGCAAGAAAGATAGCCAAGCTCCAAACAGAGGAACAGCAGATCAGGAGAAAATGAGGACTGTATCAGTTGTTTACTGGGTTGTAAAGTTAAACAGAAAGGAGATAGGAAGAATATATCAAAGTAAGAATAAAACTGAAGAGAGCAAAAACAGGGAGGGAGGCAAGGGATATGATGGGGCAACAGAATGAGTATAGGCAACAAAAGTGAGCTGGAAGGTGAATAAATTAAGTTTTCTAAATCGAAATCCATCACCATAGAAGTTTAACATGACAACAGCGTGTGCAAACTATTTTAACCAGCTCCTTAACCACAGGCCAGTGAGCACAGGTCATAGGAATCAACACAACAACTTACTTCAAGACAAATCATTTGTTATTACTCTGTTTTCTACTGTTCTGAGGGACAATGCTCTTGAATAATGCACAAAATCAGCCACCCACTCAAACCCAAACCATTGCTAGCTTTGCTTTCTGCTGCCAAATAAACCATTTTGGTTTATTAATAATACCAAATTTGGTTAATTAATAAACCAAAGAGCCTAGGCTGTACAAGCCTTTATCATATCAATGGGAGTAGAAGTTGCCCCCTTACTCCTAGTTCCAAGAGAAGTACTGTCTTGCATACTCACAGAAAAGATGGTTTCTTCACTACTTTACTAGACTTGGAAAGAAATATTTATTTTTGTGATAGGGCAATCATGTTTTAAAGACCTCTGTCCCCAGTTCCCTGGAGTACTTACAGACCACTGTAGGAGCAATTGAAAATTGGGCTCCAATTTACTCCTATTGAAAATTTTGCTCCTATTTACTCCTATAAAATCTTGTCCTTACAAACCACTTGCAGGTCTTCAGAAAAGTATGTCAGTTCTTCCAGGCAAAGATTTGTACTGCGTGTTATACATTACTCTTTTCAGACGCAAAATTTTGCCACTTGAAACTATCTCCTTCCCCAAATAAAAGATTCCTATTCTTAGTTCTTGCACTTGTTGGCCAAGAAAGTAACTGTAGGTTACTTTTTGCCTTTAAAAATTAAGGCCAGTGGGGAATCCAACAAGTAGCCTAGGAAACTTGTGCTCATTGTCCATACCCAGGTAGAACAGCAGTAGAGAATGTCACAAAAATCTGTCTAAATAAAACTTTTGTTTGTTTTTTTGGCTGCAGGTGTTTGTCTGTGGAGATGACATGGAAGCTAAACAAAGGGTGATGGATATTGTTCGTGCACTGGGTCTCACACCATTAGATAAGGGATCCCTCTTGGCAGCTCAGGAAATAGAAAATTACCCTCTGCAGCTGTTTCCAATGTGGAAGTTTCCCATCCTTTTGTCCCTTGGCCTAACCACATTCTTCTTCTTCTACTGTTTGACTCATAGGGTAATTTACCCTTATGTAAATGAAAAGAAAGACTTTTCATTTTTTATTGCAATTTCCATTCCAAATCAGATCTGCCCTATATTGGCACTCATCCTCCTTTCCTCGGTTTATGTTCCTGGTGTGTTTGCTGCAATTATTCAGTTATACAGAGGTACCAAATACCACCGTTTCCCAGACTGGCTGGACAAATGGATGCTGTGTAGGAAACAACTTGGACTAGTAGCCTTGGCATTTGCTTCTCTGCACGTTTTGTACACTCTTGTCATCCCAATTCGCTCCTTCGTAAGATGGAAAATCAGCAGTCGAATCATCTCCCTGGTAAGTTTTGTCCCCTGTTCTATGCCTGCCTTTCTTCGGGCCATGTTACAAATACTACTTTCTACCTTGAGCTTCAGAAATTCACATGGGTAGACTAAGGTTATTCTCATACTTTTCTGTTCCTTTTAACTATTGGTATATCTGAATTTTTATGGTATTATGTTGAGTTGAGAGGATTTATGGCCGCAGTCTTCCTCCTAGACAGTTTACGTGTTAATAAAATAAGCAGGGAAAATGTAAACATTAAGAGTAATTTAAAGAAACTTCCTTATTTCTCCATATACCTTTAAGAATGGCACATATTTTTATTTTAAAAATGGCACATATTTTGACTTCCCGACCTTATGTAACAAGAAATGATCACATACCTGTCCTCAACAGCAGGTCTATAGAAGTGTAAAACACACACCACAATTACAGGTACGTGTAATGTATATGGAAGCTAATGCCTCTTCTGCTTTTGAGTAGGCATTCCAAGTAAATCTCTAATTATTTTCAAAGAGTTAATGTATAACATTTATCTCCCACTTACTTTAAAGGATATTTTTTCTGCATTGATTCTAAAACTGTTATCACTAAGGTATACCTGGTCTTGTTTTCCTCAGGCACTGAACAATGAAACAGAACCACTCAACACCACTAATGCCTGGCTTAGCGACTCTTACGTGGCTTTGGGGATTTTAGGATTTTTTTTATTTGTTCTTCTGGGAATAACTTCCTTGCCTTCAGTCAGCAACAATGTCAACTGGCGAGAATTTCGATTTGTACAAGTAAGAAAAAGACTTATTCTAAAAAACCTTCTTCCCTTTTAAACTATGACCACAGGCAGGTTTACTAGAGACTTAGGGCCTTCCTCCATTAGTATCTCCAAAAGTGATGTGTGCACTATCCACCATCACACAGCGAAGAAAAATAAATCTACATGGCTATACAGCTCACCTGTAAGAAACCACAACTGTTCTGATGGCTGCTTAGGTTACAACTGGGATTACTGCATTAGGAAGAGAAAACTGGGAAGAGATGAGCTCCTAAATGACAAACAGAAAGCCAACATTGTGGAATTACCAAATTCCACAATTATACTAAGTCACAAAGTATTTTAGCCATTTATCGGGCTAATTCTGTTGCTTCACAAGATAATTCCGTTAAAATAGGTCTGAAAAAAAGACTATAACTCAGATCCTTTCAATGCCAAGGATCTGAAGAGATTCTGCAGTTTTTGCAGACTCTAAAAACTGCTGTGCCTATAAACAGGCTGCCCTTGATAACGCTATAATCTAAGCCCCCCGTTCGGAGGAAGCTTGGAGCAAGCTGCCATGCCTCTGCAGGAGCTGGGCTGGCAGGGGAGGGGAGGCAAGGGAAGGGGAAATTACTATCAATGAATGTTTTATCAAGGCCAAAAACTTGCACAGTATGGTAGTTCTGGATGGATTAGCATTAGAGCATATAAAAGCTTGGGTCTCTCTACTGAATTTCAGCATTTTCTCTGCATTTTCAAATTTTCAAACACAACAACCACTAGGCAGTATGTGTAAACTAGCAAAAATTATCAGGATAGTTGATGGAGGAAAAAAACAAGTAAGTGTGATTCGCCTAGATCTATTTGAATGAATCTTTATTAAAAAAAACAGTAAGAGCCTTTATATTATATAAAACAGTTTCATTTCAGCAGCCCCCAATTATTCCTAAAACTGGCACATTCCACAAAGCTTACCGTGTCCTGTAGATTGCATTTGTACTGGTTTAATTTACTGGTTTAACCTCCGCTTCTTCTTCTCTTTCCTTTGTTCTCCCCTAGTCCAAACTCGGATATCTGACACTGATTTTGTGCACTGCACACACCCTGGTTTATGGTGGAAAACAGTTCCTGAACCCGTCATCGTTCAGATGGTATCTTCCAAGTGCCTATATGCTCTCCCTCATTATTCCGTGTGCTGTACTGGTCATCAAATTTTTCCTGATATTTCCTTGTCTAGACAAACCTCTCACACAAATTCGACAGGGCTGGGAGAGGAATCCGCAGTACCCAGAACAGTCAAATTACATTATCAACAAGTCTGCTGTATAATTAGACTAACCTGAATTATCAAAGAGAAGAAAAAAAAATATCATGAAGGCATATCAAAATGAAGTCCTGAGACTCTTTTATCTGGGGAGTGAAAGAAAAAGTGAAAAACTTGGCCAGGCCCTAAGTAAAATAAAGCCATCCTAATGACGTGCTTAAAATACAAATCAAGTGAGGCCATTGAGTTCCTGCACTTCAGGCATGCTTTCACAAGGTACTGGCCCTCTCTTTTGCTCAGTATATTGTCCCTTGCCTACTCACCCTCCATTCCTAAGAAGGGTATGAGAGAAGTAAGTGGTGCTCCATGTCCCTCCTCTGTTGCTCCAAACCTCCTCCAAGGCTGGACAAAACCAGACTAACCTTTGGCATTAGATGGCACCTGCTCCTCTTCCATATCCTGTCCATTGGGACTGAGGTCTACATGCAGCCACACACATCCAAACAGATCCCACGCACATGTGCATGAACGCACACCCTCCTTCCCATTCTATGGTTGCTGGCTGAGGAAGAGCTCTCTTCTTCCCAGCATTAGTTTATCCTCCATTAACATCTGATCCAAAAGAAACCTGCGTTCATGGCTTAGAGACGATTGAGTAAGATTGGTTTGTGCACCAATTTGGTTAGAAGTGTATGGGACAAGGATTACTGAATTCTTGCTTGTACCACTGTACCAGAAACTCAGGTGGCAAGGGGATGGAGGAGAGACCAAAATGGCAGAAAGATGTAAGATGTGCTCAAAAGCCTACATTTCTCAAGTGCAGGCAAAAAGTGATCATTTTTTTGTGCAAGCAGTGAGCTGTAAAGAAACAAACTGAAGGAAAAACCTATTATATCAAGGGGTTGTATTATATGCCATGGTTATATCTCATGAAGATAATATTGTTGGGTTTTCAAAAAATAAATCTTTGGATGCAATACTACAGCTATTCTATGAAAATATACATATTTTAACCACAACAAAGAATTTTTATTACAGTGTTGAGCTTTGTTATCATTTCTGGAACCTCTTTTGACACGATGCAGCTGATGGTATGCTTATTTGCACAAAGGTGTTGAAGGCGTTGGAGGGTCTTGGGGCAAGGAATAAAATAGGATCCTGTTTTCAGCCAGCTGCTTAGGCTCACCTTCCCCCCATCTTTGCTTGCTCCTTGGTTGCTCACATAAGCAGATCTTTGCTTAGTTATCAAAGTGGGCTAAGGATAGTGTGGAAAAACAGGATTCAGCTGGGATGGTAACCTCATATTAAATTGCAAATGATCTGACAACCTCCTTTGCATTGGAGAATAAAGAAAAGACAAAATGTGTTTGTTTTTATAGGAAAAGAATTGCTTACTATCTTTTGTCTCTTTGTTGTTCTCCTCCCTGTCCATAGAGAGGCTAAATACAAATAGAAAAGTATGAGCACTAGCTAACTGTACTTTCAAACAAGCACTATCAAGCAGATTTAAATAACAAACAACACTGAGCAATACTTCTCAAAACATTCCTCAACAATGGAGTCTTTTTTACTTCCAGACATACATCCCCTCTTCATTTCATCCTCTGGCCCAGAAAGAACATGTTCTTAATACACAAAAGAATGGTACAAGACTCTGGAATATCAGCAATTTGTAGAGTCAGATTTCTTGGAAATAATTCTGGCACCAAGTACTCTTACTAACCAGTACTGGTGTATGTCATACTTGGCATGACATAAGCTGATATGCATATGTTGATGTAGGTCTGTATAGAAGTCTTCCTTGGTCTGTCCCATGACAGTGTAATACTCCATTTCAAGCTTCCTTCAAAGATCTTCCATGTTAATCTTACAGAATTGTTTACTGCAGAAGGGGTTGGGTATGGGCTCAAAAGGGCTAAGGGACAACGCTGTTGTGAGGTTGCCTACAACACCACTTTACAGGTCCCCGAAGAAGAGGAGAGAGAGGCAGAAGCAGAAGATAGAGAGAAGGAGAACGAGAGAGACAGAGGCAGTGTGTGTATAAGTAGACAAGAAAAAGACAGACACAGCAGAAATAGTAGAAGCAGCCTGAGTGAATATCCTCTAGATTTGCCATTTTGGGGCCAAATTCTGGTCCCAGTGACACAGTTATGCCAGATTTATGTTATTACAAATAGTAATAGTTCCAAGACACTGATACAGATTGTGGGTATTTTATTACTTTTTAAAGGATTTGCTTTGGGGGTTCCTGCCTATCCCGATACAGATCTAAAAACTGCCCGTTCCTCTCTCTCACAGCTGAACCTATGGGTTGGAGTTATAACTGCAACAGTCAGGGCCAGTAACACCCATTTAAAAGCTATGCTTTCTGAAATACAGACACTGCAAGTGCCCTGCCTCCTTTCCTCTCAGCAAGCAAGGCTCCTCTGTGTCTCTGAGTGCCTTGTGCTGAAGAGGACAAGCCAAACCAGGTCTTCTTTACCCTCACTGAGAATCAGTGCCAAGTAACTGTGGCCTGACCGAACGCACTCACGGCTGAACCATAGTCTCAGACAGAAGCAGGACTGTAGCTCTGGCTGGAAAGACAAAAGAACTTCTTCAGGGACTGATACCACGTTGCTTTTTTATGCCAAAACACCAACTGCGATTTACGGAAAATGCTAAGCAGCTAGGTACAATTTGCAATTTACTGTTCACTCCAAGAATAAAGTGCCAGTATCTGCTGCATACAAGCCGAGGAGACAACGCAGGCTGTTTGCATGGGGTGCTGGCAGCAGCTCTCAGGAGCTGATCCAAAGCTCTCACATCTGAAGTCAGCAGCAGGCTCTTTGTCGACTTCAGCAGATAATACGTCAGATCTCCAGCAGCACTTGTTTTTCCAGTCAAAGTAAGGGATTTCATATCCTGCTATTCTTGGGCAGCTGGGGAGCATTTGCTTCACAGATTTACATATTTATTTCTTGAACATTGAAACATGTAGAGAAACAAATTCCTTTTCCTTCAGTAATCATACATGATAGTTAAACTAAAAGCGTTCAATGGCAATATTTTGAAAACAATAACCAGTGCTATGAAAACTCTTGGTAGCTTGTATACATTTCTCATGGCTGAACTCTTCATATTATAATTTATTTTTTTTTAATGTACTGACAAAACCTGGTCACAGAGGACATCAGAAGGATCATAACATGAATTTTGGAAAGGGTGTTTTCTGTACGGTTCCCAGAAGCCAAAAGAGCATTTATGTGCATATGCTCAAATGCTATTCTAAGAATTCCTGAAGGAATTGACCCTCAAATCTACTTCTAAATCAGAGTCAACACTCA
This sequence comes from Microhierax caerulescens, assembly GCA_035590215.1. Lineage (NCBI taxonomy): Eukaryota > Metazoa > Chordata > Aves > Falconiformes > Falconidae > Microhierax > Microhierax caerulescens. The sequence continues at coordinate 74,103,936 of JAVJGJ010000047.1, read as the reverse complement.
GAAAATATAATTACAGCTTTTTAAATAAATGGTCATGTGGACATTATCACAATATCAGCTAAGCCTGGATTCCACTGCATAAGAAAGATTTGTTCTGATGGAGAGCACTACAGCACAGTGTGATTTTTAGACCTCTACATCCTGCATGATGTGGCTAATTTAACTTCATTTTACCTTTTTGTTATAACTAAGTAATATCCATTTCAACAAAAAAAAAAAAAAAAAACAACCCACACTTATTAGTGAAAATAAAGTATTTTAATTCATTAGATTTACTTGAGACAGTAATGGGATTTCAGATATGCATTGGCCCCAGGGGATGCAGCTGACACCACAGATACTGATGGATCTTGAACTTCAGCGATCTGAGCAATTCCCTTCCGTTCCACCACACCACGCTGCAAGTCCTGAGATATGCAAGTTTTTTTGCTCTGTAGCATGATCTGTCGGCCTTCCCTGCCTCAAGTAACAGTCACCTCTCACTCCAAGACATGGCCATGACTCAGTCTAGAAACCTCCTTTTTTCCAGCATGCCAGGTTTTTGCAGCTTGGCTCGTTATCTCCTATCAGACACAAGATTTTACAAGAGCATCTCCTGTCTCAAATGGTTTCATTCAGGCTCAAAAACCTGTTGGATTCACTATTTGAAATAATGAACTACTGGATAGTATGAACACTCACAGGAACTATGCAGCCCATGTTCTGCTGCTCTTCCACACTATGATTAACATAAGTAATAAATCTTCAGTGTTCCTGTCATAGCCCAAATATGGCTTTTCTTCCACACACTATGGAAGCTTTTCTCTCCTACAGAGACCCCCTTTTTCCTCTGCATTACATATGCTTCTGTTGTCGATCTCCACTTATATCTCTAATTGCTGACATTAATAAGAATTATTTGTTCCCTGGAGGAAAGGTGCCATTCCTCAAGAGATTCTTACATTGTGTGTGTGCCTTAATTGAACGTTCTTGAATCTCAGAATCCAGAATTGATATAAATACTAGCTCTGACAAGACTAGACCCCTGACATATTATTTTCTTATAAAGAACCTCAGTGCTACAAAAAAATGCGCTGCAGAACCTTGAAAGAACCTCAGAAAATTGCATGGAACAGCTAATGTCTCCAAATGCTGCAAACCAGAAGTGGTCATTTTTTGTTTATATGGGTTCACACACATCCTTTTTTCCTGTCTCTTTTTGCTTTCACATCCAGATTCTCTCATTATTTGAGATGCATTCAAATACAGACTCTTCACTGTGTTTGCTTCCCTTCACACTTGCTCAGATTTAATCTAGGAAAAGCTTAACTGCAATCAGTAGACTCAAGCTATTAAACATCAGCGCAGAGGCCTTTCCTAGTTTATTACCCATTATTTTTTTTCCCAGTTTTATGGAAGATAAGAAAGTGTAGTCTCTATAAATCTCTCTTTAGAGACTTCAGAAAATAGATAAATGAAAAAATGAAAAATGTAAGTTATTGTAATATGCTTATCATTGCAGGACACAAGTGGTTGAACCACTAGACCAAAACAGAATGTCCCAAAACAGGCATGTTTGGGACAGATTATCTATGACTGAGTGCTGGCGGTATTTTCAAAGAACCATTCTGGAGAAAAGTATATGGAATAAAAGTAAAAACAAATATTAAAATGACAGAGAAACAAGGAAAGAAAGAAAGAAGGGAAAAAACAAACCTGTTTTTCTTCTTTCCTACTGGCCCCGTGACTGAAAATGTCACATATTTTTGGTTGCATGGTACCAATTATTTCAGTACCTTATAAAAAACCAAATTAAGAGCTTGATCTTGCCAGCCCTGGAAGTCTAACCCAGGTTTTGGGATCCCACCATGGCCTTCTTTCCCCAGTCCAAATCAGTACACATCAGCCTGTTTTCTCATCCTTTACAACAAGCTTTCCAACGGTAACTGCTTCTCCACACCACTCACTGTTGAGCAGCAGCAGTAGCAAACCCATGTGCATCAGGCACATGGCTCAGTAGTGAATATAGCTGGGAACACTGTCCCCAGAAGAAAAGAATCAGGAGAGATGCCAGTGTTCTACCAGCCAGATACGGGACAGAAACTGCTTAATGGACTGCTCTGTTCCCATGTGAGACACCATCATCTTCATTTTATGGTTAAAGAACTGAAGCAAAATCAAACACAGGTTCTCACTGAAGAAAGGGCAAACCATTAACGTGGCATGAAAATTTGAATCAAAGGAAGCCCTACAATACTTGGTGAAGAGGACAAGTGAGAGCTGGAGAGGGTGAGCAAAACTGAGCAGGTGGCCAGAGGAGCAGTCCCTGGGAGGAAGGGCAGCTTCCCCCTCCCTGCTTGGCTAGCAATGAACCAGAGTCTGGGGGCGCCCAGGACAGGACACATGCAGCATCCCCATCCCTCAGAACCGGCCCAGGCAATCAAAGGGGATGGATGCAGAAGTAATTGCAGGGAATTATGTTAAATATATACAGGATTATAGTTTGTTTGTTTTGCTTGTAGCTTCTGTTTTCCAATCCCATAAGCAAAGATTGGAAACCAAATCCCATCTTAAACTGGATTCGTCTAAAGGTCAAACCTCAAGTCACGCTGCAGAAAGTACAGCCTTGCTTTACTACCAAGCCTGCCTAGCATTGTTGAGAGAAATATATCCAACAACTTAAGATACTCATTCTTGCCAGAGCCTGAGGGATACCTCTTGTCCAGTTACAGAAGTGTGAGAGGGATGAAGGCGCTTGTGCAGCTACATGCTGACTTTTGGGACAGTATCAAATACCCAAGGATCACCAAATACCTTGAATCACTGAATACCTTCTAGCATCTCTTCTTCAAACACACACGCACGTTTCCTGGAAAAGCCATCTTCCCTGTCGTTTACAAAGACAGCGACACATAGATTCACACTTCACTGTCATTACAGACCTATCCCAAGTTCGTTTAATGATCCCTGTCTCAGCAACTCATACAACATCACGAAGGAAGTCAGAGGCAAGGAGAGGAACTGGATGCAGGTTTCCTAAAGCTGAGAATACTTCTCTAATTATGAGGAGCCTTACAGATTAGAGAGCCAGAAGGCAACCTTGTGATTAGCTACTCTCTCTTCCAGCAGAACACAGGCTGTAGGCACTGCCTGAATTAATTCCTTTCTGAATTATCAAGAGTTGTCATATTTTTCAGTTCACAGACCCCTACAAATTTTCTAACATTAATGCAGATTGCTGTAAAGTTTAAGCTTCCTGACAACATGCAGTTTTATCCTAGTTACCATTTGTTATTGCTGGCAGGTAATCTATTAAAATGGGCTGAAAACTCCTGAATTAAAGATATTCTGAAAGAACTGCTGAACTTGATTTAAACATTAGAAAACTCACCACAGCTTCTGGCAAATGATTTTGACAGCTGATTACCCTCACTTCAATATATATAATAATATATATATATACACATCACCTGCTTTTTTTTTTTAACTGTAGTATTCAGCCAACATAACTTATGATTTCCATGACTTATCTGAAGTGTCTGGAACGGTGGCCATATAAGGAACATATATTTTACCCCAGGGAAGAATCTCATTTGTAAGAAGAAAAAATGTGATTTATACATATATATATTTATGGAGAAATATAAATCATACTGGTCCTACTGCATATGTGGAAATACAACCACACATTAAAGTCTCTTGATGATTACAATGAAAGATTCAAGGTATTTCCAACTACTTTTTTATTTTAAAACTAAAAAAACTAAATAAAGTAAAAAACTAAAAATGCTAAGTCACTGCAGATAATCTCAAACTCACAAATATCACAAAACCCCCCACAATTTCACAGAAAAACAAATTCTAATAAATATTTGTTAATAACACTGAAGACAGCAATTACGTTACCTGTAAGATTACAGGTTTACAGCCTACTCTGGTAAATTCATATGGAGAACAACTACCATGTAAGCAGGTTTCTAGGGACTTTCTCAGGAATTAGTTGCAGGCCCATCATTTCACATAACAAGTCTAAACAAACATAAAATCATCGCTGAGGAAATGTGCAAGCTGTATTACCCTGGAAATGCTTACGAGCAATGAGGACACGTAGACACAGAACCAATTCATTGAACGGTGCATTTTCAGCCACAGCACCACTGACTCCAGCTCTGCAGGAGGTAATCGTAGAGGCACAAAGACTGCACGCCACACTCCCACCCTAAGGAGATGTAGCCTGGGAAGCACCAGCTGAAACCCATTCACGGAGGGCCTACTAGGAAGGGTGATGAACCATGTTCAAACGTTCTAGGGTAGTAGGAGAAGGAGGACAGCAGAAGGAACTAAGTGTCTTGTGATTTTCAGGTGTACAGGCAAAGGAAGTTAACCGCTGCAGAGAGCAGTAGCTGCGTTCTTTTCACACTGTGAAAGGGACAATAAGGACTCTGGAGAAAAGTCCATCACACCAAAAATGCTGTAAGAATGTGGATACATTCCTTGTATTCACAGACTACGGGAATTTAATTAATTCACTTCAGCAAAAAAAAGTTACAGGTGAATGCAATGAAACACACCAAGGTCACTATCCTATTGATGAAATTTCATAATCCAGTAACCAGAGGAGTGGGAGAAGGCAGCTCGTCTCTTCTATGAAAGAGCAGAAAAACCCACAAGCTATACAAACATGTGCAACTCTTGGGATTGTTTAACAGGGCAGCAGGTGTGAGAGAAGCATACAGTGGGTATTACATAAGCTTCAGATAAAACCACAAGTGCATTTAGGCAGCTTTGGCTTGGTTTAAAGGTGCAACTCTCTTTAAATTACTCTACATAGAGGCTGAAAGTACAGAAACTTACTTAGAACTTCTTTCCAGGTTTAGGTATTTGACATTTGATGCTGTTGCACTTATTTTCAAAGAACACGCATAAGGAAATATATGGCTCCATTACAACTCCTCTTTCAAGGAAAAGAACATGAAGACTAATAAGCTGTAAATGTGTAGGTTAGGAGAAGTATTAGAACCATTAGAGACAAAGCACCAGTACCAAATATCATTATCCCAACAGGAGAAAGATACAACAAAAATACTTAAAGTTAAAGCCATGCAAATTTAGATTAAAAACCTTCTGGTTGTGCCTTGAAGACAAAACCACTGGGAATAATTATCCTCATGTTATCAGCTGAGTATTCTTTAGCATGGGTAGATTCACTCTCTCTTGCAAACATTAGATCAAACATGGGTGCTGGTGTGAATGCTTTAGTCAAGCCTAAGTCACTGAGTTTAGCACAGGGACACCAGCATGAAATGAAATATTAATTGCCTGCATAATGCAGAAGGTTACATCACAAAATGCTTGCGCATTCTTTAAAATGTGGGAATGAGCGTGTGAATGCTACCATTTGCGCACCTTTTGCTTATTCTTCTGGGAGTTCCTAAAAACAGACAAATGAAAAAATGATCATGCTGTTTCATCATCTGCTTCTTTCCCCACACGGTTACAAGAAAGAAAAAAAGTGAAGTTTCTTAAGTAGGTCACTCTAGCACAACCACAGAGTATGTGTAAATAAAGAGCCATGGATTTTCCCCTTAGCTATCTAGAAAGAAGTTTCAGTGATCAGTTCAAACACTGTTTCTGTCAGAGATGTGCTAGGAAAAACAGTAAAAATAAATTTAGTGGGAAATACAGTAACAACAACTTCCTAAGTAAGGATATCTAGTATTTAGAAAATATATAATAATAAAATAAACTTACTAAATTCAATCTGTTACCTATGGGAGAAAAAGCAAGCTAAAAAGGGATCAGAGTGCAAGAAGTAGGTGCAGTGTTAATGCACATACCAATCTTGGATGTAATATATCATAGAATCACAGAATGGTTTTAGTTGGGAAGTGACCTTAAAGATCATACAGTTCCAACCCCCTGCCATGGGCAGGGACACCTTCCACCAGACCAGGTTGCTCAAAGCCCCATCCAGCCTGGCCTT
>JAVJGJ010000047.1:74069606-74088542 GCA_035590215.1 Microhierax caerulescens | reverse complement strand
GGCTGAGGCGGGGGCGACGACCCCGACGGCGGAGCAGCCCGTTCCCTCCCTGCCCTCCGCTCTCCGCACCCTCCCGGGGCCCTGAGGCGCCCTCCGGGCTGGTCCCGCCAGTGGTGAGGGGCGCCGGCCTCGCTCCCCCGCCGGTCCGCTGTGGCCCTGCCTGGCGGCCGAGCGGCCGCCAGAGTTGGGACGGCGCGACCCTCGCCCCCGGCCGCTCTTGAGGCGGGAGGACGTTCCGCCGGGGCGGGGGGAGCGGTGAGCCGGGGGAAGGGACGGGGCCCGGCCCGGCCGCGGGAGCGGAGAGGCAGGCAGCACACGGCCGGTGGGTGCGGGCCCCTGCTGGCGGTGTCGCTGCCCGAGCCGGCTCCCTACGCCGTCCCCTGAGCGAGGTCTTGTGCCCGACACCTGGCGTGAAGCTGTATGCGCTTGGGGGGCGCGGTAAAGAGCAGAGCGGCTTGGAAGAGGCAGGTACACCTGGTCAGATGCGGCTGCCTCCTGAAGGCGCGTTCTTCTCTCGGTTCAGGTCGGGTAACGCTCTGTTACACAGGTGGCTGTTTCAGCTCTGTCGAACAGGATTAACTTCTGTCATTCCATGATTTTCAGTTAATAATTTTCAAAAAATCTCATGCTTAATGCATATTCTTCCATGTATTTTCCCTAGAGATCTATCTTGCTCAACTTTTCTGCAGTGGGAAGAAAAATCTGCAGAGCCTTAGTAGTCTTATTTGCAGTACCTTATTTTCTGCAAGTAGTAGACTAAAATTCATTGATGAGATACACCATACTGCATCTAGCTCAGTGGATTGCTCCTGTGCAAGGTTTTACACTGATCTGCTTACAGTAAATGAGTATATCAATACCAAGATTGTGTCTTTTGTTTTTAAATAAGAAGTTTCCTTTTTGATTGGTTTCACATTCTTTTGCATGGTGTGTATATGGAAACACAAGTTGATTCTTAAGTACAAATACTGCAGTTTCTTAACAGTTAACTGAATCATTGATTTAAAATTAATTTTCTTCTTGATTTTTAAAGTATGGAGGAGCTCCAGGAGGACCGGCATTCCCCGGACAAGCTCAGGATCCTTTATATGGTTATTTTACTGCAGTAGCAGGGCAGGTAAACTTCTGTTATTTATTTGTTGTTATTTCTTGTATTATTATCTTTTTTCTGGGAAATAATTTCTACATTACCTTTTGGAAGGAGGAATGCCTAGTATTTTTAGTAAGGAAAACTTGTTTCAAGATTTAAAAATAAAAAACCGAAACAGAATGGTTTTACTTAGCCTATCTTGTATATATAGCTGTGTAGCTATGCCATATAGCTATATATACACAGTAACTATACTGTTCAAATAATGCTGATAGTTTCTCTATAGAGTGTGTGTGTGCGTGTACATGCATACATATATATATACACACACATTTGTGTGTATGTACATACTACAGTTCCTATCTAAGTATATACAGGAACTATATAGTTACAGGAAATGCTGTAACTGAACTGTGGCTCAGCTCCGGGTTGGGGAATGCTGTCACCTTCAGGAGAAAGAAGCCAGAAACAATGGGAAGCATGAGCTGTGGAGATGGCCTGGCTAAGAGCAAGAAATGCTAATGATATCATTGGATGATGTTAATCGACTTAATAGATTCACAAACGGAAAAGCAGTCTTGAGTTGTGCCAATATCTAGGTTTGCTGGTAGGATAAAGTGATAATTCTTTTAGAGGAAATGACATTTACAACTTTGATTTAGGCCTTTCTTTTTTCCTCCATGTCATTATGCACTGCATTTTTAAGTTGTTACCTGTAATTTTGTGGCGTGTATTGTTTCTGTATGATTATGGATGTTACTAGAAATAAGTAGTTCTTGAATTATATTGTAAAGTTTAGGAGCAAATAAGTTAGGTTTATTGAGCTGAGGTTCTGCCTTTGTTGGCTGTATGTATAGCTATTTATTACATGATTCTAGGGGGTGTGCATATCTAAAATCTCTGCTCCTGGATCTGTTATCCATAGGTAGACATAACCATGGCATGAAAATGTAAATTCAACAATTGGCTGATTTTTAATTTCCTAGTTTTAAGACTGTGATTTGTGTTGGCTTTGTTCTCTATGTTATTCTTTTGAATAAATAATGCATCTTACAGCCTGTATATTACTACTTTAACATTGCTTATGAAAATATGCAGACCAGGTATTTTCTTAGTAAAGGAGAACACTGGAATGACCTTGTGTAGTGAGGCAGGCCTCTCTGTTAAGGTGGAGCCCAAGCTAAATTCTGCTGAATGTGCAGACAGTTTGCCTGCCAGCTGAGATGCCTCTGCATCCAGGTGCCACCTGGACATGTGCCAGGAATCATCAGTGGAACCAGTGCTGGAAAAATGAGTAAGTTCCTGCTGTAAAGAGGAAGGGTGGTAACAGCAAATGGGATGCAGCGCAGTGGAGAAGAGGTGACAGGAGCTGAACCTTAGCAAAGCGTAGACTGTCACCAGGCTTCTCAAGTGAGGCATGGTTACTGAAAGCTGGGAAACCGAGAGCTAATGGGTATGATCAAGTTAGTGCTTAAAGAGCACTTTAGTACTCTTAAATACTTAATATTCATAGAAATAATTCATTATTGAAATAAACTGGGTAGCTTTGGAAATGTTATCCTTGGAATTGGAGGAGTCAATTTCGGACACCAGTGGCTGTGTGGAAGTAAAAACCCTATAAGGAGACCGTGAAATGTGACAGATAACTTACCAGTTGCTTTTATAGCCATCCATGCCATCCTGTGAAAAGGCACACCTCACAGTTTTCTATAAGTACATACTGTAAAATTTGTAAAGTTTTTGGTTATAGTTTGCTGCTCACTGTGTTGGGTTTATGCCTAAATAATATATAATGTTATTGTTATCTCTGAGCTTTCTTTGAAGTAGTTTACAACAGAGATTTTGTCTTAGATTTGAGGAATTAGTTTTCTTTGTTTACAGAAGAAAGTAAAAAGTACTGTTTCAAATCTTTATTCAATTAATTGAGTCTGCCTTTGTAGGAAGTAATAGTTTTCTTTTTTTCAGTCTGATTGCAAAGCCCCTACGCCTTAAATTCTGCTTTAAAAAAAAAAAAAAAAAAAAAAGCCAGGCATCTTTTTGGTGATGTTAATCATGATTACAAATCGTGCTTTTCTGTCTTCCTGCCTAGTTTCAAATCATGCAGATCCTGCCTTTGTTTCAGAAAGTACAAGGTCTTTGAAGAGATTTGCTGCTTAACATGCATGGCTATTTCAAATTTTTTTTTTTCATTTTTTTTTTATTTTCCTCTGAATATTAATTTCACATAGAATCAAAATATTGTTGCTCTTTTTTTCAGACCTTGTCAAATGTCATTCAATATAACTAGTTTGCCCTATAAATAATGATACTTTTCTGAAAGTTATCTGGCTGTGCCATTCCCACCATGCCATTTAGTAGCATATGTCTGTTCTTAAAGCAAAGAAGAAAAAAAATGTTTACTGGATTTACAAATATCAGGAAAACACTGAGGCAAATACATTTGTTTCAAATCTAAAGCAAGTCCCTTTTCACTATTTAATGCTTTACAAAAGTGACATCATTTTTTGTATCTGCAGATATAATGTTCCATCCTTGAATGAGGTTAAATTACACTCAAACTCCCTGTGAACTGAACTTCACATTGGGTGTGTGAGGAATGTGACCTAGAATTCCAGCTCCCCCTTTGACAGCTCATTGCTTTCCATGACATGGCAGTTCTTTTCTCTGTTTGGCCCTGAGCTGGATGTGTTGGAAGTGAGTCATTTTCCAAACCATGCAGATAGGTATATTTTCTGGGTTGGTTTTGTTTATTTTTTTCTTTCAGAGTTCTTTGCTTCCTGCTTTTGTTTGTTCTGCTAACTTACTATTCAAACAAAACCCAGGAGTTTCTGTATTTGTAGTCTTAAGGCTGTCTTGAGAAGAGGGTGTGTATGATCTTGGTTCCAGGTTTCCTCCTGTAGCAGTGCGAATATAAACATATGAACTAGAGTGACTGCAATACTCACTAAGTTAAAATCAGTTATTTTAAGTAAAGCTGTCTTTCTGTTCAAAATTTTGCACCTTGGTTCCTGTGCATCTGGCTCTCAAGTATGTTACCAGTATTTGATGTGGGTTTGTTGTTTGGGTATATATTTTTTTAAGTAAAGCTTGGAGCAAACCTGCCAGTCCTGTTCATTTTTTAGTACATAGTTAGATGGGAAAGCTAATGCATATTGCAAAAATTTCAACTAAAGAAACGTCATTACAGATACGGGTTATAAAAGTCAGATTCTGTCATATGGCAGACAAGTAATCAGTTTGTTTTTTGAAAGGGTAACTAATTTAATGCCACTGAAAAGGGAGTGGGTACTGGGAATAACCAGCTTGGAAGAGGGAATTAAACCAATAGCTGATACATCTTCTGTTATCGAAAGGATGGACAAATAGATGCTGATGAGCTACAGAGATGTCTCACCCAGTCAGGGATTGCAGGAGCGTATAAACGTAAGTTAATGATTTAAATTTAAAAGAAAAAAAATCAAAAAGAAACCACAACAAAAAACCCAGTCCTAAAGCATACTAATTCTTCTGCTGTCTACTAGAAAATACTTATAGTTGTGCCTTCTGCAGAGGTTTGGGGTTTTTTTTATTATTTGCATGGTAAATGGGCTTTCTTTCCATATAGACTTACTTTGAAACATAAATTCTCTGTCTTCAGTTCTGTGCATGTAGGACTTCCCTTCTCAGCCTCCTTAGTTCCCCACTGCTGAGCTGTGGAGTTGGAGAAGTGTTTTGTTTTGTAATGGACAGCCAGTTCTTTAAAAGGTGTTTTGCTTTGTTTTTAAATTGAGCTTTGATATTGACCAAAAAATTATGTGGCAGGACTCTTTGTCGGGATACATAGTGCTCAGTTTTACAAAAACAAGCTCCTTTGAGTAAAACTGGCTTGCTCAAGTGGTGTCTATGGTAAAATATAAGTGACCACTTTGACTGAAACCCAAAACCTTTATGGATTGAGATGATAGCAAATTAATTTTAGGTGTAACTTGAATTGCTTCCAGGTTGTCTGCTGTCAGTTTTTCTGACAAGTAATGGTGAAAAGCTCTTACTTGGATCAAAATATCGTATGGCTGCGTACAGTGGAAGCAATTATATATTTTATATTATTAGTATATAATATAAAACAATTACAATGTTACATTTATATGAAACTTTTTTTTTAATATAGTTTCTTTTTTCTAAACAGCTTTCAACTTAGAGACTTGCAGACTCATGATCTCAATGCTGGATGTATCCTTTACTATGAAATGTAAAGATTTTTGCATTATGTAAGCAAAGATGACAGGGTGCCAGAATTTGGGAAACACTTTGTAATTCCTATTCAGCTCTTACTTAATAAGTATTGTGATCATTATGACTGGGGAACTATGAAATTCCATTCTTATTCCTTTTACAGGATGAAATAGTAATAAATGAGGCTCTTAGTGACTGATCTTACAAGTGGTATCCCTCTAAGCATAGGGGACTTTCTCCATTGAATGTACCAAGAATCAGGTCTGGCAGCCCAGAATGGAATTTTGGACAAACTGCCCATTGTGCCTTTCAAATTGGACTTCTCTAGGCCTTCCTAATGAATTAAGCATTTCTACTACACAGCCTGAATACAGTCTAATGCCCCCTAAATCCTGTTTCCTGAATTAATCAGGTTGAATATCTAATGGGATGGTATATGACATTCAGCAGTAGGACCTATGGAAGACTTAAGTGTACTGTGCAAGGTTGGAATCTTTGGAGTTCTTTTAGCCAAGACTTAAATTATCATGTTCAGATGTTTTGCTGTGGTTTGTTGTTTTGGGTTGGTTTTTTTTTTTAAAAAAAAGTGGAAATTAAACTGGAAGGGCTGTTAACTCTCACCTTGAACAAACTCACTTAGGGTGCGAGAGAACTGATACTCTTTCCTTTTTCCCTTGGCCTGTATTTTTATTTTGGATATGTATTGTACTGGTAACAATTACACTGTGGCAGGCAAAAGTGTGTAAACTAAGTTAAATTCACAAAGAGCAAATAGTTTTATCAGGTTTCACTGAGAAGTGGGTAGAGCAAGTTCTCTGACCTTTGTTTTTAGTTAGTAGTGTTATCTCTGTGTATACTGTGGGATTCTTTAGTTTTCTACCAGGAAAAAAAATATAAATTCTTAATATGGACCTTCCAGAGAGAGTTTTTAACTACAGATGATAAAAATAATACAGATTTCCATTGAAGAGAGGGCTTTTCTTTTTTAAGTTAAGAAATGTTTTCTTAGCTTTGGAATCAGAGGGATATGTCTGGCACAATGGGATTTAATGAGTTTAAAGAACTCTGGGCTGTGGTCAGTGGCTGGAAGCAACACTTCATGAGTTTTGACAACGATAGTAGTGGTACAGTGGATCGTCAAGAACTGGAGAAAGCCTTGATGAATATGGGTAAGCTGTGAAATGTTCTTGCTTCTGACACTGATTTACAGCATTTCCCAGTACCAGTTATCATTCTGCAGTAACTGACACATGGTATTTCCAATTAAAAATGTGTTAGATTCTGTTAACTTGCATGTCTTTTCAAAATAGGCTTTTTATTTTCAAATAGGATTTAGACTGAGCCCACAGGCAGTGACTGCAATCACAAGGCGATACAGCACTCACGGAAAGATTACATTTGATGATTACATTTCCTGCTGTGTGAAACTGAGAGCTCTCACTGGTATGCCATCTTATAGCTTTGTTACTGTAATCTCCATAATTTATTTTTATTTAATAAAATCTGATTACTCATCTCAAGTTCAACTTTAACTTTTACATAGCAGAAAATTGGTTTCTTTCACTGGAGTTTTTGAGTAGAACTGTAACAGTTGCAGATTATGATTTTTTTAAATACCCATTGAAAAATGGACTTAAAACTAGTGCAGGGTTTATTCCAGAGACTAGAAGAGTAATGTTACGGAAATTGGGAAACTATTTATTAACAGAACATAAAGGGTTGTATATGATAAATATAAAAATTAAGAACAGGAAATTAAATCTTGGGATGAATTGCAGTGTTCGCATGAATTCTCATTCATGTGACTTGGGGAATGTTATGAAAATACTATGCATTTTTTAAAAAATCGATTAACTGTAATTCTTACCTGGTTTCTGTTTTGTTTTCTTAATGCATTTTTGCAGAATGTTTTAGAAGAAGGGATACATCTCAGCAGGGGTTTGTGAACTTCCAGTATGACGATGTAAGTGAACTTTAAGGATTTAGTTAAAATCACAGGGCAAAGAAAAACTTAAAACTGAAGGCAAACAGTTATGATTTGAGTTTGTGCCTATCTTCCCTATGCTTATAGTGTTACCTGAGAGCACAAAGGTTCTGGGATTTGAGTTCTCAGTTGAATTTCTCAGTTCTCACATATTTTACAGAGTTCTGTAAAAGGTTGTTGTGCATTTTTATCTGGACTTCTTACCAGCATGGTTCAAGAAGACTTAGGAAGCTACATCACTTGCTAGCATCATTTTCTGAGACATTTTTATTTGGTTTGTTTTAAGGCTCGGTAGGCATTTTCTCCAGGAAAGGCTGGGGAGGTGTGGTGGGAACAGACACAAGTCACACTCAGTTAGGCTTGTAGGTCTTGGCTTCCTGGCCACATCTGTACAGGAAAAGGAGAACACTAAATTCAAGTATTTCTGGGAGGTTTTTTGTTGTTATTAAGGAGATCATTTATTTCATATAACTATTAGCTAATTCTCATATTTAATTTCAAGGCTTTATTGTTCATGGACAGAATTTGTTTACAGAAAAGGGTAGTGACAATGGGTATTTTAGGAGAAAAAGTGAACACTTGTTCTCTACCATGCATCTAATAAGTGGTTATTCTGTTTTCAGTTCATACAGTGTGTTATGAGCATCTAAATCAAAAAGAAGCAAGCCGGGGATGATCATGATTAACATTCCAATCTGTGTTTTGCTTTGCCAAATCTTCCAATGATTGTGTATCTCCGTATTGGAAATTACATATTTTATGAAGGTATCACTTTACACACTTGCATTTTTTAGTTTTGACAATGAATATAAACTACTCTTGTACTGTTGTATTTTAATTTCAAACCTGTGACTTAAAGATGTTTTTATTTTCTTAAACTTGCAATTCACTCTGTATAATTCAAATTATGCAGCTACTAAGTTTTTTCTGTAATGTGTTTAATTTCTTCCTGTGATTTACTAAAAACAGTTATCGGAGTGCAACTTACCTTTTTCTGTCTTAAACATGCATATGACATCAGATGATACATACTCTTGTCTTTGACAGCATAAGACAGATGTACAAACTGAAAGAGCTTTTGGAATGGTGGTTTTATGCTGGTCTGGTAGAAGAACATCAGTAAATTTGAGCTGCATATTTTTGATAGCGAGCTATTTTAAAGATGGAAGTCTGTGACACCATGCAGAGTGTAAGACTACCTGTTGGAACTTCTCATAAACCAAAACCTCTTCTAGCAGTGTGCTTTTGTATAGGGGACTTTTGTTCCAGTAACATTCTTGCTCTGTTTGTGTCACTATATAAAACACTTTTAAACATACAAAACCTATGCTGTGTCAGTTCATACTTTAACTTTCCCTTTAACAATGAACTAAGCTGCCAGACTTCAGTGACGTGTAAATTACTATTTTTGTCTCCTCCACTTTAAACCCTGAGAAGTAGCCTTCTTGCTCTGTATGCCAACTGATGCACAAGGGCCAAAACCCACTTTAAAAAATTCTTGCCAGATGGCTATTTCAGATCACAGCAGTAATTACCAATGCTTTAGAGTTCACATAAAAGCAGATACAGAAAGACAAAGACTTATTTTGCCTGAGATTTTTCAGGAAAAAACGGGGGGGTATTGTTTGGTGGGGTTTTTTGGTTGTTGGTTTGTTGTTTTTTGGTTGGGTTTTTTTGAGAGGAAGATTGACATTGTATGGAAAGAAGGAGCAGCATAACTGTATGTAGTTTAGACTTTTTTCCAATGAAATAAGTTAATGAAACTTTCATTAATTTTGGTCATTTCTACCTACTACAGGGGAGTGGTAGATATTCTTTTGCTAGCCTTGTAAATGCAAAGAATACCAGAAGAATGTTAAAAGAAGTATATTTCTTATATTAGTGGTTTAGAGCACTTTTGGTGAGGAGTTTTTGCCCTAAGGAATGAAAGCAAAACTATACTTGTATGTGTATATATAGATACATATGCATATATGTAATTGGATGAACAGAAATAATCTTCAGAGCAGAAATGTTGCTTGAAGATATTTTATACCCCAGCTTGGTAAGAGTACTGGAAAATCCAGGTCTCTAGCTTCTGGGCTATAAATTCAAAGCTGGCTGATCTCTCCTAAAGAACTAAATCAGAATCCTTTGGATAGTGCTTCTAGTTTCATTTCAGAAGCTAGTTCTCTTTCTGCCCTCAAAAATGAATTTTAAAGGCATAGACATGATTATACTTCCACATTCTGATAATTCTGAACATTGTCCTGTTGCACATAAAGTTGGGAAACAGACATGGAATACTATAGATAGCTTTTCTAATATAACAACCGAAGTCCATAAAGCTTTCTTGGAGTGAAGTAGCCAGCATCGGTTCTCCTGCAGTTCAAAAATTTTGACAGCTGACAAGGTAAGTAAGAATGTGAAGCAAAGGCTGTTCTTCCCTGTGGGGTTTTGATAAGGCCATTTTGGATAATTACAATATTGATCCTTAAACTGTTAATTTTACCCTAAAGACAATGAGACATCTTTACCAAAATGATCATTACCCACACAGCTTTTCTCTTCTCTTAGACTTCTGCGTATTTCTGCTTTTGGTCCTGCACTGCGCTTGGCTGGGATGGAAGTAATTTTCTTTATAGCAGCCCATAGGCTGCTGTGTTGCCTATTTGTGACTAGAACAGCCTTGGTAACACCCCAGTGTTGTAGCTGCGGCTGAGCAGTGCTTGCACAGCATCAAGGTGTTCTGTTTCTCACTCTACAACCACAGCAAGTTGGCTGAGGGTGGGCAAGAGGCTGGGAGGGAACAGGGTGGGGACAGCTGACCCAAATGGACCAAAGGGATATTCCGTGCCACATAATGTCATGGTCAGCAATAAACCTCAGGCAGGGGTGCGTAAGTCTCTCCAAAGTAGCTGTTGCTTGGGGATGGATTGGGCATTGGTCTGCTGGTGGGAGGTATGCTGGTTTCAGCTGGGATAGAGTTGATTTTCTTAGTAGCTGGTGCAGTGCTGTCTTTTGGATTTGGTGTAAGAACAACGCTGATAGTGCACTGATGGTTTTAGTTGTTGCTGGGTGATGTTTATACCAAGTCAAGGACTTCTCAGTTTCTCAGCCCTGCCAGTGGGAGGGCTGGAGGGTCACAAAGAATTGGGAGGGGACACAGCCAGGGCAGCTGGCCTGAACTAGCCAAAGCGATATTCCATAGCATAGAACATTGTGCTGAGTATATGTAAGCTGGGGGAAGAACAGAGTGGGGGATGTTTGGCATTATGGCGTTTGTCTTCCCCTGTAACAGTCACGTGTGATGGAGCCCGGCTTTCCTGGGGATGGCTGAACCCCTGCCTGCCGGTGGGAAGTGGTGAATGAATTCCTTGCTTTGCTTTGCTTGTGTGCACGGCTTTTGCTTCGCTTGCTGAACTGCCTTTATCTCAACCCACAAGTTTTCTCACTTCTACTCTTACAATTCTCTCACGCATCGCACTGTGGGGGGAGTGAGCAAGCGGCTGTGTGGTGCCTGGTTGCCAGCTGGCATTAAACCGTGACAGAGGCAGTGATGGATTGTCTTTGCATAGCTTTCCCGCCTCTGATTTTTGTTTTTTTTTTCCCTTCACTTATTAAGCTTTTTTGCTTTGGTCTGCTTTTGTTTGTTTGTGTGTTGCTTCTGTTTTTCCAAGTCACTGCCCACCACAGGCCTGAAAGAAAGAATACATCAGGCGGCAACGAGTATATTGTTGTAGATAAAGGTAACTTACTAAATCATGTGAGACCCTGCAGAAGTTCCACACTCCTGTACAGGTATAAAGGTATGCAACGTATCATGAGAATTATTGATGAAATAGTATGTGGGAGTAAAATTGCACCTATAAATGAAAGCTTGGATTGAAAATCCGTTTAGCTTATTTTGCATACTTGGGGTGTGGGGGTGTGTACCGTTTTTGTAATGAGAGGCATAACAGGTGTCTGGAGCAATGAAGGAAAAGGACCAATAACAAAACTGAGTCTTTCTCAGTTTATTTCCTCAGGTTGTGTTACTATTTTGGCACCAGCCAGCTCCTGGGCAGTGAAGTACTGCAAGAACAACAGTGTGAACCAATAGGGTTTTCTTCAGGGTCTTCTGGTAAACACAAATCAAAGAAAAATGGAAACCAAATTGCTTGAAAACCAGGAATAAATTCTAGCTTAGCCAGGGAAGAATTGCTTTTTGTTCTCCATAAGCATTTCAGAAATCCATGGTATTCACAGGGACTGATAGGATAAATAATCTTTAATGTTTAGACATAAGATAAGAGAATAAATGTGGTTGCTAGGGAGCAACTACAGTATTTGCTGTCATCTGTCTCAAAAAAAGGCCATCTGAAAATTGCTTCCCCATTAGGAGTAGATTCAGTGGTCAATCTGAATATGCAAGTTACCTGCTTTAGAGAAGAGTTATTTGTAACTCAGAATTAAGAGTTTCTCTTTCCTACAAGGCATACTGGGAAGGATGCTTATACAATACCAAGTGGGGTGGTTGCTCTTGACCCTTGTGGAAACAACTGGGTGTAGTTTAGAACATAGGTATTTTTTTTAGGTTGCCCTGACACGCAGATCTAAGGAACCATAATTTTAGATTTGCCTTGAGAATAGTAGGACCCTAAGAGAAGCTCAGAGGATCATTTTCAACCCTGGAATTTGAAAAATAACATCTGTATTCTATGAAAAATAGCATCTGTATTCTACTACTAGCCATTAACCTTTTTTCCCCATGCACGCAGCATTTTTATTTTTTTATTATTATTATTACAGAGACCTATAAAACAGGAAGTGCTAAATGTAAGGACTTAGGCAAACAAAATACACACAACAGTCTTTGTCATTGAAAGTCACTTTACTGATGTTACAATATGTTAGTAACATTGAAAACCACAGGCATTTGTATTAATCTCGTAAAAGTGGATACTGTGATGCTGTTATTAAAAGTAAGCAGTAATTTAGAACCCCAAATTACAATGGTTTAATTTTATAAAAAGCAACATTTTGTTTAACTACATGAAAGCCAGATTCATTCACTTCAACAGCCCAATGCCTGTAATGTTTATGACAAAAATATCACACTCAGAGCTGGAAAGTTGTAAATTGCAATGCTTCATTTTGGTGTTTGTCAAAATCTTACGTTTCTACATCAGGTGTGATTTCTAAAAGATTTTAATTAACAATGACAAGAAAATTATGTATTCAGGGTTTTTTTGCCAATACTAGCCCAGCCTCAGTGGTGAAACATGATTGTTCTTGCCTCTAAATGTTTTTTAGTTTTTTACCGATAAGGGCTAGTATGAGTGAAAAAATAGACTTTTTTTTTTTTTTTTTTTCAGCAATGCCCAAGTTAAACATTAGCACAAAATGAAGCTGGCAGAGCCAATTGGTATATACCACCCCGAAAGCACTAGTCATATTGTATTGTTTTCTCCAGCAGATTAAAAAGTCTGTAATGCTTTGCTATTCTGAAAAAAATACTTTGCATTTATGCAACGATAAAAATAAGTACTGTATTCTATAAAAAACACTACCTATTGTAATATATCTTTACCCTTAAGAAAAGAAAAGTGAGGTTATATATTCACAGCTTGAGTATGTTCTGGACTGTATTTCCAAGCATAAAATCACATGTAGAGTCTACACAGGCAGTGAGCAGGAGTCCTTGTACCAATAATCAAAATAAACCAGCATTTACTGTTATACAGAGCCTTACAATATTGTATGATAAGCTGCTCGCACCACTACACTTACAAGGTCAGTCAGACCTATATACATAATTTCTAATGTGGTTGTAAAAATAGACTCTCCATGCTAAAGTTAGAATATATAAGGCCTCATGTTAAGATTTTTTTTAACCAAAACTTATTTTTTTTATTCAGAGGAACACAGAAAGAAAAAAAATATTAGCTTGTTGCTTTGACGCTTTATGCTCTAGTAATTAAAAATAGTGTAAGACAGACACCTGTACTTCTCCCTTAGAGAATGTATTTCTTTTTAACTGATCTGTGCTTATTTTCCCCAGTCTTCCTCATCTCATTCTGCGTTGTATTGCAATCACAGCCTGTCTACATAACAGAAGTTTTTAAATAGTTTAAAGCTGGCTTAGCTAAAGTAATTTTGAAAGTGGTATAGATTGGATTTTAGAGAACTGAAACAGCCAGACCTGGCTAGGTGAGCCAATTTTGAAATCAGCTAGAAAGTTTCTCAAGTGCGAGCAAACGACCACATTTCTGTGTTCTGAACTTACTTTTACTGCTGTTTTGGGTGCTTGGCTGAGATAGCATACTAATGCTGACTGTTGTAGTGCTTTTCTAAATAGCTGCAGAAAACTATTGTAGAATGACAAGGTACCATGTACTGGGTATATAAGCTACTGTTTCCAAAGCTGTGCATCAGCATCCATACTTGAGGCACCAGTATTGTTTTTCATAAGCTGAACTGGAAACTGCTCAGGTCAAAGGAGTTTTTTAGTGTAAATGATAGGAACTATCGCTTCCTTTCCTGTTCCTGGTGAAATCACACTTCAGAGAGTCCTGTCTGTATTGCAGCTACGGCTACACAATCGGTTTCACTGTTCCCTTTTTGCCTGCTCTATTAGGGTAACATTTACGTCCACACAAGAATGTTATCCCACCACGCAGTCATGGGATGACAATCTGTACGTATGTGTGCAGTTTATTCATATTTGTCTTTAGGAAATCTGATCAAAGCCAAATCCCATATTGGCGATAAATGCCACCTGGTTTGGAAGCCATGCAAATAGTGGTGCATCAGCTCAGCACACTGACGGATATTCCATTCTGGGCAAAAAACTGACTTTAGAGGAGACCGGGATGCTCATGCTCTTTCAAAATGATGTAAATAACCTCTACGTGGCTGATGACAGTGGCCCAAATTGCATGCTAATGATAGAGATAGTTGAGAAAGAAAGGGATGATCTTCAGACTTGGAGCAAGAGAAATAGGACACAGCACAACTTTTAGGTTCGCAGCCTTGGAGATTAAAGAGGCTTAGCCTTCAGCAATGCTAGAGGGTAAGAAAGCCACAGGATGGCTGAGCCACCAGTTTTATCAGTTATGGTTTAACCCCAGCCAGCAACTAAGCACCACACAGCCACTCACTCACTCCGTGCAGGGATAGGGTGAGAAAACTTCTCATTTCAATGAGAAATGGGTTGAATTTCAACATGTGTTGAAATAAGAACAGCTTAATAATTGAAACAAAATGTAATAATAATCATGATAATAATAAACTGCAATGAAAAGGGAAGTAGCAGACAGGGAAAAAAAAAAACAAAACCAAAAAAACCCAAGACATGAAAGGCAAGTGATGCAAATGAAAACAACTGCTCACCACCAACCAACCACTGCCCTGCCAGCCTTTGAGAAGCAGCCCTCACTGCCAGCCTTCCCCATAGTTTTATGACTGAGCATGAAGTCATACGATAAAGAATATCCCTTTGGTCAGCTGGGGTCAGCTGTCCTGGCTCTGTCTTCTCCCAACTTCTCGTGCCCACCCAGCCCACCCGCTGGTGGGGTGGGGTGAGGAGCAGAAAAGGCCTTGACTCTGTGTGAGCACTGCTCAGCAATAACTAAAATACCCCTTAACCACCAGCCCTGTTTCCAGCACAAATCCCAAACATAACCCCATAGTAGCTACTGTGAAGAAAATTAACTCTCCTCCAGCCCAAACCAGCACACCAGTGCAAATTGCATATCAGATGTGAGGCTCCATCGCCTACACTGTAGGAAGAGCAAACGATGATTAACAGCACTGGAAAGACCTTGTCCAGGACGCTGTGTGGAAAGGCAACTAACTTCGCAGCTTTTCGATCTTGGCCAACTAGCACAAGAGGCTGTTAGTGGATGTAATTATCATTCATGGAAATGCTTTTCAGTAGGAGCAGAAAGGGAGTGGAAGAGAAGAGAACAGGAGCTTGCTGAGTTTTACACTGGAGTACGATAATTTTGCTTACAACAGCTAGTATGGGATTCAATGACGGAGCAAGTCCTATGAGCTAACTTTCATTCTTTCATGTTACATCCTAGCCTATTAATTAATGAAATGGCTGCAAATGTCAGAAGAATTTGTAGTATATGCGTACCTGTAATAGTGTATGTACCCATTCTTAGCTCTGGTTTTGAACAGTTGTCACATTTGTGTTGACAAGACCACTCAGGTCATTTAAAACAAGCAACAGGAATTCACGTGAGAGGAATTCAGTATACTAGCTACTGACAGAATTTCTTTCTGGTTTTAGCTCAAAGGTCCATTTGTTCATCAGCACAATCAAAATTATCTAATGAGTACATCATCTTAGCAGGTTCAACATTTCATAAATCAGGAACTCTTAAATCATTTGGAAGTAGCTACCTTCAAAGTCAAATCGTACTTTAAATCAAGTAACTGGCAAGTAGTGACTGAAATTCACAACTTAAGCAAAGACAGGCTGTATAAAATTAACAACCATCTTAAAACTACTTATTTAAATAAATCAAAAATATATGTAAGTTATCAATCACAACCATTCCTAGTATATTGCCTGAGTAAATTCACCAAAAGTCTACTGTATGGATTATTGAAGTTCTTATGTCAACAAATCAAGAATTAGCAGGTAAATTTTTGTTAGACTCTGGCATCGTTGTGCAGCATTATTATTTGGATACGATCTTTATTTTCCAGTCTCCATCAGTTAGTCATATTAATTTTATTTTAAATCATACCGGATTCTTCTCCCACGCTGAAAAACATTACACTAAGTATAGCTCATCCTGCAGGTCCTGCGTTCATATGGACAATTACTTCTATTTGAGAAGAACTGGTAATGTCCCCACTTCAATAGGTACCTGCAGCATAGCTGGCAATAACTAGTTCATTTCTTAAAATTAAATTAAAAACAAAACAAAAGCATGAGTCAAAATGACTGAGCTATCTTACAGACAATACAAGTACTCCGTTTTAGACTGGATGAGGTATTATGCGGCAATTTGTATTGCTATTGCCAGTGTAACTACAATGGATAAAAATATTTGCAATCTTCCAGGTTATTAATCTGGCAGCTTTCTGACACACTACATTTTAGAAGTAGGAAACCACAGAATGTAAGCAAACAATTTCTCTCTGTGACCTCTGCTGGCTTCAGTGGCTCACAGCCCTGCCAGTTCAGGTTTTGTGCGACAAGGTCTCCACGTTACCAACCTGATGCAAGATTCTCTGCAGAAGAATTTTGCAAAAACCCAAGCTCTGTGATGTTCTCACTCTAGACAGTCAAAGTGAAAGTCAATATTTATTTAACTTAAACTTAGTGCTCATAACTCGAATTCCTAGCTCCAAATGTGAAAGTGACTGTTTAAAGTTACACTACACACGTAACTGTATCATCATATGCTACAAAGGAATTACACCGAAACGAGAGAAGCTGAAAGTACATACTACATTGAAAACACAGTCAGAAAGCCGTTTGTTTGCAAAACAAGAAGCTGTGAACATTACACAACGAGCCAGTATGTTATAGCAAGTTCTGTCTGCCAAATCTTGCTGCTTCTTGATAAGGCAAAATGGAAAGGGAAGAGTAAACAGTGGTAAACATAAAATATGCACAGAAATCTAACAGGATTATTCAAAATTACATGCCAGTTTGTATCCAAACAAAATGCCATGAAAGGCACGTGATGAACAGTCCAGTTACTAAAGACAGGATACTAATACGGGAAGGAAAACCAGGTAACAGCAACAATCAGATTAGCGTAATGTCCTCATGTGGGTGACCTCCTTGACCGCCCTGCCCAAGGTTCAGTGAAATCAATAAACAACATACTGATTTCAAGTGATTATGGCTCAGACCCTAATTTCATGAGCTACGTGCTACCAACTACCTTTAATCCAGTTACCTACACTCAAAATAAATCTTTGCAAAAAATATTCTTCAGTGCTGATGGATATTCACTCCTCACAAAAGTGCAGAATCTTTTTCTAAAGCAAATACAAGTGACTGGCTCCTTCCAGATGGTCTGTCTGCATCCACTACCGCTCACTCATATTTGTCTTTCTCCAAAATACTTACCAGAACCCGTCGACTGTGAAGGAAAATCACTTCAATGCCAAGGCCAGTTATTATGTCATTATCCAACATACAGCCTAATCATAAAATATAGTGCTTCTAAAAAATCTTACATACTTTACAGTTGCTGACATCTTTAAACATTTCTTAATTTAATCTTACATATATCTGACTTTATTGAGAGACTTAAAAGTTAAAAAAATATAGTAAAAGGCTGCAAGTGCTGGATTCACTTATTAAAGGAAACACATGAAAGAGGTAGAAGATTCAGAAACACCGAAGATGTTCCCATTACAATAATACCTAATTGATATACGGCTGTTGGGCAAGGTATTCAACTGCACCATACAGAATTGGGCGTTTTATTCCGCAACAGTGCTACCTGAAGCTAAGAATTAGTCAATTTCTGAAAGCTGGAGGATTATAAATTGATTTAATATAGTCCAGTTTCTTACTGACTGAAAATTCCCAATCAAGACATTTGTTTTACAACAGCCTTTAGAAGTCTCAGGTGTTAGAAATCTAACCATCCACTTATACACAAGATTAGCATCTTCACAGTAAAGGGTTTGTTCCCCGCCTTTTTTGTAGGCTAAATTCACTTGTACTCAGTTTAATGCCCCAAAAAATTGTCAAGGGGGTTCAGGGGCAGCAAGCATAGCATTCAAGCGCATGATAAAGGCAATTCCAGTAACAAATAAAAATTAAAAGACAGCAATGAAACTGGCCGCTTGCCCAGCACTGTTATTATCTAGTGCAGTGAAACCATTATGCTTCCCATAAACTATGCCTTGCCTCTAGAACAGTGTCTGAAATGTTCTATCAAAAATACACAGCAACTCTCACCAGAAGGACTTCACATCACCACATTCTGAATTGACAACTTAGAAATATTCCCAAATGTCCAGTAAGTTTGGAGTGCACGTTACTTAAAGGCTGTCTCGGTTGTCTGCCAAATCATTCTTAATTACACCTGTGAGAGGATACACTGGTCGTCTCACTGAACAAGGGATTTTGGCTGGTTCCTCTTATGATGACTTAAGACAAAGTGCTGTTGTTTCTGCAGTCTGCCTTACAACTGAGATTGTCGAGTCAGTATAAGATACTGAAAAGACAGTAGATATTTTGGTCAAACACCAGGTTCTAAGAGACATGGGTTTACAGTACTGTACCTTCTGTATTTCCAAAGATGTCTGCTTGTAATATTAGAAAATATGAAGTGTGATGATGTTAGTCATGACTGTTTCTTTAGGCATTTGGCAAAATACGCTTACGTATAACAGCTATTTTTGACATTATCAAATGTTTACATATATACAATCCCTATACTGAGATTATAAACTCATAAGGTAAAAAAAAAAAAGATAGAATCCTTGTTTGACGTTTGTGTCAAATAGTTCCCTTTCAAAGCTTGAAATCCTGTCACAAAAAAATCCTATATTTCTTACTCCTGCATGCTAATTTCTACTACAGTATGTTGTTTATCCCTTACATGTGGAAAGTAAAGAACACAAGGTTCATGCATACAGCGTACAAGTTTACATCAGCTGGGCTCTCCAGGAGGCGCATTCCCAGTTCCACTCTGGTCTG
>JAVJGJ010000047.1:74028044-74069596 GCA_035590215.1 Microhierax caerulescens | reverse complement strand
TTTAAATGCCATTTGGAGGCAGTATAAACCAGCGAAAAAACTCTCACGTGGGACTGGCAAACGGACTGCGGTCGGGATTCTAGGTAAGTGTACCTGTGATCATGCGGAATAGCCTTGTCATGTCCGGGCTGATTATCCCCTGTTAGTTGTTACGATTTTGGTTGTTCACCAAATCCATAAAATACCAGTAACAAAAAAGAAAGAAAGAAAAAAGTCTGCTTTTTTCCCTTCCAGATGACAGGAGGTTCTCACTGTGATCACGGGCATCTCTGTTGATCTTTCGAATTGTCTGAAGAGCAGTTGAATGTGCAATGACTCAGTGATGCTGAGTTTCTAGAAAATTCGAAGTAAATAGTTCTGATGTCACCCCAGGAAAACAGTGCAGCTAAATGGATGTCTCCCATAGCTGGAGAGGGGGGAAAGGAACACAAATACGCACTGAACACCAAGAGAAAACTGGCTGTTACCCAAAGAGTGTGAGGGGCTTGTTTGGGGAACTGCATCTGCATCACTTGGGTCACCAAGGCTATGCTCTTGGTCTCCCAGCCTCTCGTGGGTATCTATCTGTTCAGACCACAAAGTCACCAGAGGGTACCAAGCATTGCAGCATGAATTGCAGTCAGCACAGTAAATGTCCACAGCTGGGATTGCAGAGAGCTGAAGGAAAAATTTCAGCATAGCATCGAATTTGTACTAGGCAACTTGTACCTTACAGTTACGCCAACGCTACTGTGGAGATAATTTCCCACTCTCTTCTGCCTAACTCTGCTCTGAGCAGCATGGCTTTCTGCGTGGGGTTGAGCTGGTAGCTCCAGGGCTGGGGCACACCAGTGGAGCCCTGCCTCCAGGCTCTGCTGGGGGACCCTGTGCCACATCTCACCCAGCTTTCTGTCCCGAGCAGGACTGGGGGCAGCAGCTTGCACGTGCCCTCAGCAGCACTCCACTCCCTTTTTAATTGACAAAAAGGGACAGAGCAGCGATGGGAAGCTCGTCTGCATCAGGGACATGAACTAAAGCTACCACCAGTAAAGCCCCTACAGTAAACGTCGGGAGTTTTTTCACTTATTCAAATACCTGCTATGTCCGAATTGGCACAAAGGAAGCAACAGCCTTTGGGCAGCAGCTAGAAACCTCCCCGTGTGGAGGAGCATCATGTTCCAGTGGTTCCTCCTCACCCTCGGAGTGGGGGGGCTCAGGTCACAGCTACAAAGTCCCTCCAGGTTTGCAGGAGCCTGATGCAAGCCCTCCCCCTCCTCCTTAACCGGAGCTTTCCATAAAGCTGGAAAGCAGCCATCCCCCAGCCTGGGGGAGAGCTGCCGGCAGTGTCAGCCCCCGGGAGGGCCAAGAGGAGAGCCAGGGGCACCGCCTGCCCCAGGGCTGCCTGTCCTCCTGCCCCAGGGCTGCCCCAGCCACACTCTCAGCTTGAAATAAGAAAACCAGTGAAATGTGGGCTTCAGGGCAGGTTTAAGAGCAACCTGAACAGGTATCTGTAAACACAGCCACCAGGGCTGCCCTGAACACCGCCAGAAGCTGCTGGAGTTAGGGGTGCAACGCTCGCACTGTCAGCCAAAGAAGCTGATCTGCCACGCTTTCCTTTTCAAAAAGAACCAGTAAATCAAGTCACTGACAAAATGCACAGAGAAGAGGAACACTTACCCTGGCACTTTGCCTGTTGGCTTTCTTCTCCTCGTCAGGTAGCGGTGGCATCGGGTAAGGGTATTTTCTGCTGGAAGCAATAGAACCAGTGGACGAAGATGGAGACTTTGCAGGGGACAGTGTCCTGAGATGTTGAAACACACAAAATAAATGTGATGTCTTCGGGTCCTAGCACTGCAACAGCAACTGCCATTACTCTGAAGCTTGGTTCAGAACCAAGTATATAGCTTATTATTAGCTCTGTATCAGGGGGATAAAGTTGTTTGTTCAGTAGCCTAATAATTTCATGACATGAATAAAAGTATTTATAGCTCTCAGGAACACTGGAAGAAAAAAAAAAATCCTACTTCTGATTAGAACTGCATAACAAAACTGATTTCTTAAACTGTTTTATATGGTACTGTAATTAATAGTTATAAAATTAACAAACAAAATCTGCAATTGAATGAATACAGAACTAAAAGATAGACATGGCACTATGAAGCCTAAATAGAAACAGTAATTGTATAAATACAAGCTGAACAATGTCTTCTGCCAGTGACTAAATGGCAATTATCAGTGTCTTTATGAATATCTTACGCATCTCCTATATTGATATAAACACAGCAAATAAATCTATTATTTTATAACACATTAATTTACACAAATGCATGCACTTGGAGGCCAAACTGTTAGTTGTGAAGTAACAAAGGCATATACAAAGTGCTAATAACAAATTATTATACATGCAAGCATCATACAGTGCATATTGTTCCAGCCAAAGAAAGAGTCTGATGAGAATATACAAAAATGGACTGATTAGTCAATGGCAATCAGCATTTCTGTACAAGGTGAGTAGAGTAAGCAGGAGCAAGTAAATGTTTGTATCACATGAAAGGCATTATTTTCATGTCAATAAGGCGGCAGCACATTATTGACTGAAATTTTATACCCAAGAAAAACTCTTACGCTTCTGTTTTGAGATTCTGCACTTTTCCCACTTGAGAGGTTTCTATCAGGCTTTAAATCTGGGCAGAATACAAGGGAAAAAAGCCTCAAAGTAGAAAAATTGAGCTACACTAGCCTTCTTGTAGTTTCACAGACTAAGGGCATTTTTCAAAGGAGGCCTCCGACAAGTGCAGGCACATCACCCAGACCCTCCCTGCGCACTGCTACCTACTGATTTCTGAACTTACACATCCCTGAAGATGGAGAGTTTCTCTCAGTTTCTACAGACAGGCCTCCCAAGCCCTTGAAATTCAGCAGGGGGGCTGCATGTTGTGCAGTGATAAGCACCACTGCCAACATCACTGATACCAAGAAGCCACATCAGCCAACCCTGGCAGACCGCCCCGCATCCCTGGCTCTGGGATTTAAAGGATCAAGTCCTTTCATCTAGAGAGGATTACAGACAAGGCAGGGACTGATTTGTGTCTGGAATTGCTTTGTATCTCTATTACTAAGTGAAGCTCATTTACCTTTAAATAATTATTCTTTATTTTGGATTAGTGTATTGTTCTGTTGTACCTGTAGCTCCCTACAACAGCACAATCTCTGGTGTCCTACAGAAATGATGACTGATGGTAGCCACGAGCAACAAGGTGTCAATGGAAATAATATGGTGAGAGCTCTCCAGTCTGGCTCACAATGCTCTCAGGGCAGCCTGTTCAACAGCACGGTACAATTATCCGAACATGGAAGAGTACATCTTCAGCACATGCACCTTGATCACCCATTAAGATGAACTGGACATACATGAATGTTTTCAGGAAGAAAATTTCAAACAGCTACTGCAGTATAAAACAAGGGTTTATATGTCCAGTGTCACAGATCTGGGCACCAAACTGCACATGCAAGAAAACAGGTTATTTTTACAAAAAGAAAAAATCCAGGGAAAGGTTCTCAACAGTGCTCTGCTGTTCACTACCTGTACAAGTCCTCTCATCCCTGCCCACACTTGGACTGATAAGGATCAACAAACTATTAGTGAATCCAGAATGAAAAAAAAAAAATGAGAAGAAAGGGGGAAGATAAGGAGAGCAGATTTTACATATTATTCTTAATAATCCAATTATTCGCTAATTTTGCCCCATAGCTGCAGCAGAATTTAAAATCTTCATGTTTAAATTTATAACAATGCACCTGGAGATTAGAAGCAAGGAACCGGGGGTGCTGGATCTGACTTGGCAAGCCCCACCAGAAGGCTGTTTATATAGGTACCACAGCCAGGAGGTGGCACGCAGAATGAAGGCATCTCCCATCCCTTGTGTCACAACCAGGCACAACGTCGCCTCCTGCACACCACAGGCTCTTCCCACCAGTTATGTTAGGCACCGCAAGAGAAGGCCATGGTGAGAGGGAAAGCCACAGCCTATCTATCTGTCCATCAGCCTGAGCACGTGGTCCTGGAAGGAGCAGGAACACCCGAAGGATGGGGCATCTCGAATAGCAGGTCCTCTGACCAGGACGCCTAACCAAGCCTCTAGCCAGGCAGCTTTGCACCGAAACTCAGACACAATGCTGCCTTTTCCAAAGATTTCGAAGCCCATACCTCCAGTGTAGCTGCCTCCATTTCCTTCTTCTCACCCCCCCAC
This sequence comes from Microhierax caerulescens, assembly GCA_035590215.1. NCBI lineage: Eukaryota > Metazoa > Chordata > Aves > Falconiformes > Falconidae > Microhierax > Microhierax caerulescens. Next base: position 74,065,367 of record JAVJGJ010000047.1, on the reverse strand, counting down.
CCCTCCTCTTTGTGTTGCCTGCTCAACTGTGGTTTGCACACCCACCTGACGTGCCCATTGCTTCTGACCTCCCCGTGCAAAGCTACAGCCAGACACATTGAGAATGCAGTTGCACACTTAAGAGAAATGACCTTGCCCTCCCCTCACAGGACCTTGCCACTTATGTCTGCTACACAGTTACGTGCTGGTTTTTGTCATCTTTAGTGCCGTCTACTGAGACTGTGAAAACATACCACTACTAAGTGTACGCTCACAGATCTTACAGTGTGCCTTGTGTGACAAGCGTAGTTGGTTGAGGCGGTTTTGATCACCTTTCACGTTACGCCCTGCAACTGTGTATGTGCTGTGTATCCCAGATTTCCATATACCTTAAATGAGAAAGAGCCAGGCATGACCCTTCTCATTTACAGGATGGAAAAAAGACAGCATTCAGGGACACTGGCAGGTGATGCTGGGGTTAAAGGTAGGCAGAACTTTGCAGTTTTGGTCAGGGGTGGGATCCACTTAGCTTTCACTGGGGTGTTAGTTCTCCTGCTACCAAATCCATTACCTTTCATGCCAAATGTTGCTTCCAGCTGCAATTTATACAAGAAACTAGGACTGCATTCTGCCCGGTAGACACAACAGATTCGGAGGTTTTACTGCCATCCCCAAATGAAGCCATGCACCTCAACGCACTGCAAGAATTTTAACTTCTGACCAGAAAGCAAGATGTGGCCACTTTGTCTCCATCTTTCTGTCCTGGAAGCTGAAACTAAGAGTGTGGGGAGACCATGCTGTGATTCACAACAGAACACGGTGGCAGCAGGAGGACATCTGCATGCACTCCCCTGCAGCCAGGCACCTGCCCACTCTGCTTTCTTGTCACCTGAATGGGGAGAGTGCTGGCCCACAAGAAATGGTGTGAAATGCGCCACCTGGTCACACAACTGAATGTCTTTGCGACTTCAAGTGTCATTTTAGCCGAACTCAAGGCTGGTGGCCCTGACAGATCTGAACACTGTTCATAAGCTGTGCCTGATTCTGTTTTGCAGACTGAAATAATTCCATGAAATCCAACTAACGTTCAACCTGGTGAAAGCATTTCAAGCCCAAATGTTGATACTACCAACCTAGCCTGCCCTTCACTGCCACAGGTCCAGCGCTTTGCCAGGACATCATCAGCCTAAATTATCCCACGTTAGGGAGTTGGGATCTTCTAAAAACACTGATGTGGCTAAACATTTTAACCTTTTAAATACAGTTCCTTTTAAAAACCACAGACGTGCACAAGTTTCTGCTGAAAGTGCAGCAGCAGAGGAGAGGCTCAGCACGTGGGGGGCTGCAGAAGAGGCAAAGGCTGTGGCTTAAGCTATCCACCCGGAGCACTGCACAGCCGTGCCTCAGGAGCAGCACTCACACACTTTAACGAACCATTCTCTCTAACTCTTGAAATGAAATCCTGATCCTACTGATGCCAACAGGCTTTTTTCCATTATCTGCCAACAAGGCCAATATTTTGCTTTGGTTCTAATGGGGAAAACTTCCCCCCACCCCACCCCTCTCCTACCCCAAGCACAATCTAGAGCTGTCTTAGCAAGAGCAGGGAGCTAATGGCTCATCACGGCCCCGGCCTCAGCTGGATGCTCACAGAGGAAGGCAACAGACCTGGCAGAGCAGATGAGCCAGCTCTGGCTAATGATCAGCTGAGGAGGAGCTGAGAAGAAATCAAGGAAGAAGACAGCAAGAACACCAAAGCACATTAAAAATAGGAGTGAAACAATAGCCTGTTGTCTCCTCCCTTCCATGTCCCTTCACAGTGCCCTTCTGGTATGGGATGGTCCTTTTTCCTTCTGGGTATGTGTCCTGGATCTCCATCTAAAAAAACTGTTTTCTTTGTAAACTATTTTTATACTTATGCAACTCCTATAGCATCCGAGTTACTGTAAATATTTGCATTAAATCAAATATAGGTAGCTCAGTGGTTCAGAAGGTGCCTTCTAGGCTTCTTTGTCTAGAATTAACTACAGAAATGCTACATTTGGGGATTCTGACAGTTTATTTTCCCATACCATCGTGGTTCCTGAGTCTTTCAAGATTCAGTGGGGATTTCAAGTGATCTTTAACCTTATTTCATAAGGTCAGTCTGTGCAGTAGCCACTGTAATTGGTAGTAACAAAAATAAGTGATAGTATCAAACTTGTAAAACAGTGGCTCTTGCAGCAAAGTCAGTATCAGGAGAAGACTACTTGCCTGGGTTTATTGCTGGGGTTACACAGCTGTGGCCTGGCATGTAAAATTAAAATCTAGCCTAGACTTTGAGCAAGAAAATGAGATTTTTCTTTAAATATCTTATTTTCTTACAGAAGGGGAGCCCACAGCTGGGAGGTTTCTGGCACCAGAGACAGCAGCTATTATTATTACCATTAATGAAAAGTAATTATACAGCAATACCCATCAGACCTGTAGACTAGAAAGAAAATTAAATAACTAGGACACCAGGTGTCAGAGAGAAAAAAAATGATTTATACAGGATTTTTTTAAGCTGATGGAGGAAGCCTCTGTGACATTTAATAACCCTATCTTCTGAAAATCTGCAGTGTTCCTAGGAACTGTAGGGAGTGGGTTTGCCTTTTTTCCTGATTCTACTTCAACTCTACCTGCAACAGCACCAGCCATCGAAACGTTACTCCTAAAACTATAGGGAGACGAGCAAAACAGCAGTGTTACTTTCAGGACATCTTTAAAAGAAAAATCAAAGATGATTAGCGACAAAAATACCACTCAGCTAATTATATGGTGTAAATGTTTTATCTTAGGCTATGATTCCTAAAATGTAGTCTCAGCTGGACAGTCTGACTTCACCCCCACCTTCTGATTTATGAAACAAGATTTGTTTTGTTTCCTTAGTGAATTACTTCACAGTTTCAAAACCCAACCATATGATGTTCAGACACACCGTTCTTAGGAACAATGTTTTCCTGTCCATGACAGATTAATCAAAATTGCACCTGAGTTTCGGAGAGAAACTGTTCAGTTCAACCTCTCATACGCCTGTGGCAATCCATCCCAGAAGATCTGATCCTTTGCCTTCCATAATGTGCCTGCAGAATACTTCCCCATGGTTACCTCAATTAATTAGGGCATACAGGTTTCTAAATTTATTCTAGTTTCTCTCTCATTTCTAAAGCTACTGCTGCAGGCAGTGATTAGTAAGTTTCTATGGTGTAAAATTTTTAATTCATGTTTCATCTCTGCTGATATAGCAGAGCCCTTAAACTTCAAATGGGTCAGCTTAATCCTCATCTACATGCAAAAAATTCTTGGTTTATCTCAACCACAATTAGAAATGTGACTCATTCAGTGCAACAGTTAAAAACTCTCAGGGGCAGGGTATGCTCCTATCAATTCAATCTAGTTACTAAATCAAGATACAGTGATATTAAAAGATGAAAACCAAATTAAGAGTATCCACGCAGGAATTTAAACCTGTTTAACTAAACCATTTAAAGTAACATATTTTAAACTAGTGCTATCTTCATATTCCAGCAATGTCTTTGTTTAATACAACCACAGGGCCTCTGGTACAAACACCCTGAAATACAGCTGTGGGGTTAGGTTATGGTGGGTGACTGATGGCCTTGCCTGAACAGCAAAGGTCAAGAAGGTATTTTTAGGAAAAGGTTTGCTAATAAAAACACACCTCATTTTCTAGTGTTAGATTGATTAATTTCGCCTTCCAGTGACTTTTGCTCATTCTCAGTCTTGGGCTGCTAGTCTAAAGGACATCATCCCACAAAGATTTCGCTCCATATGCAGCTATGTGGATTTCAAGATGAGGTAAGCATTTAGCTGTTCCATGAAGCTGAACAGCTTGAGGCCCTGCAGTCACTTCTAATGCTTCTCATGGCTTCTGTCTCCCCAGTTCTTGAGCGTGCTTGTTGAACTGCAGACACCAGAACTGGACCCTGTATCCCAATGCTAAAACCAGCCACGGTAGAACTACTGGGCTTGCAATACACTCTGCCTGAATGTCCAAGCACCAGCACAGAGACCTGGTGATGCTGGCTGGCACAATCACAATGTCCTGTAAGCAATGGCTTTTTCTGTAAGGGATTTTCACTCCTTGTTCAGGACCGAGATCAGGACCAGCAGGAGTAAATTTACCTCATTTGCCCTATTTGTTCACTGAAAAGCCTTTGTGATTCACGTCTGCAGCTTTGTGATTTAAGAGCTCTTGACAGCAAACATAAATGGTTTCAAAAAGCGACAATTTTATGCTCTTATAAGACTGGGACATTTTTAGTTCTAAAAATTACTGAAGTCCCACCCTGCTATTTAATATCTGCCAGTGTCACTACTGGAATAAAGTGTTTCATTAGCATCTTGTGATACAACTTCATCACAATTTTTTTTTTCCCCAAATGCACACTGGACATATTTAGTATATGTTTCTGCCATTTTGCACTATTATTGGGTCTACTTGTGTAGCAAAATTACTGCTAAGATTCTGTTTACTCATTCTTACCATCCTTCACTTTTTTGGATAAAAAAATTGCTTTATTTTCTTATTCTTTGTGGTTTTACAATTCTTGTTTCAGCTTCATTTTTGATATGTCAACTTAGAGCTTCGTGGCTTGCTAGCTGATTTTTTCAGCTGATGCAAACTTCTGTCTCAGCTGTGGGATTGTGTCTTCTAGGAATCTTCTAAAATATTCTCAGTCTCCTGATTCATGTAGAACAGAGAGGCCAGCTTCATGCATGCTTCTTCTCTTTAATTTGGAATGTATCAAATAATGCACACTTTCCCCTTTCAAAAACAAGTGATATTTTTGGTTGAACCCTACACTCACTTGTAACAGATTCATTAGTGGTTTGATAAATAGAGCACAGGGTATATTCTCATACATTTAATTTTCCAATTATAATATATGAATTATTTCATTGTAGGCTGAGCATAAAATACCACTACGTTTTATTCTTTTTTTTCATTTAAATTTTAGTATGCACTATATAAGACAGTGGGTAGAGTCAATGTGTTATGAAACCACTTGCTTCAGTAAATTACATTCTATTTAAGTTAATACTATTTTATTAGTGACAAATATGTCTCATGCCCATAAAACACTACTTGGCATAAAATGATGAGAAAGCTACTACAAGCTATAGATGATGGTGGGAACGCATGCACTACACACATCCTTTTCAATGGCTTCATTAAAACATTCAGAAAAAGAATTGTAAATTGCACATGAAGCCAAAAACAGACATCAAAATGCAGCAAAAAAAGAGGGGCCCTTTGCACCTACAGTAACTTGTATCGATTTATACAAGGTAGGAGTCCCAAGATATTTGTATATGCTGGAACAGCTCTTAAAAATGATATAGAATTAATTTACAAAATACCTAAAGTATGGTCCTTCAGTGTTTTTATTCACATCTTCTACCCACTTAGCTACATTACATTCTCTTTTGAACCATGGGTTTAAATACCTGCAGAAAGCAATGGAGGGAACAGAGAAAGCAGAAGAACAAGAATAGAAAATCTGAGAACACACAGCACAAGCTTAGCAAGGATGTCTTCATCCCCAAAATGCAAGTGAATATGGCAAATAAATCAATATGGATGTTGGGTGAGGACTAGGCAATGTGTACAACTGCATGAGAAAATCTGACCTATAACAAGACTCATAAGTTTGATTAATCTGGAAACTCCTTGGGATACATCGTTCATTTAACGTCTTAAGGGTAAAATTCACTCCTGTGGCAGAGGGCCAGCATTAAGCTCATGGTTTGAACTCCTCTCATGATCTCAGAAAAAGGATGAAGGGGCATTTGGGCTCCAATCCTGCAGTTTGTTTCTATCTAGAATATATAGCAAGACAAAAGCTAAACGAGCACAGAAACTTGGGCTTAGCCCTTTCTACAGGAATGAATTTCAGCCTCAGTGTGTTAAAAGGCTCGAATCATTTCCACTACAGTGGTAATTTTTACACTTAGGTGCAAATAACCCTCTGATTTTTCAATGATCATTTAATCTGGTAGGACCACACAAAGATTTAATGGAGGTGGGCTGCAAAATTACCTCACATTTTATAGAAGTAATCTTAATACCAAAACCACACTTTTTAGAAAAAAAAAAAAGTCTGAGCTACATACTCATATTAGTTACGTGAAAACTATGAAATAAAGACAGTGATTAATTATCTGGCAGTAATATCACCAGGGAAAAAGATAATTTTTTGTAACTTGTTTCCCTTAGCCCCCAGTAACAAGCAAATTCCTTTGGCTCTGTTACGTTAAGAAAAAAAGGGCAATGTAGAAACAGGAGTCTGCCTGGTTCAATTTAAAGTCTGTTCTTGTATAAGAACGGCAACAGTTTAATGATTATTTGTGATCACCAACTTTATATAATAGACACTAGCACACTCTGAAATAGGAAACAAATTGTAACCAAAGAAAAAGGGAAAGAAAATTCCTCTTTACGTTATTTTCAATATTTTTAGGCCAGTTCTTGCCACCCATATTTATACGAGTGACACCAATGACCTCACACATGGGAACAGGCCTCGCAAGGAAGTGCTCGGATGAGTAAACTTTGGGCTAGATCGTGTTGTTCAACCCCCACCATATTTCAAACCATGTTTGACGACAAAAGCGGCAGCACTTTTTTAACTTCTTTTGCTCCTTTTTTGCTCTGGAACTTCTCCTCCCCGCCCCGCACAAGCACAGCCACAGCTCTCAGAAAGTACTCGCCCTCAGCCACAAGTGCTTCTAAGTAGCTTCCTCAGCTTGCTTATTTATCAGGAACCAGGAGTGCTTTATGCTTTCCAGCTTGGGCTCTTAGAGAAAGAAATGGTCAAAAGTGGTAGCGCAGCAACAGATGAACCAAAGTGAAGCAACAGGCTGATGCCAGCATGACCAGGAACTAATAAACTTCTGCTTTAGCTTTAATTAAAGGTGCAACTACAGAGTTTTCTTGTACTTGCTGCAGTACTTTTGACTTGCTCTTTTTCATTTGAAACAGTCTTTTGGTAACCATGAAACACTCCCAATCTGGCTTCCTTTATTACAAAACAAAGTGTAATGTGGTACCAAAGCATGCAGCTGTTGCACAACCGTGGTGCAGGGTTTCCTGGTTGTATTACAGACCGTCGTTCACCACCTCAATTCATCTGTTACAGAAAGGTTAAACTTGAGTTACTGCAGACCACTACGTGATACCATTAGAAAGCTCTCAGGCTGATCTTCCTGGCCACATGTTCTTTAGCCATGGCAGAATCCACATTTTCTTTGAGTGAGAAATTCCGCTTTAAAACACAAGTGGCCTTTACAGGTAAGCCTACAGCTAGACCAACAGCTCGATTCGGCTTGCAGCGCAACATGCAACAAGGCAAAAGACCTGGGCTCAAGAGTACTCGTACTCCTCAGGCTGGTGAGGAGGAAGGTTAGCTAGCGCTGCATCAGCAGGAGCACCTCCAAGCAGTCACGGTGTTTTGCCGCAGTGAAACTATTGTATACTGAGGGAAGGGACTTTTTACGGGATAAAATGGCAGCCCAGAATGCAGGGGCAGGCGAGACTGACCTGTGATCCCGACTCCCTGTTTGGGGGTGGTCAGAACCCCCTGGGCTTATGCCTTGGGCCGGGATTTGGTGGGCGAGAGAAAGCCCAGGCTCAGATGCATGAGTTACCCTGCTGCAAAAAGACAATATATAACAGAAAGTCTAAACCAAAGATGTTTGTATCAGTTATAACAACGAGGAAGACAAACGCTTACAGGAAAAGCAGTGCAAATTAACAAAGGTCAGAATCACTACTTGGCTAAACGTATGTTCCCTGGGACCTGTTTTAACACAAGCTCCCAATTAAACTGCCAGCTTATTCAGAAAACTCTTATTATCATTCCTGAATAACTCTGACTTCAGTAGAAAACTTGTATCATCAGGCCATTTCATCAACCTGTTTCTGGAAAAGCTACGGAAACATCTGACCTGTTGCTATTCCCTCTGCATGAACTGAACCATCTGCATCTGCCTTTAGCAAAGAACACAAGTTTTATTTTAAAACATCTAGAAACAATTAAAAACATCTCAAAAGAGCTTTAGCAGTCTCCATAGAGCTATACACTTAGCAGAAGCCTTGTTCGTGTATCTGTTAGATACAAGGGGTTGAAAAAAGGTGTGAGCAGAACGTTTTTCAGGAACTGTCTGATGTGCTTTGCAACCTTCCCGTCAGTGCTGCTCCTGAGGGCAGCAGAGCTCAAACCTTGCTTAGCACTTAAGAAATTTTTCTTAAATGATTAATGGCATGAATCTTTACCTGGTGCTTGGCTGTATGCAAAAAAACCCTTGTGCATAACGTATGAAATTACTGCAGACTCATGCACGTCTAATACTTTTGTGGGCAACTGTACTAGTGTGCACCTGCTTAAAAAAAAAATAAATTTAATTCTGCGCAAGGTATGCCACAAATGAACCTGATTTTCTAGTGGTTAACTACACTTTCTCTATTACTATCAGGAGACCAACAATGTTACCCCTTTTCTGCCATCTCAACAAGTACTTTTCATTGGACTCCCAGGGGTCACACAGGTGGACTTTCTAAATGCCACCCACCACTTCAGAACACAATTCAATATTCTTCAGTATTTCCCAAAGGTAAGCAGGTAAATTTGGGGAGAGCTTTCATGTATTCTGAGGCATCCTCAAAGCAGCTGGCACTGCTTGTTTTCCTAAATGAGTAAATGCTGGCCAGGATTAGATTATTCTCAATTTTCTCTGCTCAGAAATGAAGTTTTCTCTCTAACCACGGCCACTGTGCGCTCTCAGCAATTCTCTCCGTTCCCACAAAACTGACACTGCACATGGACAATTCAGTGGGAACTCTCTCTCCACGGGGTGACAGGCTTGCCAAAGAGACTCAGACAAGCCATGCGGTCCTGTGCAGCCCAGGATAGAACCCATGGGGGGAAAAAAGCATTTTCCTGCCTGACAGGCCTCTCCCACAAACACACACTGTGCACCATTCCTAACAAACTGCTGCACAGCCCGTGGGACGTACAAACCTCCTCCCTCTAGCACCAGGGCTGCTGTTGGGTTGAGAGACTGTAACAAACAGCAAGAAGGAAAGCAGAGAATTAGGTGGAAATTATGGGACACCTTTAAAACAAACAAAAAAAAACCTACAGGGAAAAGGATTTTAACTCACACACTCCTGTCTACCCATTCATTTAGTGCTCTGAAGTTCTGAGAGCAAATGTATAATACAACAGCTGAGCAGCACAGAGGAAAAAATATGCCCATTGAGGTTTTTTGCTTTTACTGAAAACAATACTCTTCCCATGCAGTTACATTCACTCTAGACTAAAAAGAGCTGATCTGATTTTATTCTTTATACACCAATTCAGCCCCAATGTACACCTCTGCTGAATCACAGAAAAATGGTATCATTAATTTAATTTTTTTTTTTTAACCAATTTGAAGACTGGAAAATGAAGGAAAGCACAGGACAAGTTTCTAAAGAAGAACGTGCAATCTCATTTGTATTCTTGGCACTTTGGTCAGACTAATTTTGCTTTTATCAAACTGTCTCAAGCAAGGATAAAAGAAAATGAGCAAAATAAGGTTTTGGTAAGAGTTTATCAGCGCAAAGACCAAGAGCACAGGGGCACTTGACAGATAAACTGCTCCAAGGAATCTAGGGCTAAAATTTCTGGTTCCATGTTGCCATTTTGACCATGCAATGTTATAACTGCAATGTGTATCAAACTATTATTTCTGTAACTTGTAACAGAGGGTCTTCTCTATGAACTTTTCTGAGTCTACTCACCTCAAGACAGTGCACTGCAGGCAGAAGAAAAGTTTCAGAACAAACTCAAAATCCCCACCCCAAAGAAAGCAGGGCCCAGAGAGTAGTTAGCATTATTAGTTTCCAGCAGGGTTGGTATCAAGCCCATTTGCCCACAGAGGTGCAAAGTTAGTACTAATGATACAGGGAATGGGCACTGTCATTGTCACCATGGTCAAAGAAGGGGCCATTCCCGTGTGGTGTAAGTGCTGTAAGAGCAGGCCAGTGCTAGACAAGCCAAGAGATGGTATTTCCAGCCATTCACAAAGGGAGCCTGAACCAGCAGGTTTAAGTACATAAAAAAGGCTCTCTCCCTACAGGGAACGTTGCAGACAGGGGCTCTTAAGTATATGTAATCAATAAATCAGTAGAGAAAAAAACTCTAAGCCATACTGGAAAGGTGTGAGGATCAGTCACTTGGTAAGGGCTCTCATTACCCATTTATTGCAGGGCTTACTCAAGACTGGCTGTTTCAGGCTTACATCAATAAACTTGAGGGTACTCTCAAAGCAGACAGATAAGTCTCCTAAAAACCTCCAGGCAAGTACGCAGAGATACAAATCTCTAACTCTGCAATGGCCCAACCCAAGGTGAAGACAAGGGTAGAAAACAGGTTATCAGGAATTCAGTATTGAACCAGGATACACTCAGCAATGGCAGTTTACTGTAGACAAAAGCCTGCAGTGATGGTGCAGGCTGCCATCATCATGGGGAATTGCTATGGGAACGACTGTGAGGAAGCCTACATAAAAAAGAAAATTGATAGTTAATTTTTAAAGAATACATAAAAAGAGGTTGAAATACATTAGCCAAACCATTTATCAGATTATCAGTCAGCAATCAGAATGGGCCACAGAGCAAAAATGCAGCTATCTATTTTTCAGTACGCTTAATCTCCATCTAGAAAACACAAATATGAAAACTGTACTTTTTGGCTTTGCTTTTTGAAGTTCAGACTTACTCAGTTGAATTAGACCGTGGCCTAAACCTTTTGCCTCTGACTTTCTTTCTGTTTCCTCCTATATTACCTGAAAGAAATCAAAGGATAAAGAAGATGGTAAAACAATTTGAAACTCACCTGCATCTTATACCAAACTCTACATTCTTTTTGCATCTCCAGCAAAAATGTCATTGCCTCATTAGCTTTAACCATTTAAAATTCACAGGTCAGTCCTTCTTGATTTACCTCAGACCAGCTAAACCTGACACTTAGGCGACCCTTCTCTACTTTTCACCGCAACTGTGCAGAGCAAAAAACTCCATAATTGCCGCTTTCATTTGAGAAAATCACTACACTTCAAAACCCACTAAACTCTGCCTGATAGTATCAGAAAAGCTGGCAAGAGTGAATAGACTTTTTCCTCTTTTTCATGTTAGCTCATGGTAGAGGAATGGGAGAAATTAAATGTTGTTTCTTTGAGACAAAGCATTGTGCAAAAAAGTTACTTGGGTAGGGTGCTGCTAAATCCCAATTCCGGGTTAATAACAATTAGCACAATTTTAAGGAGTCATGCTGCTGTCCTAAGATCGGCTAAACTTTCAGCAGAGCAGCAATGGCCCAGAGGCTGGTTTCCACTGTGGCCAGCACGGAGGTTCACACTTACCTTGCCAAGAATTACTCCTAGGCCTCCCATTTTCACAAATGTCTGAAATATGTTTTGTGTCTGGGATCCTTTCACTCCAGGAATGAGATAATCCATTTGACCTAGAATAGGAGGGCTCAGATGCGGTTATTGTTAAGGGCATTGTCTGACATCAGTGTTAGCTCAGCGGTTCACAGAGTCACATTCCCAAGGCTGGTGACATAACACAGCCTAAGGTCTGTCTGCACTAGCAGAGCAATCAGGATTTCTGGTTAAACCCTGCAGTTAGGCTTCGCAGCTGTCCCTGCAGCCGTTCAGTGTGCCCACGCTCAAGAGCCAGGCTCCAGCACTGTGTACTTGCGTGTTTGCTGTGGAAAGCACAAACACCAGCGCACACCAGCTCTCCTTTGGACTTGCATGTCTGCTCTAGTTCTTGTCTAGCATCTTCCAGCTGCGCTCATCTCAAGGTTTTTTTATCTCGCAGTCAAGCACATCCTGCCTGCAGGCTGCCCACTGCCTCCTGCTGCTGCTGCAGGAGCCTGGACTGCTTCCCTCACCCCACTGCTACCGCTCTCAGGGGCCCAGGAGTTCGTGATGAGCACTCTCCCACTCACAGCTGTTAGCTCCAATGGAGGTGCAATTTTGCCTCATTTTTGCTGATTTTGAATTCCTATCGTACTTTGCCAGCCAGTTACCGCAATATACACTTCTAATGCTAAAGCCAAAGCCAGAAACAATCTTTATATCCAGGTGCTTGGTGCAAACTAAAGCTTTTCTTTCCTCCTGTAGTCCCTCTAAGAGCCAGAGATGTGTGTGGCGATGTCCAACACATCAGGCATTGCAACAGGCTCCCTCCTATTGCACCAGAGGTGCTGCTCAGCTGTTTGCCATGAGATCTACAATTATTTCCCAAAAACAAGAGTAAGTTGAAAACTGGTCAGAATAGATAGCTTATTTATTACAAAAAAAAAAAAAGTTTTGCTCAAAGGAGCTACTTATGTAGTTTCTAAGTCTGGATACTCTTGCATTTTCCAGTCTCTGCTTTCCTTGGAAGGCAGGCATCTGAGAGATGCTCTTCAGTTCCTGGAAGACCAGGCTAATCACCACCACAGTGAACTAAGCCCAGGGTTTCATTAATTCAAACTTAATTACAGCATGAAAGGGCTGAGAACCAACAGATCCAGTGACAGATTATATTTTTGAAAACATTTTCTCCTCCTAAAGGTCTATTTTCAGGTTCAGGAATGTCTTGCTATATACTGGGTTTGGTGTTTGCTATTTCATAACAGCAAGAGTTATCAAAAAGTTATGTCTGAATCCTTGAACATCCTCTGAATACCAACTAACACCTCATAGTGCTTTCCAGCATGGAGAAGCCCAGGCAGCTAACGGCCCAGTCACTCTAACATCTCCCAAAAGATGCCATCCATGTATGGACACAGAGCAAATCAAAACCAGCTTGGAAGGTAGGAAATAGCACTCTGGGCATTCAAACGGAAGGACTATGTCAGCTCCACCACAATGTTAATGGAATATTTGTCAGACTTACTTTTCCAGACTTGACAGTGGTACAACATACCTGAACTGGTGCTGGGAAACAACAAAACTCTCTAGTACAGACAGACCTTAGAAACCATTAGCTTTTTGGAACAAATAATAAATAGACACACATGATAGAAATGTAATATGAGAAGACAGGCAGATTCTGAATGGAAGAACGAACACATTAAACGACATTCATTTGGAAAGACGCTATTTTTCTTAACTGGTTTTTCAACCTGCTTACACAAAGCTATGGAAACTTGCTTTCTCAATGCTTTTTTCAAAATTTTATCCAAATGAGAAAAGATTCTCCAACACAAATAATGCACCATTTAAGATTAATGCTTGCTCCCTGAAAAAAAAACAAAACTTCTCCATTCACACATCTAAAAAGCTTAATTTAAAAATTAGAAATAATTAATTAATCACTACTACAGTTTTCCTAATAACATTCATTCAAACAGACTAAAAGAAGATGCATATAGAATCAGGCTGCTATATCCAAATAGCAAATGTTACCGCAAATGTACCCTTTCCATATGTTTCTCTTTACTTTCTTTGAAATAAGAACAAAGAAAATGGCTTCATCAGCTGCACAGTTACAGACTGCTCAGCAAGACAAGAACTGAAAATCGCAGTTTTCTCATGAAGCAGTTCAGGATTGTCTATCCCTCCTACAACATAGTGCTTCTCATAAATTGTTTTAAACTGACAGCTGGAGATTTTCACAATTGAAAGATTTCTAACTGCAAAGGGATGGTGAGCATCATGACCTAATGATCTTAGAAATTACAAACGACTTCTCAATGCTTTTCAATGAATTTTCCATTGCAAAATATTGATTTTTTTTTTTTAAGTAACTGGAACAACAACAGAGTTAGTGAAATCTGATTAAGGGCAAAATCTAATGGTTACTCTTAAAGGCAAGCACAAAAATACAGAAAATCTTTGTAGAATTATTCTCTAAGATAACACTTTGTGACCTTTTAGTATACTAGTCTAGTAAGTGGAATAAAATGCAAGCACTATCATCTTTAATGTGAGACAGCACAATTATTATCCAGAAGTCTAGGTCAACTCAGTGAATTAGTAACACTGACAAATAAAGATATAAAAATAACATTTATATTGAACATTTTATGTTAATAACTATTATTGAAGCAAGACAGTGTTCCTTTTCTTTGATTACATGATCATGATTAAAAAAAACAGTTGTGGGTGTTTTACTAATTATTTTTTTGAGCCAGCAATTACTATTACAGTCTACTTGAAAACAATTCTCAAGCAGGGAGACCATGAAAATCTGATTAACTGAAAATTGGTTTACAATTAAAAACTTAATTATTTTGGCCTAATTGTAATAATTAGCAACTCAGTGCATGTGAGAAAAATCAGTAATCAAAGCACAAAGGATGGTATTTCAAACATTCCACAAAGAAAGAAGAAAGAATCAAACCTGCTGCAAAACAATGAAATGTTCTGACTAATGGAATAATGGGTGATGGAACAGGTAGAAATCTGAAAATGCGACAGAAAAGCAGACCTCTTCTTAGAACTAGATGCAGAGTTTGTGCTGACTCCAGGAGGCATGTCGCTATAAAAAGAGTCGGCCTCTCCAGGCTTTTTTACATAATCTCCCTGGGGTATTTGTCTAAAGTATAATAAACATTGTAGAGTCAGAAAACATGACAGGCACCAGCACGCACACAAACATGCACAAATGTGAGTTTAAAAGCAAGTGGCAAGGATAGCGTTCCTTGAGAAAACCTGTTAACCACACGCAGTAAGCCTATTAATAAATAATTCAACCATCTGAGAGAAGATTCCCACATGCTTCTGATATGTGCAGAAGAGTGGATTATGTGGTTTTGGTATGGGAGAACAAGGAACATTTCACTGATAAATGCTGATCACAATTTTTTAAGTGAATAGTTTGTGGTTCTTGAGGCATTAGATAACCAAGTTCAGACATTTCAGATGACCCATCACACTGGTTGCAAAAAGCATCCCCCGGTGCAGCACGAGTACTGCTGCCTGAGCTGAATGCATGCCTGCATCAAAAAAAGAGTTCACGAGAAGTGAATGCTCTTCTTTCCTTCTGAGGTAGGTACTTCTCATTTAAATTTTGTGAACATTACGGAATTCATAAATAGCAACCTGTTGAGTTATTTAAACCTCAGGAGGAGAAAAACCTCCAGTTCATTAACTGTTTTCTTGTGCAAGGGAACTAACACCAGTGTCAGAGGTTCTCAGCTACTCCCAATTACCACAGTAGACTCAATCTGCCAAGACACAAGAAAATAATGCTACACCTATCTGACAACAGTTTATCCTCCTCCAGCACTAAAAGCTCGGTTATGGTGCATAAAACTATCTATGCATTAGAAAGTCCTAATCAAGTTATGCAACCTTTTGCAGATAGTGAATTCATTGCCAGCAGAAAAACTGTCATGCAAATATTCCAGTTACAGTTCCACCAAGCTGAAAAAATCCTCCCTAGAACAAGTAGCTACTTTGAGAGCTGACTATATCATAATACCAGAAACTTAATTATCTATTCAGCCTTGCACCTTCTGAGGCCTTTTTGCCTCAGCCTGCTCCTATTAAGATGTGCATTTATCAGAAGGTTGATTCACATTCAGATTGTGTCCAACTACAGACCTGAACTGGCTCTCTTCATGCTGTATCTGAATTTCTAATGCCTCTAAAGTATTTAAAATATATAATTATATGGCACATAAATCATTATCACAAATTACTTCCACACTATTTCATCTTATCGCAAATTACTTCCATACTATGTCATCTAACACTTCTCCAGCCTCAGTTCTTGTCCCATTCCTCAGCTGGAACATGGGTGTATTCAGAGTTGATTCAGTGTGGGCAGCTCTGCTTACCAGGGCTCCTCCAGCAAACTCTCTCACTACTTTGTCAGAAATAAGTTCTCCCATGTAGCTGTGCCCTTAAAGCCACACCATCCCCGCTGGCAGAACCCTTGCTAATTGGCTCTTTTTATTTCCAGTTTACTCATATCATTCCTTACGTAACGCTCAGAAATACCTCAATGGCTTGTTTTCATCTTTATTTAAGGAGTAATCATAAACAATTAATAAATAATTAAAAAAAAAGACACTCTGGTGGATATCTGATTTTTTCCATTTATGGATCACCCCTTGTAAATACTCAAAATTATTCTATTTAGATGTCAAGCCTACAGAACTTCATTTTCTGCACGAAGAAGATTTAGTTACGAAGTATCTCCATCATCTTTAAAGTGATGGAGCCCTCCCTCACTTTCAAAAGCTTCAGCTCATGCTGGTTTCCACTCTTCCCATGCCCACAGACACAGCTGCAGACTGACTGTTTACTCACAGCTCTGTCCATATACTAATTTCTGGAGATGAAGGAATTTAAAAAAATTAGATTTTCTAATACTCCAATGTGAACATGCATGGGGCTGTCTCTTTCTGTATTTCAAGGTTTTGGCTGCTCTGTCCTCAGCCAACACTGCAACATCCACAGTATAATGAGTGACTTGATGGCCATGTTAGTTTGCAATTACAGATACATCACACTCCACTAAGCAGCACCAAACCCTGAAATTCTGTCTTCCTTGTGCTGGGTGACATTTCCTATCCATCAACCGCTCCATAAGGCTTGACCTCCATACCTTTGGTTGTTTCCTGTTACTGTTCCTGCCACCTACCTGACCTTGCAGTACACAACCAGCACTCGGCAGTGCTTTTCTGCTTTTTGCAAGTATTTTGAGCCTGGCAGAGAAAGCGCTACACAGGCAGGGGAAACGGAGAACAAGCGCAACGGGTAGCAGCAACAAAGCAGCAGCTTGGACCAGGAGGCAGTGATACAGGTAGAAAACAGGGGAATTTGACAAACCCTCTTATGTGTGGGGGACAGAGAGGAAGGAACCAACTCCTTCCCAGAAGACTCATCTGCCTGGCAGATGACTGATCAAAGGGAGGCAGTCTTCCAGGCGCCAAACCCAAGTCACTATAGGAACTGTTTGGTTTTTGGCCACAAGCTTGAAATGATGAAAGTTCAGTCCTGTGCTGAAGATGGTATCATGCTTTAACTACAAATCAGTCAAGCAGGGTGGCAGGAAAGAATAGGCTCTTCATTCGCACAGAAATTTAACTGCAAAAAAGCTCCAGGAATTAATTTGTCTCAAAAGGCTCCTGAACATCATGTTAATATTAATTATTCAATTCTCAGCCTCTCAAGAACACTTTCATTTCTAACAGATTTTCAGTCTCTCTTATTGGAAATATTCTCCTGTTTTCCTAAACAAAATAATCTGTCTCAGAAGTAAACATTATTTTTTCTACTGAGTCCAGTGAAATCAATATTTCAAGTAACATATTCATAGAATACCAATTTCATATATTCAAGCAAATATTCTTTACAATATGATAATTCATCACTGTATTTTCTTTATAGCATGTAAATGAGCAAGAGAGAAGAAAAGCTATTTTCAGAGCTTTCTAAGATACATTCCATTACTTTTATCACATACCTCTGTCTTCTGTAGTTTCTTTCCATACAAAGAGAAGAGAAAGAAAGAATGATTTATCAGTATGCAGGTATATGTGGTCAGTAAGAGAAAAAAACAATGTAAAGAGAAAAGCAATGTAGGCAGAATGAAATTTTTGCTCAAAATATTTCTATAGAAAACACTTCTAAAATAAACAAACAGTAAATCAGAATAAACAAGGAAAATATATTCATGTTGATGGCTAAAGTCAATGCTGAGTTAGAGCTGCAGTTCATGATGAGTTTAAGTCTATTCACTGTGAAGCTGCTAGTGAAAGGTGCACTCTTGCTCTCCACCTCCAAGAACTAATCCCACTGGCTAGACGTGATCTCAAAATGAGCCCTTAACTTTTGGAGTTGTACTCAAAATAGAAGTCCAGATTGCCAGATGCTGCCAGAAGCTGAGGATGATACACCAAGACAGCATAACCTACCTTTCTACTATCCTAATCTTCATGCTTTTTTCCAAATGCTTCTTTCCTTAAATGTTTCTGAGCTGCTCTCAGCCTACCTTCATCTAACAACCAGCAGGGGATGTGACAGTTTGTTATGCCAAACGGCTGGGACCCTGCCTCAGCTACAGCATTGCCTGAAGCTGAACCTAACCTGCCCTCCAAGCATACCAAGGACCTGTGCAGGAGGACTTCAGAAGCCACTTATTCAAAAACAGGTGACAAAGTACCTTGAATCTTTTTATAATACATACAAAAAAAAAAAACAAAAACAAAAACAAAAAACCCTAAACAACTCTGGTTTTAGAAGAAATTCACAAAAGGAGAAAAACTGAAAAAGACCAGTCAGGCTAAAATAATCAATTTTGGCTCTCAGTGAGCAGAACACTGACAGTTCTGCATCAGGGGGCAACTTATTTGCAAATTACAGATTTCTTTCTTACCAAAAAACCTGCCTGAATCAATTTCAGGTTAAGCTGACTGAATTATAAACATTTGTTTAAGGAAGCCTATTGTTTAGTGCTTTACTGACTGACTGAAGGCCAATCTTGCTAAATCTATTTCATCATTAGGAAAGACTTATAAATGAATCAGACTATTCTTGTGTTTCATTTGTCAGATACAGCAAAATCATAATCTGATCGTCTACAAAAAAAAAAGAACTAAATAAGAAATAAATTTGAAACCCAGATCAGGCTCTCCAAAACCACATACACATGTAAGAATTGCTTGAAAAATGCTAACACTGTAAAAACATCACTATATAGATATAATCCAATCTGGATTTTTTAGATTATGTTTGAATTGTTCTTTTCATAATGTAATCAGCTATCTGATGAAATACACATATTTTTAAACTGTATTAAGAAAAACACAATTTACTTACTTGTAACCCCAACCAGTTATTCCTAAAACGAGAGCCAACACTAAAATGGTGCCAGCAATAGCCCCTATTATTATATTTGTGCTAACAACACCTGGAAACACAAGAAAGGGGAAAAATACACAGGGTTTTAGGAGAAAAATATACAAAACCAGTAAATGCACTGTCTTTCAAAAACCTGCTTGGACAACTTGCACTAGGTTGATTAATTGTAACCAGTAATAAAATTTTAAAAGATAGCATGGACATAAAAAGAACATTTGTAAATCAAGCTCTGACCTTTGTGTCCATTTCCCTTTTTTGACTTGCTATGCAAGTTATGCACATGGGAGAGTTGTGTCAGGTACTCCAATACAACTTTATCAATACTAAACTGCTGTAGCTTACATCCTTACAACCTGCCTGGCGAACACCTGCTTACATTGGAATAAAAGTGACTGTTTGGTTTTGCTCAAATCCCTTCCACAGCTGAATAAACTAACTAAAAGAGACATTCTGGAAGATGGTAAAGCTGTCCCCCCACAAGGATTTATAATGAAAAACATTTATACTCTCATTTTTACCACAATACATCTTTCTCTTGTATGCAAATCTAAAGATGAATAAAATTTTTCACTCAAAAAAATTGTAAAAGCCTAAACTTTGTGTGCCAACATTCTGCATACTGGTCATGTATAAAAAATTTACTCTACAAATAAAAACCAGTCACGCAAGTAACACTGCCTTTCCATCTAGATATGAAAAGTCCCAGTAACTTTCTGCTTGACCCGCTCTATCAATATATTAACAAGGCCACTCAGGTGATTGGGACAAGCAAGGTACAACCAGCCTCACTGGTACCAGTCCTGAGAGGTGTGCTGAGTGCTTCTAAGCAGCACCACTCGCATCTAGCCCCAGTTCTGAGACCTCAATTCACAGACACCAAGAGCTTCTGCTGCGGGAAGAAGGGAAGGGAATGAGGCTCCTAATGGCGCATTGTGCTGGATGCTACCTAAAAGATTAGGGTATCTAGGTTTGCATAATGAATCTTCCCTAAATCCAAGATTTTCCAGTTACTGGTAAAAATGGTAACAACATACCTTTATTGATGGCATCTTTATCAAAAAACATATCATCCTTGATGCGAGAACTGCAATCATCTCCTCCCCAGAATCGGTCACAGACACACTTTATTTCATTGCTACAAACCTGCAGCCAAACATGTAGCTCAGAATAAAATCATAAAATTAATTTATTCACGTAATTAATACCTACAGTATAGATACAGTCTGCCTGCAAGATTTTGCAACACATTTTTAATATAAAGAAAATTTAATGTATATGATATAAATATATTATTCTACTTTTATATATAAATATATGTAATATCTATTAAGCAATAAAATTAATCAATATAATAATGCAATATATTTAATAGAGCTATTTATAATTGCTTTGGGAGACTCTGAACCTCAATTATTTTTATTTTTTAAAAATATGAAGTGCTTGATTTCAAATTAAAAAGGGAGATCTAATGCAGTATAAAAGACAAAAGACATTATGAGAAAACAACAACTTTGATTTCAGCTCAGCCTTAGGGACCTGAACACTGTTTCAAAATGAAGGACAAGGGGACTCGCCAGGGTCACAGCAAAGCCATCGGCTGTGCACCGAGAGCAGAGAAGCAAGCACTAGCCAAGAGCCAGCTCACTGCCCTCTTCACTAGGGCAAAGTAACTCTCAGCCAACAAAACCCAACAACTTTATGAACCTTCTTGGCTGCTGACACAATAAAGAGGGAATTAAAAAGAACATCTGGAAGAACAGAGACACAAGTTCTCAGTTCATGAAACCTTTATGTTCTCCAGCACATTGCCTGAGGAAATATGAAGTGATAGCAAAAGAAATGACTGATAACTTTTTTTAAAAAAACTCACACATGCTTACAATGGCTCATCGTTTAAGATGCCTTGACTGATATGCATTATGTTTACTTATGTGTCTCCTGCCCTTTTCCTTTGCAAAAGCTTCTCTAGCATAAAGACTTCTAGAGTCACACTTCTGGCATCCTAAAAGGTCTAGCTAGTATACTACACAACACCAGGTACTCAGCAAAAACAGAAAAAAGGATTATCGAGTACAAGAACATACACCATGTCCTGAACAAATTTCGCTGTCTGTGGTGCCTGGACAGGTACTGAAGTTGAAGGCCTCGGTGGGGAGGCAGCGGTGCTCAAGGCACACCATGTTCGGCCCGCACGGTGTCCCGTTCTCCACATAGCCCAGGTCTGTCTCCTCATCGAGCTTCACATGGCCACCACTGCAAGACAACCAAGGGGACTCCGGTGACTTGTGCTGTGATTAGATGGGACTGCTTAGAAACTCAGCTCCGGGCTGCTGCCTTCATTTCTGTCTGCACTATATGATGCCCAGGATCAGGAAAGAGTCAGCACTGGCTTAATTTTATCTCACTGGTCCTAATGTGAAACAAACAAAACCACAGTATATCTACATCAAATAAATATAATGGTGAAACAAAGGCCATTTTCCCAGTGTGAGAACTAGTGGTAGATAAAACACCGAGTTTACTTGTGCAGGAAATCTGTTTTGTCTTACAGTTGTGTGAAGCTATAAGAACACACCAGGTCTATAATTGGGGATCAGCTAACTTATGGCTATGTATTAAGGGGCCAGTTAGCTTTGGCAGTACAGGCATATGTCTAAGTATTTTCCAAACATTAAAAAATGTAAAATCAAGAGACGAGAGAAGAGCATTACATCTCTATAGGCAAAATTAACTACTACACAGAGGGAACTGCAAAACAGCTGCACTCCCCACAGGCAGCCCATTTCCTGAAGCTTAACAAAGGTTGTTAATAATAATTGCTGGAATAATGACTATGCATTAACAGGAAGAAAATAATTAATGGAAACAGTTGTTCTCCACTTAGGAAGAAGAAAGCTGCTTTTCTGTGCAAGATGGATATTGATTTTCTCTGTTCTGTTTTCAGGACTTCCAATTACCTGCAATTGTAGACTTTTCCAAACTGCAAGATTGATGATGTGATTTCACCATCAAGTTCTCCAAGTCTGGGCACACTGGATATATTGGAGCACAGAAGGTACCCACAAAGCACATCCCTGTATTGAGAGAATGAACAGATACTCACCAAAAAGAAAACTGAATTAAAATGGATGATCAAAAAAAATATGGCTTTCTTCACTTGCTTTGTAATGTGTTTATTATTCCTTGCCTTTCTCCCACTGACAGTAACTCCCATAAATTTGTTTCCCAAGAAAATTACTCTCCTCAGAACTTAGACTAGGAAAAGTCTTTTTCATTATATATTATCAAAAATGCTCTGAGTAATAGCAAGCAGGGAGCTGTCAAGAACAAACCATATCAAATTGATTTAATATCCTATTAAGATACAGTAACTGGCCCACAGATGAGAAGCAGTATATACTGGCTTTAAACAAACTCTCACATGGCACACATGTAAGGGAACGAGAGACATCAAGTTTAATTCAGCTGTTGAAGGAACTTTATGACTCATGTGGAGACTTGTGCACTGTCATAATAGAGGGGTTGGGCCTCTGCCATATTACTGAATATTTTTTACTCATGAATTTGTAATGAAGCAAAAGTAACACTATGAAATCTGCACAGAAAGGTGGAAAGGACATTAGTTCACTTGCAGGTACAAGTAGAATTCAAATGGCATTGACAGAATGGAGAACTCACCTGAAAAACCAAGGTGCGGTTTGATAAGTAATGGTAAAAGGTTCAAAAATAGGCAGAAATCGTCAACTACATAAACACAGAATGTGAAACAATGGTTTAGGCAGCAACTTGCAGGAAAAGATGTGGAAAGTTACAATAGGATGAAAATTGAACACAACTTAGCAATGCAATGGCACAGCAAAAAAGGTGAAACACCACACTGAGATGTGAAACCACAGGCTTCTCTCCTCTGCGCTGCTAAGCCTCATGAAGAGCACTAGGAGCACTTTTGGTCCAAGTGCTACCAAAATTCAGATGGTGCTCTCTTGTCAGAGATCATCTCCTCTCAACACTCCAATCTCTCCAGAATTTCCTGCTCTAAGGTCTGCAGAAGGTGGCCAGACGTCTGATCTGTATAGAGTTTTTTTCAGCCTCTTCCTGGCAGCTAAAGAACTGGATCAGGGATAAGAAAATCTCATACCAGTTGTTTTCTAAATGTATCAACTTACTGTTTATTGCACTGTATCCAAGAGTCTTTGTCTCTTCCACAGTTTCCTTTCTCAGTCCCTTCAATATTCAGCTTCTCATAGCAGAACCTGTCAGCAGCTGTCACTTCTAAAAACAGAAACAAATGTCTTCTAAGATGATGAAGACTTTTAAAGGCCAGGACCTGGGAACTGGGGATGCACAATCAAACCAAGCAGAGCTCCCCAGTCTATGAACTGCAGTACCATGGTCTATAGGTGGCCTGTGAAATTCTGCACAGTGTTCTCAACAAAAGGTTTTATGTTGGCACCACAGGACTGTTTAAAAATTTTGTTCAGTTTGACTTCGGGGTTTTTGGTCAAAAATGTCCAGAAACCACTGAAATAAATCAATAAATATGAGTACATGCTCCCTAGGTGGTAGTGAATAAGAACTTAAAATTAAGACTTCAGAATAATCATCAGTAAGTTAACCAACACTAGAGAAACAGCTGGAAAAGAGTATGGAAAGACAAAATGAAAAGGGAAGAGGGGGAAGAGTGACATACAGTCTTAGCTGGTATGCCTCTTCCATAATTTTTCTTAGCTAAGATAATCTTTCAAGCCACATGAACAACAACCAACTTAGAAACAATAACATTCACTCACTTTCACCCCAGATATATTTACACTGCCGGTCCCTGGTTTTACATCTTCCCCCAAAACAAATACCCTAGGAAGAAAGAGATACAGAAAAGTTTCAAATAACTTGATTTTCCAAAATATGTATTTGTTTAACAAACAGATTTGTCCTATGCTTTCTATTGAGGCAACTAATATGTGATTCTACTTTCTGTTCATTTAAATGCTTAGCTCCAAAATATGACTAGCACCCATAACTCAAGAATCTTAGCAGAACTGTCCCAGAAGACTTTCAAAGATCTCAAATGAAAATCTACAAAAAGCAATCTATAAAAGCAGAAAGAATGTAAAACAAATAGAAGTGCTAATTACCTGCTTGTTATCACATGAATATCCATCCATTTTATGAATATTGGGAGAACACTATGGAAAGAGAAAATAACTAATAGATCATAGAGCAGACAAGCAAAAGTATACAAGTCATATGGTAAATTATTTCAGCACCATACTGTTTTTTTCGGTAGCAGCAGGTTTTATGTAATTTTTATACATCTCACCATACAAAGCAGTAACATTCATAATGATTGAGAGACTACAGATAGGTTTTTTTAAGCTCTTGGATAGAAGAAACAAAAATCACCTGACTGGAATTTCCTGTGCAGTTCTCTGCAATATCACAATCATTCACCGCTTCTCGGCACAAAACTCCTTTAGGTTCAAACTGGAAAATAAGGACAGAAAATTAAAGTCTTGGTTTCTCCATGTCCTGCCTTAAATGCAATGCTTCCTTAGAGTTTTAACTAAAATAAAAAATGGGAAATCTTCAGGTGCTGACTGAAGTGGAAAGACTTTCCCTGGTGCAGGCACTGGACCACTCAAGCCACCAGCCATTTACTGGTGCAGACTATCAGTCTCTGAGACATCCCCTCCCAAGTGCATTAAGTGCAGGGCTGAGCAGGGTAAGTGCTCTCTTGGGACACAGGACCCCTGGGGTTTATCAAACCATTACTGCAGTGGCTTGCAGCATTATCTTGAGCAGGTCATTGTGCCTTTTTGTGACCATTTAGTTCTTCTTCACAAAACAGGGAGAGTGATCCTGAGCTCTCTAGAGATGAAGAACACTGCAAAGCTCTAGGTATAAACAGTATGGTTATTACAATGCCCCATTACTGTTGCAGAACAGAAACTGTTGCTAAATGAACTGAATTCTGTACAGTTTGACACCATTTTTAGGTGAACAGACAATGGAAAATGTACCAGTGACCTAACAGAAGCATTTCAGTTAAAGATTTCAGTGCTGTCTCAAGACCTGTAAAAGCAGGAAGGCATCTCATTACCAGCACTTGTTAGTGCTGCTGGTCATGAACATACTACAGACCCCTTATTTTTCCTGAAAGGTTTCTTACAACTGTGTTACTCATTTTGCAGCTCTCTGACATTTTTTCTGGATCTGCATGCACATACATTTTGGGGGGGACAACTGCTAACTCCACAGCTGGTGTGAACAGGCACACGTCAGTGGAAGAGCTAGTCTCTAGTACTTTTTCTCAGCCTTCAGCTTATCTTTTTCCTATCAGTCTCTGGAAAAATGCAGACAGACAGGAACGTTGTCAGAGACACTACAGGATGCTGGGATATACACTCACTGTGTTCTGCTTGCAATTCCTCTTCCACTCCTGCTTTCAGGCAGGATATTACAGGTGAAGGTAACCCCAACTTTGGAAACTGTTATATATGGTCTTTTGATTTGTCCGGATTAACACCTTCTAGGGACATATGTTTTGCAAAATTCTGCCTTTCTCTTCATTGGCTCACCCTCATCACTCTGTATGCAGATAAACCCTTATCTCATTTGCAAAAATAACGTAGGTACACAGAAGCTTAGGTTTTTTCTGATAAGTCTTTAACATGGTGCCTATGTGACTTGGATACTTGAGAAAAATTCACCCACACTGGCAATCTGCAAAAAGGAATGTGCTTAGGGAAATGTGATATGTTCCAGCATAATCTGTGCTTTTTCTTTTTTTAACATTAGGATGAGTACAAAGTCAAGAATGTGGTCCGCAGTTATTACTAATGTTCCTCCTAAGGAAATGAAACCCTCAAATGCCAACAGACAAAGATAAAAATATCACACATAGTACACAACAGTTTTAATAATATTGATAGTAATTATCATGATTACTAAATGAGTATAAACAACTGTTTGAAGTCGTATTTAGCTAGGTTCCCTTTACAGCCAAGATCTGGCTAAACCTCCTTTCACTATTCACTGATATATCAGGAAGAATGCCTTACAGTTTACACAGGGCTTGATTCCTTTTACTCAATGGGTTTTCAGTTAGTCCAAACATAAGGAGACATAGGCAGATCTAACTGAAAGTGAAGTCAGGTGTCTTTTAGAGGAACACTTCTCAATAATTCTGCTAATTGCATTTTGTGGGTTTTTTTCCATACCCATCTCTCAGGCCCTCTGTAGTATGATTTCCCTGTTCAGTCTCATGGGGCAAATCCAGTGCAACATGCAAGGCGTTGGGGGCAGCCCATGAGTAAGGATGTGCATGTTTAAACAAGGCCACCTAATGAAACCTCGTGGAGCTTCAACCTGATTCAAACTTGTCTGAAACCAGAAAGCTTAAATTCACCTCTGCATTTGATCACAGTCCCTGCCTCCAGAAGCCAAGCCTAAGAGACAGAGAACAGCCCCAGACAAACCAGTTTTCAGCCAATTTTAAAAGGTAAGCTTTCAGAAAAGTAATCACAAGGGCTGCAAGGAAAAAGACGTGCTGTGGTGCCTGTAGCCACCCGGATGTATTCCCACCTGGATGCTGCATTGAAGGTCACGGCCCTTACCCGGCACTTCCGACAGCAAAGTCCATTGCTGCACTGGGAGCCTGCCGTCAGGGTGCAAGTACTGCAGCACTCTCCTCCTTCACTGGCACACTCCTGAGGAACAACCACACTTGTAATCGAATACATGGAAACGCAGATGAGCCCCAAGCTCTCTTACTACATCTCATCTTAGCACGCTACCTGAACAGATTTTTAACCAGGCTTTTAGGCACCTGGAGAGAGAAACAGGCATGCACTGTGGGGCATGAAGGTGCTGTTTTCTACGTAATATAGGAAATAATTCTTCTAACTTCAGTGTCAGTCATTAAATACTGACATTTTAGCACTGACCAGAGTCATGTTGCCATCTAGGAAAGTACTTCAACATCTTTTAAGGCCTGATTCTGCACAGGTAGCTATTACTGTTACTCTTCAGAATTTACATGGTGATAAAATCAAAAAGCTGGCCCACATTCTGTTAAACATGATAGGCAAAGGTAAAAATGATGAATCTTTTGCCACTGGACCTTAACATTGCTTGTCTTCCCCCACTTAATGTTAATGGCAGTGATGGGCAGCTCCATGTCCTGGAGAATCTAGTTTCTAATTTAAAGTACATCGCACTTACTGCTATCGTCCCACAGTCACACTCTTCTCCATCTTCCACAAAACCATTGCCACATTCTGGAGGATCCAGAAGCTGTGGGGCAAAATCAGAAATCAAAGGGCATGTCTCTCCTAAGGGAATCATTGTCGTATTTACTCTGTACAACATGGGTTTTTTAGCTAGCACTCCAAATGCATTAACTGAAAAACAGTACCCACAACTTGGGGATAAACAGACTAGGAACGCCACAAACAAAATGTGCAGAGAACAAACAATGCTGTGAATTAATTCAGTGATACTGTCGAGTCGGACAGCATCTGTGCACGAGTGCCATTTTTATAGCAGATTCAGTTAGAGCAGAATTCACAATAAAAAACAAAAGGTGTGACAATAAAGGAAAAAAAATTAAACCAATATGACATTTTCACCATCATTACAGGGGTTGCAATTGCTGCTGTTCAAGAATTCAAGGCATGAGGGCTCTGCCCCAGGCTGAAGCCTGCATTGTAACTTCAGAAGAAATAGCCATAAAAAAATTGTCCTTTGGTAGCATGTGGCTCAGAAATGCAGGGAAAGGGAAGAAGCTGGATTTCTTTGTCAGTTTTTGTTGTAGTCAGATGCTTTTTCCTTCCCTTTTCCTCTACCACAGTTGAGAATTTTCAGTTTTCCATAAGTCTGTGTGTCACAGGCAAGTGAGAAAGTATAGCTGCTGAGCTTCCTCCCTTTCCTTTCAGCCTCCCCAGTAAACTGTAACTTAAAATGTCTGAATCTGTATATTTGCAGTAGTATTTTTATTTCCCAGAGGCAAGATTCATTTACCATTTTTTTAGACAGGAACCATGTGATACTCTCTGCTAATGGACATTTATACTCTGTTCTTTCCAGTTTCATTGTTTTCCTAAAATTTCAAAATGTAATTCTTCAAAAATAAACTTTTTTTTTTCCTTTGGCTACAAGAAAACAGTAGCTTTTTATTACATAAATGAGAAAAGCATACAGGTGTGCCATCAAGACTAAAGTTTTGCAGATTGTCCTCTGCATTCTCGAGTTAAACTAGG
Source organism: Microhierax caerulescens (assembly GCA_035590215.1). NCBI lineage: Eukaryota > Metazoa > Chordata > Aves > Falconiformes > Falconidae > Microhierax > Microhierax caerulescens. The sequence continues at coordinate 74,037,228 of JAVJGJ010000047.1, read as the reverse complement.
ATCATTCCAGAAACCACTCTGTTTATGATCCATCTGCACAAGGACATTGCTTATGGTGTAGAGTGCATTTCTCTCAACCTGCTGCCTTTCCACCAGTAGCCCACAGGATGGAGCATCACCCCGTGTACTTCACTGTGCCACAAACCAACCTGAGGCTTGTGGCACAGACTGACGTGCTGTTATTAGATCCCCCTATTAAAATGGAAATTTGACTGCAGCATGAAATGCATACATAGGATTTAACATTAAATGTAATCAAGCAGATGCCTTCTAGAATTATTAAAGAGTTGTTAAAACTGTTTGTTTCCTACATATTTTTCCAGACAACTTCTTCAGTATCTCTAGGTGTCCTGCACAATGCGGACAAGTAGATGGCAGTAGCAGAGGGTTCCGCCTTAAAACATTGAGTCCCTCTGCTGCAATATATAGGGACAGTTAAATATGAAATGGAAGGAAAAAAAATAATGAAAAGCAAATTCAATTACCCTTCCCCCAAAATCATACAATTCATCCATTCATTTGAAAAGAGCATACGGTCAGTCTGCTCCAACAGTCACTGATGTAATTTTGGGACTCACAGCTGATCTTACAGTGGAGCACTGTCAAACACTGCACCTTGTCACATCAGTTTTCCTTTATCTCATATTTCTTGAAAAGCACAAGTAAGTTTGTGTTTCACCACCCCTGCTAGGAAACACATGTGTTTGGCAGCCTTGTGAATTAGGCAGACATCCACTGTCAATAATTTTAAACCAACACAACAATACATAAACAAGTCTAAATCACTCTGGCTTCCACATCTAACTTTCACATTTCAGTGTGCCATTAGAAAAAACTGTAAATGCTGCCAATCTAGACTGAGATGGGTGTAATTGGGTTTTTTTCTCCAAGTAACAGATATGCAAATGAATCTAATCACTGAAACAAGCCCAACTAAGACACATTACACTGAGGAAACAATTCACTCAGTAATGAAATAAAGCCACTGATATTTCTTGGGAAAAAACAAACTTCCAAGATGCAGGTGCATTTTAAAGAATGGAAATCTTACATCTTATTAACAAATTACAGTGCTTTCTCTCCACTTTCAATAACACAATCTTCCATGAAAAGGAGGTCTTTGAGAAATAAGCAGATTCGGCTTAACCAGATTTGATGCCTTCTCTTCCCCCCTCTCTAACATTTATTACAATTCTGTAGTTGTTGGAAGATGCCATTTTTCCTCAGCTGCTCCAGAAGGAATATGCATCACTCCAGAATTGACATCCTCTTTTACAACTGTGACCACCTCAGCTATGAAGTCTTTTTTCCACATTGGACTGTCTTTCTGCCTTAGCCTCTTTCCTTTGTTTCCTCCTTAAATAGAGGATAACATTAAACACATATAGAAAAGAGTAAAAATCATTATCCTGATTATTTTACATTTTAACACATGCTTTAGTAAATGCAGCAGGAATACACCTAAACCCTGCTGCAAATCCTCCATTGTTGAAGTGCATGAGTTTCTTTAGCCTTGTTTTGTATTTATCTTCCGTAAATGTCTCAGTTAATCGTTTCATACTCTTTGCATCCTTCACATCAATACAAGTGTTTAGCAGGCCAACACTGAGACAAAAGAAGCAAAGAAAAGGCAAATACTATCTCAAGAGATATTCCCCACTTCTCCTGATTTGCAAGACTCATACAGCAAGACCTCTGATTTCATAGTTTAGAGGCAAATTTGGAGGGGTTAGTCAGTCATTTAAGTGGGTCCCGATGCTTTTGTAGTCCTCCTGCCCCTAAGCCTTTAGGGAGGTAACAAACCCTGCTAGATGAGGCAAGGTACAGTGGCAGTGAGGACCAGGGGCCCGCAGGGATCCACCAGCCCTCCCCATCTAGGGGGCTACCCAGCAGGAGGCAGGGCTGTGCAGAGCAGCATGTGTTGGCCTGGAAGATGCTAACACAGGGCTAAGACGAGCACTTCTCTCCAGCCATGCTTCTCCCACAGCACACGCAGTTCAGGGGATGACAGTCCCTTGTGACAGATGATGTGGGTAGCGTCTGGGGAATGAGAGTGTGACAGGCACTCAGCAGCCATGGGCTCTTCTAATGTCTGTCCCCGACTCCTCGGGGCTTTCTATACTGCTCTGCCTCTTCCGGCTTTAGAAAAACTAGTCTCAGTTTTCCAACTCTGTTCTGAGAGCCACTGTAAAAACTTTGCCTTCTCCAAACAGGGAGAATATCACAACCACTTGTAATTGCTGGTGCCTGCAAAGCTGCTGGGCTGCATGGCAGTGCACCCCTTGCAGAGGCTCTAGGAGCCTACCTTCATCTTGGGACAGATGTGAAATAAAAGCAATCTTACTTCAGCTTCCAGAGATTTGTACCAAAAGGCATCAATTCAAACAAATTAGAATTCAAGCTGTGCAAAAATTTGCCAAGACACTTGAAACCTCAGCAAATAAGTTCAGCAACATATTGTATTTACAATATTCAAAACAAATCACATGAGGGTTGGTTCTAGATCAAAGCCTGTGGGAACTGTTGGACATAAAACCACTTATTACAAATTTATTTAAATATAATTTCCAAACCACTATGAGCTGAAATCAGCTACTTCACTCATATGTCACCAGAAAATTTAGAACTAGAGAAGCAGAAATATCAAAATTACAGGTGTTATTTTTTCCAAACACTTCCATTCTTCTCAGTTTCATCTAAATTAGAAATAGAATAGATAAATAGAATAGATATAATACTCAATAATAAAGTAATGCTTACTTTGGTTGGTTTATTGAAAAGGCAGGCTCCACCTCCGTTGTTTAAAAATTCATGATACTCTTCAATATCACACTTGGAGAACTTGCTTGGAAGATAATACCTGCACAGAAATAACATAGCAGGATTACTTCTACAATACTTTTTACACTGTATTTTCTTATTTCCAAAAGTACAAAACCACACTCTTCAGAATCAGAGTGACTATCTCGTCGTAACTCTATCTAATTTGTTAAGTATTTTAGTAAATGACAATGAACTTTCAACAATGACACAGAGCTCATGAAAAGTAAGAGGTCTAAAACATTTTACTAACTTATTTCATGCCAAATACCAGAAATTTGAGTACACAGTGTATAGTTCTCAAAAGCACGACCTGTTCCACTAACGGGACTGATTATCAGAAATAAATTTATTTCTTCCCATACATACTACAGGAGACAAATATTGCTTATAGTTCATTTCCTTCTTAGATGAAATTGCTCTCTTGGCCCACAATATTTTTATATAATAGTTATATCACTATAAAACATGCTGCTAACATTTTGCCTTCCCTCTCTCATGTGCCCTACTGAATAAATTTCATTCGAGTTCAGAGTGACAACCTAAGGCAAAGTGCGCCACCTCAAAACAGTATCATTCCAAGAATCTGCATGGATCCTTTCTACAGGGAAAGAATTTTTCCCAAAGTAACTTAAGTAATCTTTATGTTTCGGTCCTTGGTCATGAAAGTACTTATGCTTCAAGCAGATTTGGGAGTCTTAAGGGCTTTCCTGTATCAGCATATCACTGGATAACAAAATATTAGCAGAAGTGATACACAAAGTAACACTGCATTGCCAAGAGTGATGGCTTGCAAAACATAATGGGCATTTTCCATCTCTACTGTTTATGATTTAGGTCTAAAGACTACAATGAATGTGGGATTCACTTACCTTTATCAATAAGCTAGGTAAATACAAGCTCTTTTTGTGTACCTAATTACTTGAAAGGTTTGGACTTCAGATAAAGTATACAAAGACCATTAGATAAGTAATCCCTCTTTCAAGCATCAAGAATGCTTCTCAATTGGCTTTTTAACAAAGTAAAAATCAGAGAAATCCTACCTAGTATGTTTTTAGGTAGATGAGGTAAAAAAGGCACATATTCATACTTCCAAAGAGCTTTGAATAAAATATGCTTCTTTTTTCAAAGTTGTTCTGACCACAAAGATGTGAAAATTTGCTGGTCATTTGATATTAATTTAAAAATCTGGAGCACTGTCCATATGTAAAACTAGGCTACAGTTTAATTCATACACATGACAAAAGACAGGCCTGTAATATGAAGAATTAAGGTCTGAATGCACATGTCAGAAAGCATCAGATTTCATCTACCAGCAAAAACTTGCTGATTCACTAGACATTAAATTAAATCTCTGCAGTGACGTTACACGTAGGTATAAGCATCCTCAAGCTCCAACAGGAGCAGTTTTTCTAACACTATCACACAAACTGGGGGGTAAAAAATGATAGATATATATTAAAGGAATCTAACAGAAACACTGAAAAAAAGATATACTTAAGTAATTTGATAATAGGATTTCAAGAATTAGCATGTGTCATTGTTTGCTCCCACAATTCAATAGCAAACTTGCAGGAGAAAAGAAGCTAAGCATGCTTCTGTTCCTTTGCAATGACCCAGCTTGGCTGTTGAGCCCTGTGCTTTGCGAGTTAAATGAACAGTCTCCAAAAATCCTCACATATCCTTTCATTCACTCACTTAGTCTCACATTCCTTTGAAAGTATCTTTTCTATATATGTTATACAGCTAATACCGTACTTTCTGAAAAATGATTCTCAGAAAATATTCTGCTGAACCACAAAAGGCAAATGTTTTCACACCTTTCCTTTATGTCATTGCATGAAGGACATGACTTTCCTCTAGTGAAATGCCTTACCCCATGTCTCCCATTATGCATCCAGACCACGTATCCTCACACTTACACTCACCTGACAACAACAATAAAACAAAATTACATCATGAGTCTTGTGAGTCCAAAATAACACATTTCTTTTCACAAAAAAAACCACAATATAGCAAATTTCATTTCATATTTAAATACAAGTTGAGAATGTGCTGGTTTATTCCATGCCTTAGTTTAAGTGTATCGGTGCATGCTGACGAACTTTCTTTCAAAAATTGTACATGATTCTATGCAATCCTGAGCTTTGAAAATATGTCCTGTTTTTCTCTCCTTCTCTTAAAGTGAAGTTAGGGGAAATGACAGTGTCAGCCTGCAGCACTTGCAAATCATGAGTCAGCTCTTCTGCCTTCTCCTGTGTCATGGTATTTGATTCCCAAATTTTCAGAATAATAAAAAAAATGAATAATTTTAACGCTTCTTGTAGCTTTTTAGTTCTCTTCTTCAATTATGCTAATGTAAATGGGAAAATCTTCACGGGGCGGGGGGGACCCAAACCAACAATAACATAAACAAAAACACATCAAATGGTCAGTAAACACAAGCCAGTACAGCACGATCTAGCAGCTTCTTCCACTCGCCCTCCCTTCCCTGCCTGCCTCCCTTCCCTACGCAACTCCCCAGCAGGCAGAGGGCAGCCCTCCCTCCTGCCTCAGATTGCTTTGCTCAGCCCTCTGCTTTCAAAAATGTGCCTATTTATGTACATATGCTTTGCATGTATACTTCCCCTTTCTGCAATCTTCCTTACTGTAATACAAGAATATCAGTTTGCTTCCATTTTAAAAGTACAATTAAAAAGGAAACGAGGCTCCGTGCAATAGTTGCATTCTCTTCCCTCCCCACCAAAAGTGTCCTGCTCCTCTCCTCAACTATGGGAAAGGGAAGCGGAATCACCCTTGACAATTTTCACTTCTACTGTGCCCCTATAGCAGGTTAATAGTATGCAGCTGGAAAATGAATAGTGAACACGTCAGTAGCATAAAGCATCCATCCTGCATTTCTGAAGATTTTTCAAAATAAAATTACATAAACTGCAAAAACCTTTACATGTAGATATATCTCTGCATTATATACTGTCTTTACAATGCCTGAAAACAAAATTCACCTAAGCAGAATTCTAATACTCAATAATTTATTTTTGTTAATGTAAGCCACATAACTACAGATGATCCAATAACTAAGCACTCCATCATCTAAATTGTTTCAAAACTTCATTATTAATTTAATCATATCAAGCTGGGACTTCATATAACATGGAAGCAGGGAGGGTGAGGTGCCTGCTGAGCAGGGGATGGGGTTAAAACACTGCAGGTAAGTAGGAGTTACCAAGAAGCTGAATGCCAACGTTATGTAAGAGAAATGTTAGCAGTAGGCAAATACAGGTAATTTGGGTAATCTGCAATAGGAATTAAATCAAGGCAAGAAGGGTAAAAGTTATTTTGTCAAAACCATCCTGCGTAACAGGATTGAGGTAGCTCCTCTAGAACCCCGGGTCTAATAACACGTTTCTACCTTTGTGCCATAAGAAAGCAGCCATTCGGCCTGTGGGTTTGACATCAATCTCCCTGAAATTAATGGAAGTCGCAGACACCTTTATGATTTATTTTTAATGAAATGGTGGCACCAGTGCTGCCAGCAGTTATGCGCAGGAGGATATTTATTACAAGAAAAATAAAAATATTCCAACATGTGAGAAACATGGGGGAAAAAATACCTATCAGAAACACTGATAAGATACTCCACCTTTTAAGATTTTTCTCTTGAGACAGAGTGAAAAAGCAAACAACCTTACCACTTAGAAGTTTTCTTCTGTCTGAGAAAATGCCAATGTTTTGGGCCAAGGTCTGTGCCAGGGTAACTGCCATTAAGTCTGGCTTTCCAAACTGAAAGAAACAAGCAAGGTAGGAGGAGTAATCAGTTACGTACAGGTATCTCAGATACAAGTGAGGCTTTTCTCATTTCAGGGCAATAAAAGGCAAAATCAGATGCACTGTGTTAGAGTTCTTACTTCAGAGCAGATAGATAATAGACAAATGAAGAAAACTAAATGTTGACTTATGGACAAGTTAAAGAGAAAGTCTGTTTCTTCTTGTTGTGGCTGCAGGTATGAATGACAGGATATCGCAGAATCTGCTAAAAGTGTATTTGAATCCATATCTGACTTTATTCACTCATCACTCTTCACTGAGACATCCCTCTATAGAGCTGCACCAAAAGTCTGCATCAGCAAAAAAGCAGCAAGGTATTTTTGAGAAACATGTCTGCACAGATAAATTTCCAGCACTTTTTGCTCATACCAGTGTCCCCACCTACCTCATTCACACCTCCACCTTTAAGCAAGGAGCAGATTCCACCAGTGTGGGCTACACCACTTCGACTGCTCTGAAATCGACTCCCCCTTTGACAAAAAGGAAAAGAAAAGAAAGTTTACCCTGCCCAGTCCACAAGTTCTGCACCTATCCATCCCAGTATTCACCCTTCTGACTCCCTCATGAGAAACCAGCATTTGTAAATGCTGGTTGCCACCACTACGCAACAAACTATGCAAAAACAAAATGGGAAAAACTGATAACCACTCACAGATCTCACATGACAAATTATCTCCAGAAGGTATATCATATTCCCTCCTCCTTCTCAGACTACCTGATATAAGAAATCATAAGAAAAAGGGGACTATTTTGCCAAACCACCTATATCTCACTAGCCTTTTGTTCATTGACATAATATGCAAGCAAGCGACTTCTGCTGGCAAGTGCTACAGACAGAGCACAGGAGAGGCCACCATGCTGCCAACACATGGGGGACTAGTAAAAAGACATGTGTCTAGTTTGATAATGCTGATGTGTTTAAACTCAAAGGGGCATGGATTAGTAGCACTCTGACGCAGAGGTAGGCAAAACTCCCTAGAATTGCTGCTTATCTCATCCAAGGCACAAATGCACTGAGCCTAAAACTAATCATCTCTTTGCTGTTGACTACGTCAGCATGACTGCCAGTTACTGGAGACAAAATATACTCTGCTCCACTTCAGAGTACTGATCTATTCAAGCTGCGCAAATTGTTTTTTTCAAAGGAAAACAGAAAAACATCAAGAAGTAATACAACGGGCTAACTGTGCTGAAGGTGGAAGTTCACTTGTAACCAATGTACCATCACACCAGCCAACCTCACCTCCCAACTGAGTTATCTCTCACTCACAGACACAATTTCAGAAACTGGTATTTCTAAACAATCTATGAATGCAATACCTCAGACACCATTGATAGTGGAGTTATGGATAGCACTGGAATTAGAATTACAGTGGTATCCAGAGTGCCACTCACAGGCCAAGTAAGGCCCTCTTTGTCCTAGCCAATTCACAAACATCCATAAGAACAAGACTTCCCCCAAAAGACCTTACAATATCACTAGAGAAGATACATAAAGGACATGAAAAAAACTGATTCCCGTTTTACAGATGAAGAACTGAGACACAGAGAAACCAAAACCTGCAAGCAGATCTTACTACTTCCCTTCATGGCAGAAGTCAACAACAGTAGTTAAGCATGCACAAAAATTCTGAGAGGGTGGATACTGGGGTTGGTATCCTGGCACCCTACCAGAGTCATGTGGAAGTGAGGTGTTCAGGTTAAGTTTATTCATATAGGCTCCTACAACAGTGAGCAGAGAGGAACAAGGACTCCAGCAGAGCAGTTCAACTGGCCTGTCTCACGTAGAACAACAATTTCAGCCATGAACCTCTCCTCTATTTTTGTAGATTTATCTATCAATATTACTTCCAAAACAATTAAGATATTTAGAGAAAATAACATTCCTCACAGCTTATTCTTCTTATAGCACATATCTCTCCAGAGAACAAACCATTTTGAGGATCTGAAACACTTCAGTAATCCTGCAGCATTCAGGTCATTCAACAAAGTGAAGCAGGCCATAGCGCTTTTTAAGCAGGAAACCTCACTGGTTTCAAAACCAGTGTTCTGCTTTTAAGTAACACAACGGAGCTGTCCATGCTCTACTGCCAAAGAAGTCACCCTCTGAGGTGGAACCAACCGTGCATCACCTTCCAGGTAGCTGCACTTGAGGAGCAGGTAATTGCACAGAATAACCAAGGATTACAGCACATGCAGCTTGGGCTTAGCACATTAAAAATTAAAATGAGAGTTAAACCTCTAGTTGCAGTGGCAGGCAGTTTGTGTGTTAACTTTTTCCCATCTCCCCATCAGAAACATTTTTTTCTGAATTACTGTAGATTACATAACAGAAAGCAGATGCATCAGCCACTTGTGACAAGCAAACCCCAAGGAAATAAATAAAAAAAAAACAGTAATAAAACATCACATGAGGTTACGTACGAAAAAAGGTGAACTGCGTCACTTTTCTCTCTGATAAAATCCCTCCTGTATTTCATAAACTCACGTAGGGTCACCAAGGGGTTTTCAGATATGGTGAACTTGTTATCAGTAG
>JAVJGJ010000047.1:74015633-74026029 GCA_035590215.1 Microhierax caerulescens | reverse complement strand
GCTCCCAGGTCCTTCTCCACAGAGCTGCCTTCCAGCAGGCCAGCCTCCAGCCTGTACTGGTGCGTGGGGTTGTTCCTCCCTTTTCTCATTTGAATGAGCCCGGTTTTTCTTCAATACACTAATCTTTATTATATCTCTTTCCACTGCATTAAAGAGCCTATTTATGTTCTCCCACAGAAAGTATACAAGCTTAACAAAATAATTCTCTCTATATTGATTTGGATGCATCAAAAAAACCTAGTCACTATTAATCTCCCCATTGTCAACAGCTGCTGCACAATTGCAATAACTACATTATTGATTGCTGAGTGACTATAACAAAGATAAGTGCTCAAGAAAGCCAGGAAGAAAATCATCAGCTTAAGTCACGCTGACATTAGTTACTTTATAACACAAAGCTTTAATTTATGACCCTTCTTTCTGATACGCAAGTCCGTTGCAGTCTTGGTGAAATTACCTTGCCGAAATTCAGAAGCAACTTCATCAATGATTAATGAGACCATAATCTCTTCTCTAAAGGGCACACTAAATTTATTCTGCCCATATTTTGTTCTCTATTGTTATCCTTTTTGGACCAATTAAGATAATTTGATGTTAATGGTAACTTCTGTAAGATGTTGAAGTGCATCAGTCTTACCATTAGGTGATCATTTACAATCATTAACTCAATGTATTTTGTTTCCTCTTCAACTTTACGTGGAATCTGACGAACCTACAAGAGAACACAACTGTAAGACAGTCTAACAAGTACAGAGAGCGTAACTGGCAACTAGAGATTACTTCAGAAACCAAACTTCCATTGCATACATTTTTTTCTATTGTCTTAATTCTGGTCTCAGATATTGATGAAACTTCTGCTGCTTAGTTGAATCATCTTTAAAAACTCACCTCCATCAGGACATTTACATGACCCTAAACACTGAAATCGAGTCTTTCAACCCATCTAATCCCAAATTTATTTTTTTTTTAAAAGAAAGAGAATACTCAGTGGCGCCTATAGCTCTAAAAATTGCATGTGTCAGCTATTTTTTTCCCCATGGAGAAAGGGATCCCTCCTGCATAAAGATGGATCCTCCTCTTTATGAAAATTCTCTGTAACAATTCTATTATTTATTCACACACTGCTCAATTCATACAGGGAATGCAGTACCCACCTCTGTGTTACGCTTACTTTGCATTTAGAAACATTTACGATTGTGCTACTTCATGGTGTCCTTGTTTTGCTAGGGTTTCCAGGAGAGTTATTACATCATTATGACTTAAAAATGCAGAGTAATGGGTAGTTTATAGAGAGCTAGCAAACCACCTGATATAATAAAATAAGACCCTCGAGAACGACTTCTGGAATTTCTCCAATATCTTTCTCACTTGTCTTGTGCCTCTGAGAGGCTTGCATTAGTTAAGAGATGTTAAAGCCATCTTCCCCCTCCCACTGCTCTCAGTATTTCATTTTTGCCTGCATTGTTCAGCTCCCCTAACCTGGCTCTGTTTTATCCTGTACCATCATTTGAACTCCATTCCTGAAATACAAAGAATTGCTGTGATCTTTCCAGGGTACAGACAAACATCTGCACTTAGTGGCTCCCCCACGGTAATGAACTCTCAGTTTAAAGTATTTATTTAAAATCAAAGTCAAGTGAGATAAAGTAGCTACTTTGCAAACCATAAATGGTTCATTAATTGGGAGTTTCTGATAAAACTCTATACTCAAAATGAGAGCAAACATTTTAGCTACTTTTTAATTTGCAATTTAGCAGTGTTTAACAATTTTATAACTCTTCAGGTAGGCAATGTCCAAGAGAACCCTACTATGTTTTGTCAGCATTAAGATACCTCTTTTTGTAACCGCTGTATTGACACCAAGGGCTCATGCCAAACCAGCAGCAGCAGCAGGACTCCACCTGGACAAATTAATTCAGCAGACACAAAACAAACTTGATGGCATAGTACTTATGAACAAGCATATTAGCACATACCTGCCTTTTACTTCTTTTGTGTCTTGGCTTTACAACAAACTTCTGTGATGTAGTATTCATTTGCCAGAACTCTAAGCAGAAAACACAGGCAAAAACATTGAATGTTTACAAGAACATAGCCCAACCATCAGTGACCTTGATGCCGCATGAGAGCAACATGGCATTCTTTGGCACATCAGGTATACTAACAACTCAAAGTTTCCAGCTAGAAAGGAGGCAACATTACAGGTGCTCCCCAGTAACAGGGTTCTTATCAAAAACTCTATTAGTGATAATCTGGGTCTGCTGAAACAGATGATCTGCGGGTGTCACGCTTCAGAAAGCGCAGCAGATGTTCTACGCCAAAACTTCACCAACACTGGGCATGTAATATTATTAACACAGCACTTCCATGGAGTGAATCACATTTTCGGGAATTCAGTAGACATTCACACAGCTCTTGCAATAGCTACCTAAATTAATAAGAAGAGCATGGAAGGCAGAATTAATGCTTTAAGACGATTATATTCACAAAGTAAAATATGTTAGAGTTGGGCAAAACCTTATGAGATTTTGGCAATGCTCACTATCAATACAATATTCCTCCCTGCTAATCCCACTGTGTCTTTAATTTCTTAAACCTCTAATCATAAGCACCAAGTAGTTTATTCTTTTGCCAAATCCCTTCCACCAAATCTATTACTAACTGCTCATGGAAAGGGACACATTATAAACTAAGAAGTTTTACTTGCTCTCACCCTTCTAAATGTCCAAGAATTATTTTTCCACCTTTAATTTTAGATCCATAGTCCCTGCCTCACTTTTCCCTATACAACAGAAATTTCTTTACCTTGTATAAACATGTTTACCATTCACATAACCCCACAAAAGATCTTTTTTTGAGACACCTAAATTAAATGTTTGCAGTTACTTATTTTGTAATATGTCTTTTCCCCTTGACTGCTTTCCCTCCTTTGTGCTTTCTGCAGCTTTGGACATACTTTCAGTCTCCCAGAACTGAAAATTGCTTTCAGTATTCCTGCAGAGAAGTAGACAATACTATAGGATCTGTGTAAATTAAGGGACTTCCAGTTCACATACCTTTGTGCACAACTTTTGGTTGTGTTATAAAGTCCTGAACAGTTCAGTTTCACTGGTGAGTCAACATAAGTTTCTCACAGCTCCGCCTCCCACCTGCTGTACATTAACTTTATAGTTTCTGCATGAGGTTCAAATAAAAGGATTAAAACCAATGCTGATAGGAATTTGACAGGGCTGCCATATCAGCAAAACCTTAAAACACAAAGCTGAATTGCCCATCTGACAAAACATTACCAGACATAAGTGCTAATCTTAACCAGGAGCGGCTAGTTACTGGTAAGACAAACCAGGAAAACAAAGCATGACTGACTGGTATTTTCTTGGTTAAATCTTGGACTTTATACCATCAGTTTGGTATATGAACTTTGTGGATATCTTTTGATGGAGGGGCCTGGAAAACCATAGGCCCTTTGCTTAAAAATGTTTTCATGGTTACACCAGTGCATTTGAGGATTTTCTTTACAAAAAGGACCTAAAATAAATAAAATCAAAGCCAGGGCTCCCTATTTATTGCTTAAAGGCCTGCAATCTCTAGAGCTCACAATGATGAGAAACTAAATACTGAATTTTTTTTTACAAATATGTTTTTTGTTATGCTTTACATATGCTGATTAATTTAGTCTGTGTTCTAATGCTATGCAACTGGCTCTCAACCAGTCATTTTAGGTTTTATATCACAGCTAGTGAAACTGGTAAAAATACAACTTTTCAATCAATAAAATAATAATTTACCATACGTATACAGGGTCTCAGATAACTTTACCAGAAAATGTGACCATTTTACCCACCATCGGAAGTCAGTCATCTCTAGAGGGAAATGATGCAGTCATTAATGTTAACACATTAACACTGTGCTATAATTCAGAAGCTTGATGAATTCATGTAGGGTGCATTTCCAGCCAGGGACCCTCAGGCAAAAGAACATGACTAACAAAATCACAGGAAATGTAGATAGCTGAGAAAGCCTAGGGGGAATTTTGATGAGAACATATTACCTTGAAAAAGTATAATGAGTATTCATAGAATCATCTAGGCTAGAAAAGCACTTTAAGATCATTGAATCCAGCCGTAAACCTAATACTGCCAAGTCCCACTGAACCATGTCCCTAAGTGACACGTCTACACACATCTTCAAGTAATCTCAAAGGAAAAAGACTTTTGTTATGCATTATTTAAAAAACATCACCTTCAATAGCACATTGTTATCTAAGACCATGCCAGGGCACTGTATGTCTCAATACAGATTGTGAGAAAAAATAGTCTAACTAAATTATGAAGTCAAATGCTCTAAGCATGCCAAGTCATCCATCCAAGCTTTCTTTATTTAAAGTCCTCATTACATTGTCAGACCACTGCAAAGTACAGTACAATTAATTCTTTTCTGGATAGCTTTTTTTTTTTTTTTAATATCCAAGGACTAAAAGAATGTAAAAAGTATATTGCCATCAAACTGTGATATAAGTGCGTGCTTTTACTATCACTGATATTGAGTAATAAACCCTGTTACATGATTTTTTTTTTCCTTTCTAACATCAATATTGGAGCTAATGATATATCCGGTCCATTCCTAACACAGTGCTGAGTGGATATCTTAGCTTACACACAGACTCTTTTAAAGAAGAAAATTTTGACATCAAGGAAGATCTCCTCAGGCTGGACAAATTGATAAATTAGGAGAGTAATAAGGAATGTAAGAAATACTGATGACATAACCTAGCACAGTGCTTGCTACTAATAATAATGATTCTGCTGTAGTACTTAAAAATCAATCACAATAACATTATTAGCTGCAAATACAATTAACTGCAAATCTTGTTTAAAGAAAACAAAAAAAGAAATGTCAAGACAACAGTCAGCGCTCTCTAGACTGGCAGGGAGAGGCAGTGCCAAGCACCAACACTGGTGGAGCAGCATGTGCAAGGAGTGAGAGAAGGTAGGGCAGGGTTGCAGCAGGTTGGTGGATGAACGATAGAGCACGTGTGGGCACAGGGAAAAGGGTGGGGGAGCAGAAGGTGGTGTGGGCTGCCCTCATCCTCTGGAGCTGTGGCTATGCATGGAGACTGACTTAAAGACAGAGATAAATTGAATAATCACAAAGAAAATTGGTGGCAATCCTAATGAGGATATAATCTATTACATCTATCAAAACTTTCACTATAAACCTCAGAAATACCTTTCCAAACAGTCTTACAATAACAAGTATGGGCATATGGGAGAGCAGGCTGTGAGTTAAAGTTTATTTCTCCATACATGGGATCCTAAACATAAAGCAGTAAAAGATCAACATCTTACCTTGTATAATTAAGACTAGCACTCCACAATTAAATCTTTTAACTTCTCCTACAACCTGGTGATTCTAATTCAATCTAATGGCAACATCTTCCATTATGTCACATGCTGGGCCTTGTACAGCAAAGCCAGCAATTATTTACTTCTTATCTACAGTAAAATCAAAACTGTACAAACATATCTGGATTTTTGTGGGGGAAAAAAAAAAACAAAACAAGAAAAAATACCGTAGCTCTATTTTGACAGGTTTTTTGAAAACCAAAAAGCTTTGATGGAGGTGACACTGGTGGATTATACTTGCAATTAACTGCTTTTCATAATTTAAAAGCAGAAAATAATTTTATTCTAAAATCTTGAAAACATAAAATTTCACTATTAGGAAACCTTATAACACAGCTGATAGGCATCTACTAAATACCAGTTCTAGCAGTCTCTTACTTCAACAACTTGAGACAGAAGATTCGTATTAAACTCAGCAGTGGTGGCAGTATTTCCAACCTTTCAAATGACATATCCTCAAGAAAGCATGGTAAAAGATGCACTTTATTATTCGGCCTAACGCTAAATAAATTGTTCTCATTACACTACCATCTCGGCAAGTACAGGGAGTAACCATGGTATGTGTCTAAGGTGCACATACCTAGGAAGCTTCATGATACAGTTGTCGACATCTCACACTGCATGAACCTTCTATCCTGCCCCCCTCCATCCCAATGCCTTCTCCACCTCACCTGGGCAATCATCAGCAGAGGACATGAGGCACCAGGCTGGGATACTAATTTTGTTTAGTTTAAAAGATTCCTTCTTCAGAACAGAAATCAAGGTGCCCCAACCGTAGCAATTTCCCTTGTTTTTTTCTCATTAGCTCTCTGAATGATTCTAATTGCTTAACAACTAGCAAACCTGCACACACTGTTTGCAGGGAAGGCCCCATCTATGTGCAGTACACAGCACTGTAAGATCCCAGGTCCAACTATTACCATAGGACAAACAGTTTGTAACAAGATGATTGGACGTTTGTAATTCTCCTGAAGAAATCCAAGGTGGTTTCTACCAAAATGACAGTGTCTGTGAAGAACAGTTTTATTTATCTAAGATATATTTTGTAGAGTAGGAAAACACATCTGTAAAATTGGCAAATCCATGACAGAATGCAGATACGCCACAAATACTGCAATTTTAGCTTTAAATATCAAGCCAACTTCCAAGATGAAAAATCATTTTTTAAAAGAACCTCTTCTCCATCCACACACAATATAAACTGTTTATGGGGATTCATCACTACAAACACTTGAAACCGCTTCTGCCTCCAAATTAATTTGTACTGAAATACATGACCCGTACTACAGCCAGTACTGTGAAAGATGCTTAATGGACTGAAGATGAGAGTGTCACTGAACAGCAATGGTGTCTGGCAAACTCTTGGCTCCTAGTCTTCTGCTCACACCATGGTACTCACCCTTTATCTCAAAGTAGGAAAAATCCACAAAGAGTTGTCAACCACTGGCAACGTGGGGTTTATTCTCAACATCTGTAGGCTACCTCAGTCCTTTCCTGTCTACAACTACTAGCATATAATGCAGTCCAGAGACCACATGACTTGTTAAGAGAAACATACATCAGAATATGAAGGTCTAGGAGAGGTGTCATTCATTGGAATCAGGGGGGTTTCAGTGCTTCAGGTTCTTTTCCAGTGCTTTCAGTGTTTCAGATTCTTTTTTTTTTTTTTCAGTGCTTTTTTATTTAATTGGGAAAAAGCAGAGATATTCAAATAAACAATATACTATCAGAATATTATCTATCAAACATGATTAACAAATTTGGCCTTAAACTAAAACAAGTCAGTTTGTCATGAATATTAAACAAACATACCAGATGGCAGATCATCCGAAGGAAACTCAAACAACTTGGATTTGTAAACAGAGTGGAAATGGAAGTCATCCTGAAATAGTAAATCATTGCATGTATTATAAACTAATCCATCTCATGGGCATTAAATAGACAATTCTAAAGGTCCTTGCTATCCAACACCTACAGTGGAGAACATGCAAGTTGCAAGGTACCATTACTCTACACTCTTCCCAACTGTGATTGTTAATGCCACAGTTAATTATCTGAGTGGCTGAGCACACTTAGAGCTAAGAGAGCTGCCCAGGGAACTTTCATGAGAGTCATGGGAGCTCCAGGACTCGAGTCAAGGCTGAAACTGGTGGAGAGGGATGTTAACAAATCCAGAGCAGGAAGTGCTGGAGAAGGGGACAGGGCACTGAGAGGCTTCTCCAGCTGCCACCAAAGGACCCTCATCACCCTCTGGTGCTGCAATGCTCTGCATCCAAGCATTACACAGTACACATGTACACACGTACCACCACCTAATTTTTGGAGGTCTATTTTTGACTGTGATGATGGGGACTCCCATATGAGCTAAATCAGTTGGGAATAAAGGGATGAACATTTGGTCCCAGAGCCTTATGCCTACCCTGTGCCCATGAATGTCTGTATTCAACAAACAACACAGGAGGACTACTTAAGTTCTACTTACATCTGAAGTGTAGTTTTCATCTGGCTCAATAAGGTAAGTATGATTTCCATCAAAGAACATCCCACTGTCAAGAAGAGCAGGAAACGTAAATACTGATTTAACAAACAAATATAGTGCAACATGGAAGTAAGTTTAAGAATTTCATAAATTTTAAAAATTTAAATATTTAGAAAAGGAAGCAGTTAAAAATGGTTTCAGGAAATGAACATAATTCTGAGTCAATCTTTTGTTTCTTCACTTTAGAAAGATATTCTCTCCCTTGGTGATACAGACTCTTCTTTCTTTCTTTCTTTCTTTCTTTCCCAAAGCTTCTCCACAACACATGCAAAGGCCACAAAAACTGGCTAATTTATCCACCTGAAAATCCAGTTCAGAGCCCCCATTGCCATGCAAGAGAGAGCTACCTGCAACAGGTAACTAATGCACCCGTCTTTAGGAACGAGTACAGCTTTCCCCCCAAAAACAAGTATTATTGAATTGATCCTTAGGTTTTAATGGTTTTAATTAACTCTTTTCTCAGTAATTTCATTCAGTAAGAAGTACAAAGGGCATAATTGACTCTTTTGGGCATAGAGGACTGTTTTGGGCATTTCAGCAATAATAATTACAACAGATGGCCTTTTCTTTTTAAATTGAGTTAGTTTAAGTTTGTATTTCCATGAAACATTAATGGATTATATGCATTAACATACCAATATGGAGATTATGTAACACTCATGATAAGGAGACAGGAAACCCCATCAGACAGGCTTCCAGTGAGTGGTTTGTGGTGAAAAGAGATACAGAGGACTAAACCTTCTGCCATGGTTGTGGAAAAGTGTTCATCGTCTCTTTCTTAATGGCATAAAATCTCCTCAACCACAGAAATTTGAAGGTCATTCATGATAAGTGCACTGCCACGTATCTCAGAAAATGTCACTTTGCTTGTTCACATACAATCACCAATTTTCCATTTCCAACACACAATTCAACTTGAAATGAAGAACAACCTGAACTGTTAAGGCTCTCTAAATAGGTGAAGGTAGTCTGTGACAATAACATCAGATGCTTTTCTGTTACCACTCAATGGTACAGCAAAGGTGTGGTCCGTTCCTGCAAGGATGTTTTCTATTAAGTGTTACCTCTAGTTTACTAAGGTAAAGAGTGTACTGAGGTTTAGTCTTTAACATAATGCAGGATGCACAAGTGTGGCTGAATTGCACCTTAGAAGAAAGTGTCGATATAGACATTACCCTGCAAGAGCATAAAGCCAAAAAGCATTTCTTATATCACTACCATTCTGTTCTTCAATCAAGTCTGCATTTTTTAATATAATTTTGTCTCTGCTGCAGTGGCATGCATGCATGGTTGGGATTAGACTGTATCAGCATGTACCTTCCAAAGAGGCACTACTAAAAGCTTTAAGCTTGACCATAAATATAAGCTGTAAGTTCAAACTCGGTCCACAGGACACAACTGCAGCATGAAAGCAAGATTATTTATTTATTTAGATTAGTCTTTAGCAAACTTTTAGGCATCAAAAATATCCCACCAGAATTATAAAGAACAAAACTAGATACTTTTTTCTTATGCAGCTTTTTTTTTTTATTATTTTATTTTATCAGCAATATTAATTTTGGTTCTGCACAGGACCAGATGCAGTCAGTAAAATGGTGTCATTCCTTTTGTAACTATTAATAAATATAAGCATATTTTAAGCTTGTAAACAATTACATCTATTAATTAATGAGCATACTTCTCTTAAAATCATTCTCTTCTGGGGTTAACCATGTGGCATTCACAGAAATACCTTGAGTTACTGACTGTACAACATATATCAAGTGTGATCATATCTACAATTTAAAGCTGCCTCACCTTTCAAATTACCTGTGCCTATTCTTTTGAAATAAATGCTGCCTACATGTCTTAAAATAAATATTTTAGCACCTGCTGAAGCTTCTTTACCTAGAAATAAAATGAGATTTGGGAACATCCTGCAGCTCTTTTTCAGGCAAAACTTCCTTCCCTCTAACTGCAGTTTTACTTAAGCACAGTCTGCAAGAAAAAGCGCTATCAGCAAATGGCTTCTCATGCAACGGTTGCACCCAGCTGCACTGACCTCTGGCACCCAGCTGCACTGACCTCTGAGCAAATCACTCAACACCGTCAAGAATAACAGTCACGGCTGACCTACAGATCTGACTTGCCCACTCAAAGCACTCATGCCTCTTTTCCAACTGACTTCAATAGTCCAGTGCTCTGTGAACAAATCACATGCTCACGGATGTGTTATAAAGCAATAGCAAACACGGGCCACTTAAAAAAGCTGGACTTTGAGTACGTATATTATTCAAATAAATGGATAGTTGTGAAAATCTGATTTGCAGTAATAAGAGCAATTTTTATATTCACCACCAGTGGGCAGCAAACTCACAGACCACCCTGGTGTCTGTGCCACTGGTCTGGAAACACCAGGAGGAGGTCCCCGCCTCCTGCCCGATTACAGTTATTCACATCCCAGCAGCCGATC
>JAVJGJ010000047.1:74002715-74015533 GCA_035590215.1 Microhierax caerulescens | reverse complement strand
TTATTCACATCCCAGCAGCCGCTGCGTTTTGCATTCAAAGTTTTTTGTGTTAACTCATAGGGAACTGTGGTTATTGCATATGCCACAGAAAACAAGCAAGCAAACAAAAAAAAAAACAACCAACCCAACAAAATAAATGGCTCACTTGGAGTTAAGGTTGCAGAGATACATTTTTCATGACTAAATCGATTCAGAGAAGAAATTCATAATTTTGAGTATTCTGTCAGCCAGCCAGTCATCCAATTAATTTAACTAATAAAAGGAAGTCCACAACATAGACATTACCAACAGAAGAACTCATAATTTATGATTAAAAAACCCACAAGATTTTCTCACATAAACAACTCTGCTGTTACTGGCCAAGATCTAGGGGTAAGTAAGAGGATATTAGCATGAACTTTGGCAATATGAAGCTTGTTATTCTGTTATAGGCATCTGTTGTGTCTTACACACCTAAAATTCATGACAGCAAAGCTCCTGCCCTGCAGACCTTATAAGAAGATAACTGTCCCCAGCTTCCCTTACCCCAGGGAGATGCTCCAAACTGTGGCAGGAGCTAAGGATCTCCGATTGCCAGTGTAAGCTTCTAGTAATTACTTAGCATTTAAGATCAACTGTGGAGGAGCTAGTTGTAACGATGGAAATGCAGTGTCAGAGAATATGAGTTTAATACAGGTCAAGAAAACATTACTTTCTCATACTGGATGCTGGAATTACCAGCCTGCTATAGTAAGCCTCATATTGTATCTTGTGTGAAGAGTAACTGCTGAAACTTCATTGTATCAGAAAAAGGGGGGGAAAAAAAGATACCTCTCAGGGAGAGCTGAATTATACAGGGGAAAAATGCATCTTTCATCACCTAACTGTGTTAGAAGAGACCAATTTGAGTATCAGGCAATTTAATATTACAGAGCAGCAGGAGGGTCAGTCTTAAGAACGAACCCACAAAGGGAGGGCGGGAAAGGACATATGCAGGCTCTCCTTCCTTCCTGCTTTTTCTCCTAGGACTTAGCAGGGGCCAAGACCTAATGGATCACTGCTAATGGAAGCCATGCAGTGGCTCAGGATGCATTAGGATGCTACTATTTTTAGGCTCACTGTCCATATTGAAACTGGGCTCAGGTTTCTTGAGCTGCTCAACCTTGATCATAAAAAGAGATAAACACAGCTGTAAATCAGACAAACACAAGGATGACAAGTCTTCTGAATGCATTGCCCACTTCCTAACAAAGAATATACAAATACAAAAGAAAGACACTACTTAAATATGTGTACTTATGTGTCTGATATCAAAACTACAGAATAGTTGGAGATGGACAGTAAGCTGAAGATTATTTCCATCAACTAAGCTCTGCTTCCTCAGAAAAAGGCAAAGCTCAGGTAATCTTCACATAGGCACACTTGCTGCCATGACTTTTCACGCTGATCTCAGTATCAAAACCACTGAGATCCCCTACTTCCCAGATTCAACAGACACTGAAGTTACTTGCTCTGAAAACCTGACTAGCATCCTTCAGCAGTGCCAAAAGGAGACAGGTCCAAGAGCTGTACAGTCAACACACAGCTCCACGTAACCTTCAGATGACAGAAACTTTAATTATATTATCACTAAAATTATGCACTTAAAAAAAAATATTATTACACAATGTTATATCCTTTGTTGCAGATGTTCCAAGATTTCACTATATCGAAAGTATTATCCCATGCACACAGCCTAAGGCCAGCAATTCTGTGAAGAAAATGGATAGGAGAAGAGAAACTCTAAAACGACACTTTCCTTTGTAAAAAGAGTAGAAAAGAAAGATAAAATACAGAATTGTAGCAACAAGAAAAGAACACAATTTCCAAATGGTTCATGTCAATCGTGTCAATACTGGTGGTCTTGTAAAATAGGATGTTCTCAGCCACTTTTACTCTTCTATCTTTATAACAAATTATCTTAAACCAGTAACTGGCCACTGTCATACGTCCTCAGTTAAAAAAAAAAAAAAAAAAAAGGGAAAGAAACTTGCATGCTTTGTCAGTAAATTCTGAAAACAAGCAAACAAAGCTTTTGCAAAGTTCAAATTAGAACTATCTTTCCTAAAGATTGTTGAGTACTTGGTATCAGTGACAAACTAGTAGTAAAATAAATAGCACTTACTTTACTATAAACAGCTTTATTTTGCTTAGAGGACTAATAAGCAAAGGCCAGTAAAAACAAAACCACAGACTTACTGTAATCCATGACATGTTGACAAGGCAACAAATGATACAGGATTTCCTCGAATTTCTCCCTGATAATAGCAATGTTCTCCTCCCTGAAATTGGAAATTGAGACTGTAAATCCACAGGACATCCCACAGTATCGCATCCCATCCCGTCAAACACTGCTTTTTCATAAATACATGGCAAACCCACTGACACAGCACCAAGAATTGACTATCATCCCACCTCCTTCTAGCCATGGTTTGGTAGCCAGACAAACTTCATCATTTCAACTTTCTACACCAAATGGAGGTATTTTCAGTGTGAAATCCCTGGCATCCCAAGACAGATTTCAGAGACAAATGTCTCCAGAAGTGCCAATCTTTTCTTCAATGACTAGGAAAAGAGCTGGAAACGGGGGGCTTAGACTCAACACCTGGTCTGCACATGGCTACATTGGACAAGATGAACTCTGCTCGGGGGGTAAGGCAATTTCCTGCTTCTGAGGAGAAAGGTATGCTTATCAAATAATAATACTGATACCTGAGTAAAACAGAGAACAAATCAGAAGTGCTCACTAGTGCTCCAAAACTAATGGAAACTTCATGTATAACAAAGCAGTAAAGGAATATAATGAAAATTAATATTTGCCTCTTCTCTTCTGCAAATAAAATATACACCTTTCAAATCAAATCCAGCAGATCTTACTCAAAAAATCCCCCCCTTATTTTCACAAAAGTCACACTGATAGCAAAGTAAGCCCTACTGCACATGCAGTGAATGTATTCAGTACTGTACACTGTCGATATTTGTACACAAAATCAGAAAAAAAATTTAAGCATCTCTTAAATTCTCACTGCCACTCTACCCCCTGCAGAGGAACTTACCTGTTGGTGCCTTGTCAAATTCAGCTATGTCATTTTACTGCACTACTGTTAGTTAAAGGATTACAAAGATGATTTTTAGTGCTTTTTTTTTTTTTTTAATAGCAACACTTTACTATTTCTATTCTCTACCACCACAGGTATGAATAATCCACCTAGCCTAATGTACACAGTCATATGAACATTTATGTCCATTTACTGCAGGGAAGGAAAGGCATTAAAATTACTGCTTTTTCAGAAGCCAGTAGTCACTTGCATGATGCATAGCACAGTCACTTTAGACATCTGACAGTAAATGCTTTTCTATTTTATTTTTCAAATATGAAAAATAAAAAAAAATTATCAACATCAGGCAAAAGACAAGAAAACACATGAATGTGTTGGTAGGTTTGTGTTTTGAGCAGGAAATCCTGTTCTGTTTTCTGCAAGGCATGCAAACTATTTTTGAAAGCAACTCCAAGGGTGCCTCTGTTTTGAGGTGCTCTCCGTAAGAGATTACAGGAGCCTGCTTGTCAGATGTGAGTGCTTGCCCTTGCTTCTCAACCTGGTCACTGAAAATCATTAGCTCCTCCTCAAAATCTTCTCTGGGGCATTCCTGTATGTGTGGACCCGAAGCACTCGGTGTGGCGCACTGGGGGCAGCTCGCAGCTGCCATGACCAGCAACAGCAGCACCAGAGAAACACAACGCCAGATCAGACGGGCTACGAGTCTCACACTATTTGGCAGGCTTCTTGCTTCACTCTGTGAGGAGAATCCCTCTGCCATATCTTTCATTAAGTGTCACTTCCACCCCCACCCCTGCCCAATTTCTTTCAGTCTCATTACGTCGTCTTCTACATACCACTTCTTCCTTCCACTTGCTGCAGTGACAGCAGCCACCCCTCCTGCTGCTCTCCACCTGTGTGTCTTCTTCTCTCTGTATCTAATACAGATACAGAACACCTTCACCAAACTGACCTTCAGAAGGACCTTCGTGCTGCCCACCATGGGACCTCTCTACTAAGATGTCTTCACGAAAACGTTACTGGTGTCGTGCAGATAATACTCAAGCAGGCTGTGCTGATGTTTACCTGGCAACTGTCTGGGAGAAGCTCCAGGGCAGATCCTTCATACAAGGCTACAGTGGGGTGTCTGGCACAAGACGTATGATCTACCACCTTTGGGCAAGCATTTCTCAGGACCATCAAGCATTTGGGACTCAGATGGAATACAAGTGAAAAGCAGATGGTTCGCATTTCTGCTTTGCACTGATGCATTTTTGCCACCAATATCTTAAGTTACATGGGATTTTAGACAAACTACCTCTTAGTTTGTTTTTCCCAAAACCTTGGCTCATTGTCTCTATTTTCTTCTCCTTTTTTATACCTACTTACTTCCTATATCTTAGTTACTTTAAGCACTCTTCAACTGAGATTTTTCTGTCAGTCTGTAGGATGTCCCCCACTATAGGATCACAGTACTGCTTAAGGCTTTCAGGTCTTTCCTGAATAAAAAGCAAACAGACAGACTCCAGTAATCCAGTAACAAAACCAACAAACAAACTATACGGATGAGCTAAAACCTTGTAAGTAATAAAATACTCTCTAAACAGAACTCTTGCAGTAGTATTCCTGTAAAAATATAACTGGGGTAAGTAAATGAACATGGGAATAATATTGAAAAAACTATCAGGAGGGAGTTGTACAGAGTTCTAGCTGTGGAAGGAATTTGAAATAATTAGACAAATTAGATTTTTTCCTCAGAAAATGTAGTCAATATGTACCAGAAGTAGAATCTCAGGCTCCATTAGTTTGCAAAACCATGTCTTTATAACCAGAAGTAACATTTTTTGGTACTAAGAATCCAAGTCTGTGGCTCAAAAGTGTGTTTTGATCTTCTTAATGAGAATCAAATAAATGGCCTATGATAGTACCTCCAAATTAATTTATTCCATAATAAATCCATGAACAAATTTTTATGCATAGAGATCTAGAAAAGAAAAATATAAGAAAAGGAGCTCAAATTCTTGCCTAGGAAAAACACAACTCAGACACACAAATTCTACCCTGTTTAATCAAATTACTTAAACTCACTGATCTACTGAAGTTCACAGTAATTCTGGCGGAGAAAAATACGTCTGATCTTCTCAGTCTCAGGGACTGATTCTTATCACTACAAAACATTTATTTCTACATGCTAACATCAGCGGGATATTTTTTACATACAGACTTATATTCCTATCAACATTATGTAAGTCACCTCAAAGCAATTAATAAAATTTAAGGGGTTTAAATAAAAATAGTTTTTTTCAAGTACTTGATGCACTAGTGGTATGATGGTTGTTTTTCTGGAAAGAACTCTGCAGTGTAAGAAATCCTGCTGTCAGGATGCTCCTAAATGAAGTCCTGAGGATTGTTATTATCTCAGCAAGGAAATAAGAGGTGCTGCACTGAAACCAGATGGCAGTACCATTGGATGGCTTTGGGAGAGCGATTGCTTAGCACTCCTTCATGGTGTTGCTAGCAGATAAAACATGCCAGCAACATGTGGCACATGCTGAGGAGGGTGCAAATTCTGTACTGTACTTTTAGGGGTCTGGTTTTTAACAGTCCACAAAACCTATGAAGAGAGAAGCACTTAAAGCTACAAAGTCTGGAACTGCTTCTGGACTGAAAGTCAGGACACCTGAAGGGGCTCTACAGGTCAGTGTTTTCTTTTGAACACATGCAATTTTGGACAAGAGGTTCACTGTTGTTGCCTGCCTGCAGTGCTGAGACTCTTTTACTCAGTATTAAAGCTCTTTTATAGCACATGCTGCAATCAAATGCACTGTACTGCACGAAGAATTGCAGTATATGGGAGATCTAAGACCACCAAAAGACTAAACGTAATCATCATATCATCACATTTACCTTCTTCTACTCTGCTCTTAGAAACACTGAAGGACTGCGCTTGTCTCTCTTCTCTATTGGTATCTGTAGCAGTGATACAGGAACTGAAAAAAAAAAATATAAAAATCTTCCTTTTTTTCCTAAAAATATTCTGGTTGTATATGAAAATTAAGACTTCCTCCAAGAGCTGAAATCAGCACTGTTACCAACAACGGTTCAATCCAGAGCATCAAGGGTGTTCTGTGAAAAGCTACTGGCTTTCTGTAGTTATTAGAGCCCCACTCTGCTCTCTCAAAAGCAGGCAATAATGGACCATCTCAACAAAGCAAACCTCCACACTGGCCTCTGTCGGCTGCTGGGGAATGGTCTGGTGTTAATATAAAGAGAAATTAAGACTGCTCTTCTAACCTATGTCAGCCTCAGAGAGAGCAGCACATTTACCCCTTCCTGCTCTAAGACCAAGCCTGGCCAATGTCGAGTCAATGGGAGAAAATTAGGCTAAATAACATCTCCTACGAGACAAGGTCAGCCTGGTGACAATGCCTGTGACACAGACCTGCAACACACACACACTCATGCCATACCCAAAGGCAGTCTTAATGCTATAGCAGAGAGAAGTTCAACATTTTTTGTCTCCCCAAGGCGCACTGCCACTGTTAATGCTGTGGTTAGCACGACGCAAGGCAAATTTTCTGCCAATGCCTGTGGCATTCTGTTTTTCGTTTCTTCAGTTCAGTAAGCTCTCTTTCCATCATGAAACCTCTCAGCCTTACCGTGACTTCCAGGAGCAATACAGAATATACAGATGTTTAATAAGAAGTCTATTGATTTGGGTAGCTACAAATGTAATAACATCCTACCAAAAAAGCAAAAAGAAAAAAAATCAGAATGACTCCAGGGTCAATTAAAATAAATCATTATGACACTGGTCAGTTTATGACTTAATCTTCATCTTGATGCTTAAGTTGCATAATTATAGAAAAATCCTGAATTAGGAGTATCTTGTGCTGTGAACTGCTACAGCTCCCCACCAACCAGCATGCAACCCTTCTTGTATATGTCAGTCCAGGTTTCCCTGTAGCCTATCTGGGTTGGTAGGGTGGCAAAATACTAAAAAATGAGTAGGCAGAGATGTTAGCAATGCAAGTAAAATCTGTTTCCACCTGTGTCTTTTAAGATAGTTTGTCCCTGCCCAGAGAGGCACCAGCTGCTGAGTAAACACAAAAGAGATGAAAAACATGTTAATTGATATTCACAATGAAGGGGAGAAATAAGTGAAGGAAGAAAACAGCCACAACAGTCAGTGATGGTGGCGGTTCACTCTTCTTTGCAGTTTCAGTGAAGAAAGCACCTGCTGACCATACACTGACAGTTTGTTATTCTCCTCAGAGACACTATGGCCTTCCCAGGGGAGGAAAATTAAGGATGCACATTCATCTGCTTTCAAATAACACCCGACATCAGTCCAAGTAAGCAATTTTCTGCAGTTAGGAGAGGTGCTAACCACTAAAACTTACTCTACACTCAAGCACTCACCCTAAAACTAATAACTTTCTCCTTCCAGCAGCTACATATTCCTATTTTAACAGTCAAGGAAATATATTCCTATTTTAACACCAAAGGATAAGGAAATTGCTTGTCTAGTTCAGATCCTAGTAACACCGCTCCTCCTTCCTTGCAGCAGAAAGCTCCCAGAAGGCCAGCTAATGACCACACCACCATTGTGTGAAGTGCCAGATAATGATTAGCTTTTCAAAGCGCTACCCTACTAAGTCACCTAAAGTGACTACTGTGGGGTCACTAGTTTTAATACTGTTTCCTTAGCAATCACTTAGATCTGTTTACAAATTATTGATGCTTGCACAAGCATCACATGTGTAACTGCATCTAGAGAATATCTCTTCTAATTGACATGTGCTTCAGCAAAGGCAAGGGCCTCGCTGGCAGGGCTGCGCTGTTCGGCAGCAGAGCCCTGGGCTCAGCCCTTACACACCTCAGCAACAATTCCAGGGACTCTGGCATCACCTCTTTGCAGAGCAGGTTTCTGGATGTAGCTACAGCATACTACAGACTCATGAAAGCCAACTGTTTTGAAAATGTGAATGGTGCTTGCCCTTTGTAGGAGGACAGCTATCACATACTCATACAACTCAGAGCTGACATGCTGTAGTGACATCAGGTTATAATGCTATTTCAGATTCTCAAATCAGATTCTATAATTAGCATAAAGCATTAAGACTTCTCCACAAAATGTCCATGTTTAAAGACTATTGGCAGCACTCTTAAAAAACATAAACACATGTGTATGTGACAGGATCCTCCACGCAGAAGACTCACTCCAACTGCCATTGGTGACTCATGGTAGGCGCTTTGAGCAGATGGCATGTGCTGTCAGCCCAGCGTCCCAGTTCAGAGGCCAAATGAGGCTTGTGTTTACTGCCCAGTAGCTACGAGAGATGATGCTCCATGAGCATAGCTGCAGGGTATGGAAAGAAAGCTCATGCCAGCGCAACACCATCTGGTCTGGGAGCTGTCTTGGCATCTGCTTGGTAAACAGGCTCTTGCCTTGCTTTGCCTTACCTTGGTCTTAGGGATAATTATTTTAATTATCAGTTGCTGGATAAAGATGAGGCAAAGGAGAACAGGGTTGGTTATCTCTTCCTGTCTATTCTGATATCTCTAAGTTGGCTCCTGCAGCAATGCCTAATGTCTCTGAGTCACTGCATACAAGTAATTTTAATGACAGTCATTTTTCCCCATTACTGCTGCCTGTATGTAGGGAAAAGGGAGCAAATATTTTAAAGGACTATATGAAAATCCTTTATAATCTACTCATACTAATCTGTCACATCAGTTCATCAGCCTAGCCTGAGTCTGAAGCCAAGTTATAAGCACATGATGTACAAGATTACTATAAACACAACACAGAAGATGAGATGTTGGCATGCACCTACATGGATACCAATCAGTCAGAAGATAAAGTTCGGAGTAAAATGGAGAAAAAAAATAGATTTCCCTATTGGCTTATTATTTCTGAATGACAGAAACTTCTCTTTAAGTGAGATTTCACAGAGCTTGAGACTGTGTCCAGAAACAAAAAATACCTACTGTATATAATACAGTGCCAGCTCAGTATCCATAAGGAACAACAGATGAGTCTCAGCAAAATTATTTACAGAAGTCAAGACCAAGTAAATAAAGATGTCAGGCTAAAGTACATTGAAGTCTTGCATGGAACAGTCTTTCAGAAGTTCAGCAGCTTCCATTTGCCACGGCTCTTCAAAGGGATTAAGTTAAACACAAAATGATACTTTCATTCTTTAATAAGAGCATCTACACAGGGATTTAATGTTCTTTAGTGTTACAGCAATAGTTAATTTCTCTTAGCTATACTCAGTCCTTGCACAGAGTTTACAGAACACTTGGCTGATGCCACTCTCTGCCTATGTATGTTGCGTGTGTAGCTCATGGAAAGTAACTCATGAGGTGCACAAAGTCTGGTAGGACTTTTCTGCAGATTCAAGCACTGCACTTCTGCCTTCCCTCTGAAAGTCACCCAACTTCAGCAGAATCAGGACTTTATCACTAGGACTCACATTCACAATGGGATGTATGTTTTAAGCTCTTGATGGTTTCCACTTTCTGACAATTTTTTCCCTTCCAGGACTAGCCGAGAAACACAGGATTTTTTTTTTTTTTTTTTTTTTTTAATGTCACAAAGAAAAGGAAGACAAGATAATTGAACCTGCAAAATCCTACATGAGTCACTATCTGAGATTCATTCTAGCGTAGTATATTCAAAAACATGGCCTGGGAAGGACTCCTAATACTGAAAGCTGCCACTTTTGATTTCCTCCTCCTCAGTAGCAGGATGCATGTAGAAAGTAAGCTGGTAATAGCAAGGAGATAAACAGATACAAAAAAAACATTAATGCAAATGTGTATTAACAGTGCCAGCCTGCAAGATCATTAGGTAAGGCAAATGCATTATATATGATGGCTGATTATCTTGCCTTGGTACCCCCCAAAGAATACTATGTTTTACTAACCTCCAAAGAGATTGCCTTCAGAATTCAAACAATGCTAAAACAGGCAAGTGAGATATTTTGTGAAATCATCAGAGCACATACAGTAACATTAATTCTAGCCAAAATCTACAGGAAGCCATTTGACCAGTATACTCTGGGACCACAATACCATTTGAGATGGCAGCATCCTCTAAGGTATGAACCATACAGTCATTCCCTACTCCACTACTACACACTGATCTTCCCCTTGTGAAACTTTCAATTGATGAACTCCCATCATACATCAAAAACACCTATGATTAGTCCCTATATGAAAGAATTTGCCATTTATTCTATCCGATTTCATCCCATTTTGGTCGAAGATAGCCAGTTCTCCATCTGATCCTTCTGTGCACTGCAAATGCTTTCCAGTTTTGACTGCTAGCAAATTTCATTAATATACACACACTTCTTTCTTTTAACCTAAGTCATTAATGAAAATATTTTATGAGAGCAGTTTGAAGATCAGCCTTGCAGGAATCCCCTGCTAAACTGTGTCAGACTCACAGACTCCCTGACAGTTCTTCTTTGGCTAGTTTACTGCTATCAGTAAAAAGTAGATTATGGCCTAGATTTGTTAATAACTTGCCATGGGGCAAGCAGAGCTCTGTTGAGGGAGTAGAGGATAGGAGCTCTGACGACATAACAGGAACCCTTATTCAAAATCTCTCAAACAAGCAAGAGAGTGATTTTTCTGGTACTAACAGCTTCCCTAGTCTCCGGACACAGTCAAAAAAGCCCTGCCAGAAATAGTCGTATATAATTCCTGCATTATTTATGATTTGTTCCTTTCCAGCTTCTTTTCTACCCCAGGGGCTCATCACCAGGTTGTGCAAGCTCTGGGTACATGCATACGCAGCTCCCCACCAGCCCCAGGCTCCAGCGTCCCAGGGCAGAGGCTCTCCGCACTCCCCTCCCACCCCTTCCTGCCAGCCAAACTGGTGCTCCAGTTTTCAGGAGGAAAACGTGATCCCTCACAGGAACGCCTGTTTAGCATACAGGCTTTTCTGGCAAGTCGAAACACTTTCCTCTGGTTACAAAATGGTGAGTTATCAAAAGCTGAAGAAAAACTAAGACATTCTTCTACGGAGCTCTGACAGCGGATGTCCTTAAAACTGGAAGATGCTGGTGGAAGCACCTTGCTATAAAATTGGAAATGTATCAGTCAATGATAAAAATAACCTGCTCACTGGCTCCGTGTTTTTACTAGCTGCACTGCAAATTATTGTGGTCTTACAATCGAACAGCTCAAACCTGTGGTGATACAGTGAAACATTGGAATGTTACTCTAGGGTAAGGTCTCATCAAATGCTGGCCCTAAGACATAATATACCAGATGTCACCCTCAGTCAAGGGACGGTACCCGAACTCCTCCTCAAGCAGACAAGATTTGAAGGAGGGAGCTTAACAGAAAATGCAATACCCATCATGTCAGGGGTCCCCAGTCCTCTCTAGCCTTTCAAGATTTTAGTGGTTTTCTCCCTTCTATATTACATTCCTTAAAAAGGGCATTTAAAGAGCCCTTCAAATACACATCAAGGCAAGACTTTAATCACAGCAAGGCAATGAAGTAATTTTCCCCTCTTGTGCACAGGCACTATGACAGCTGTAAGCTACAGTAACAGGCATTTTGCACATGCTACTAGCCGAACAAACGCACACAGCAAAGGGAAATGACTGTTTTTGCAAACTAAGGGCTCTGCTTTGCTGTGCAGCATCAAAATGCATTTGCCCCACACCCCTGATTCCCCTAACTGCAATAACAGCACCCCTGCTAGTAAATACCACGGCAGAGCACCAGGTCACTCTAGGGCACCCCAGCTCGGGAGGATGGCTGCGGGCAGTCTGAAGGAAGGCACTGGGCACTGCCCTGCCCACACTCGCTGCCGCACAGCAGTGGCTGAGCACCACAGGGGCCAGCCATATGGCTCAGCACAGCTGGCGACACAAAGCCACAAGGCAATCTTAAGCCACAGGGCAAGTTTGGCCAAAGCTTCTCTGTCAACAGTACAATGGAGAAAAACAGTACCTAGAATGTAACTGTGTTGTTCGATGCTGTCATGATTATGCACATGCTGTGAAGTAGAAGCAAAAAGCGATGTTCTTTTATGCTGTAAGCACTCTTGCTGTAATAATGTGCCCCGAATACACATATTGTGTTTATACCACCACACTTAAGAACTTAGGGTTGCCTACGAAATATAATTCCTTCTAGTTATATTTAAACATGTCATCAAAACTTTATTACATTTATTTACCACAACTCTACCTGTGCAAGTTCTTTGACTCAATTCTTTTCATTGTCTACTTTTTTTTCAGAAAGGAATTTTCTAAGAACCCATAGAATTGTCCAGCGTTTTGAGGGAATACAGGCCGAAACATTTATTTCTACACTCTCCAAAGAGGAAAACTGAAACACTTTATATGAGAAAATGTCACAGAATAGATATCAGCAGTTCCTTCTGAGGGAGAAAAATCCAGCAATGTGAATTACTGAGCACTACAGCTGGTTTTTTCCTTTCATCTTACTGACAGCATCGGTGACAGAATGATAACCCAAAAAGAAAGAAAGATAAAAAGACACTGAGATATATTGCGGCAACATTAAGTATACACAAGCTGAGTATTTATGTGCTGTGAGCACAGGATGATCTGGACTGACACAATCGGGAACAGGCAATGCATGAAGGGTTTTTCTCTTTCTTATTAATTGATTATTCTCTTTGCTACCAGAGGGAATTTAGGCCAATACTGCTGCTTTCCTAGCAGTTAGAGGCATAATCTAAATTAAAGGAGGATTGGGGGGGAA
>JAVJGJ010000047.1:73937787-73985720 GCA_035590215.1 Microhierax caerulescens | reverse complement strand
TCCCTGGCAGTGTTCAAGGCCAGGCTGGATGGGGCTTTGAGCAACCTGGTGCAGTGGAAGGTGTCCCTGCCATGCCAGGGGGGTTGGAACTAGGTGATCTTTAAGGTCCCTTCCAACCCAAACCATTCTATGATTTTCAGAATTTGACATACTTTATTCAGCCATGCTCAAAAATAAACTACCTGCAACTTCTCATGTTGCCTAAACAATGGTTTACATTTCAGAAGACACATATCCAGGATGGAAAAACTGGCAGCATGAAAAGGACACACAAGTATATTACATTCTTTCCATAGTGCCTTAAGTCTAAATCATGATCTCCTTACATCCCCAGAACATTTGCCATAACAATTTCTCTGAAGTGGGATTACAGTGCCAGCAAAGAATCAAAATTTTATTTTTGTCAGAAAGCAAATCCTTATGACTACTTTTTCTTTTCCTGGAGCCTCTCATCTTTCAGCCACGATGTGCCCATAGATAGAAATATTATATACCCATTTATGAAATAAGAATAGATTTCTAAGAAGTATCTTATTTATTATTATTTATTAATCTTATCTATTTTTATCCTGAAGTAGTCTCTTCAGGATGGAAAGGGATCTTCACACTTGAGCACGCCAATTCCAGTTATCACTTTTCAAAGGACTAACCTCTTCATTCAGAGGTTACTTACCTGTTCCAGGTTTTATTTCCAAGATTGTTGTGTTTTCTGTAGATCAGGCTGAGCACCAGCCATCTCACATCTGTAGGACTCAAAGAATGGTATTCTTTGCAATTTGGCAACTATCTGGCATTGAACATTTATGTTTTGAACATGGCACAGCAAAGCACTGCAGTAACAGTGCACGAGGAATTAAAAGGTGCAACTATGAAAGCAACTCTAGCAGCTGCAGAAGTGAGCAGTAACACATCCTGCCATTTTGTCATGTGCCTTGTTTTCCTCCAAAGAGCTCCAAGTCAGTGTCTCTCTGAACAGCTGAATGTAACTGAGGTGAAAAGGTAAGTCTCTTTAATTGTCATAAAGCAACTGGATAGCCAGATGTTTGTTCATAAAAAACCCCGAACATCTAAAGGTGCAAACCAGCTGCAGACTCTTTTAAATGCTATATAGCAAGGTGGAAAGCCTTGAAAGAACGAAAGAACTGCCCTGAAGAGCACAGAGTATAACGTATTCCCCCTCAGCGCCTTTGACTCAGTAACCCTAAATGGCTTCTTCACAGCACTACGCCACAAGGCCTCTGAGAGCCAGAGGTGCCATTGTTGCTAGGCAAAGGGACAGGGAACACAGACCTCAGCATCACTTCTGAGTGCCCCTGTCCCTCTTGCACTCCTGTCCTTTTGCCCACCCACTGGTCCACTCACACATCCAAAACTGCGATGCAAACCACAACTGGCTGATGGGGTCTGTGGCTAGGAGCACACCCAGCACCTGTAAAGCCATCCCATCCGCCGGGGACATAGTCACACACAGATGGCCCTAGCTACAACCTGTGTCTGAGTGTGGGGCTGCCTCTAATTAAAATTTTCATTCAATGAACAAGTTTGAATTTGACCAAGCGTTTCTACAAGAAACCTTGTTTCTACAAACTTTCAAATCTCTTGTCATCTTTGCTTGGCATCTCAGTGATGCTGACACTGTTTTAACAAGAGAACTGCTCCAGCTCCTCACTTGTCCTCATCCTGAGCTAACCTGGTGTCCTAGGGGAACCTCTGCAGCTGAGCAGTTATAGAAGGACATTTTAAAGAGACAAGGAAATCATCCCCGCCTTCTTCATTCTGCTGAGCCATGGGGAAATGTGAGGCTGGTCCCTATGGGATCCCCTCCACGCAATCAGCAAAGAGAGCAGTTGCTCAGGAAGGCAAGACATAGTCCTCCTGCCAGCCTCCTGCCCTGAGCACCTTCTGCTGCCGCCCATGCTCTCCCTGCTGGCTACAGAGATCCTGGGAGATCAGCCTCCAAATTTAGGTGCCTCTGTTCATCCTGCCTGATGAGAACACCCCTGGAAATACAAGCCAGTATCTCAGTGCAGGGCTCAAGAGCCTCTCACTTACAGCAGTGCTTGTCAGTTCTTAAGGAGCATCATGTGTGGTTTTGCAAATGTTAATTTAGATAAATGGCACCACTGTTTATAGCTACAGCTCACACTGACAAGCACATACTCAAGATTGTCTTCTTTTCAGTACAAAAATGTATAAGGATACCTTATTATCCTCCTTACTACATGTTTCTGGAATCTTGCTCAATACTTTAAATTATTTATGCTTCTAAAAATAGTCCTTCTAACATGTCATGCGTTACTTATAATAAAAATTGGATTTAAGACTCCAGTTCTACAGTGTAATGCGTTTGATGAGCCGTCATCAGGGAGGCTAATGTGGCTAGCAGAACAAGAAAAAGCCTTCCAAAACCACCACACAGTATTGTTGAATTTAATGCTAAGCTAAACTATAAATTAAAGCTAACCAACCTCCAAGGATACTAATGTTTTTTGTTAGAAGACTCTTACTGGGTTTATATATATATATATATATATATATATATATATGTATATGTATGTTTTTATATATATCTAACCCAGATTTGGTTTTCCTGCTCACAGAAATAGCAGCAGACGTATTTACAATGATACTACCAATTAATCAATCCTGTATTTTTTTTTCATGGGAATATTTTCAGTACATCTGCTAAACACTACTGGTTTGACTGAAATCTGCAGCACTCTATCTTATTATTTGGAGATAAGTATTATATTGAAAACTAGAAAAATAAATGTAGCTGTTTCTTAAATCACAAATACATACACATTGATGCATATTTTCTTACAAGCTACTTGATTCTGCATATAGCTAGCAGTGTTTGGGGACAGGTGATGTAATCTCAAACACTGAATGCCATAATCAGAAATACATATACACCCTTACAGAAAAGATAATTCAAAAGTAAAGTGCCTATTTCCCATTTACATTTGTTTTGCTTGCAGACCAGTGATGTGTGGAGGTAGAAACAACTATGCTGCATAGCAGTTAAGAGAATCAGAGCATAAGACCAGATAGAAAGATGTCTGAGACACCTTAGATGCCCTGAAAATATATTTTTAACTAGTGCTGGTCAGGAATTTCCAACAAATGGCTTTTCACTGAAAAAAATCTTCCAACTTTTCCACAGTGAAACTTTAATCAGAAATGTAGCAGTTTAAACAAAATCTTTTTTTTTTTCCAAAACACATCTCCATATGGCCAAAGACTTGCACAACTCTCTACACTCACATTCAAAGCCTTGATTTGTTTGATTCAGATCAAGGAGTATAACTGCAGTATCTATAATAAGATGTGTACATTAATCATTGCTTTTCAGAGTATTCTTGGGTTGGCATCTATTCTATCATTTCCACTCTGTGCCAAACAAGGGATTCATTGGACCAAAGGAAACAAAGACAAGACTAACTGAAAAATGGCAGCAAATCTGAGGTACAACAGGTTTCACTTTAAGTCTCCTGGACGTACTATCAGTTCACTACCCTCTTTGTTCCCAAATTGACATTTTCTCTCAAGAGGCTACACATGAGATATTTCAAGCTGCTAAGCATTCATTATATCTGTTAACAATGCAGAGGGTATTAATACACTGCACTTGCAAAAAAACAGTCCATTTCTATTTAAACAACAGAATACGAATCAAGCATTCAAGACTGATATTTTTGGCCAAAAATATGTAAGCAATAAAACAAAACAAGAGAATAAAAACATGGAAGGGAACCCTTGAGATATGCCCAAGTTTCACGGAAACTTACCTTGTGGGAAAACAAGGTTAAACCCAATGATATATGGGTGATCCACTGCAGAACAGGTATACTCCAGCTCTTCCAACACCTGCACCATCACCTTCCACAGAGCTCAGGCTTTGCACAACAGCTTAGTATTTTGGGTTACAATAGCAGAGCAAAGACCTGCTACCAATTCTTCATAACAAGAAGTGCCTGTCATCATTAAAATCTACTGACCTTACATTTTCTTATGAAGTATTTTAAAGGGAAAGAAATTCTAACAGAGCAGAAGCCTTTTCAAAATGCAGATGGCTTTCTCTGCATTGAGGTGCACAATCTCTGGGGTATAGACAAATTTCTCGTGCAGAATTTCAGCATTTGCAAAACTCATTTTATTTTGGTACAATACACCCTACAGCTTTTCATTGCAGAAAGCATGAAAAATAATACAGAAACTATATAAATATATATGGATTTGTATTTTGGATTGAAATATTTGAGTTTAAAATCTCCTCAAATAGAGCTGAATTTATCATCAGAAACACTAGCAAACTCCTAAAATGCAACAAGGCAAAAGTCTTAATCCATATACATAAATAGTATAAAATGAACAGTTATTTAATCAAATTTAAAATAGACTGGCTATTTCAGAAGCTATTCTCTCAGTGTTTGAAAGGATGCTTGAGTTATTTCACTTTTTAACAGCTTGCAGCCTCAAACGCTCTTTAGAATTAAATAATGCATTTGCAGAATTAATATATAACATTGGTATATAACATCAGCAGGAAGCACATATTAAGAACACAGTGAAGAGAGGAAACGTTTTTGTCGTAGAATGAGGTAACCGAAAAGCAGGAGATGGAAGTGCTATTCCAGATATCGTGAGCTGCTAGAGAAATTTTCTTTATACACAGGATGATGATACAAAGATACAAAGATTGTACTTCAGTCCTTGCAGTCTGAGCATGCACAAAGTGATGGTGCCTAATTCCCACTTAAATGAGTGGAAATCAAGAGCACTCAGCCCCTGAAAGAACTAAGCCCTCTGAGATAAGACACTACTCGTGCCAGCCAAATTTCAGATTACAAGAATGGGTCTGTAGCATAGATGGGTTTGCACACCTGAATCCATGTATGTGCTTTAGCTTCATTCACAGAAAATGAAATGGAAGGTGACAGTTACTCAGAAAACGTAGACTTAGATTTGCTACTGAAAAGCACTGGTGTGCAGTAGAGCACGGGAATTGCTCCTTCAGCAGCAAGGCAGGACCTCAGCCTCACACTCACAGAAATGATGGCGAAAGAACTAAGTATTATTTATACTATCACACCATCACCTCAGAAAGGTGATAAAAGGTGTAGAACTGCAAATAAACTGAAATTGCAAAAGATAGAAGCAAAGGGCAAACTCATTAGGTGTCCCAGGAGTCACCCCATTCCCAGCTCCTCCCACTGCCACCATGACCAAGGTATGCCCCGAAGCCAAAGGAAGCCTCCTAGGCTATCTGAGCATCTTTCTCCATGCCTGTCCCCCTCCCTGTCCTCCCATCTAAATACCATTCAAGTATTTAAATGTTGCTGCCCGCAGCATGTTGGTATAGTTCTGTCCAGTGTTGTAATTTTGTATCCCTAAAATCCTTTCATTTCATTCCCCACTGTATTTTAAGACACAGGAAGCACCATGCAGCAAAAGCTCAGGAAGTTCTACTGTGTTGCCATCTTTGTCATGCCGTAAATGGACCCCAATTAGCACACATGCTTTGCATTTCTCTCAGGACAGTTTCCGCTCAGTGGTGGTAATTCAACACACAAATACCAGACCCCTTCGTCTAATGAGGAAGAGTGTATTAACATCTTTTTCCAAATCAGTTTTCTCCCCCAAGCAATTCCTTTTTTTAATCTTCAAAGATACTTAAGTAAGAGAAACACACCAAAATAGAATCTGATTCATCTTTCCTGAATGAGCAACTTGTTGTAAAGCACTGGAAAACAATTCAAAATAAGCAATTATTCTTTGCTACTTGGCCACTTGAGCCCCAGCAACTTAGTCAGGATACAAGTACATATTTTAGCAGTGCTATTGATATGGGTTTATAAAAGGACATGGAAAAAATCATGACTTACTATCCCAGCCTTGCAAAATATCATTTCCAAAAGCACAATATCACTCTTGTGTCAAATTTAAGTTTTTCAGAGCTGCGCAGCACAGAACCCTACACTATGACTGAAGAGAAGTCAGTGACTGGGTAACAGCAACACACTAAATAGTGAAACAGAATGCAGTATTTCATCCATGAAGAGAAAGGAAGGCTTGCAGAGAAAGAATACAAGCAAAAGAATAATAAGCACAAATGTAAACTAGTTTGTTAAACCAAAATTTTATAAAACATTTAAAATATTGTAAATTACATCGGTTTAAGCCAAGACTTCAAGAGCTTTTGTAATATTTTTAAAAAATGTTTTTGTTTTCCTTTCCTCCACTGTTACTGTTTCTTATCCATCAAGAAAGTAAAGACATTATCACCAAAAAAAAATCCCAAGCTTCTTTATTGTTATTGGTTTTGTCATGAAAACTGATAAATTAGGTAAATTTTTGGCAAACATCCATGTTATTTTTCTGACAGAAAACCCTCTTATCTTTAGAGCAATTACTTGTTTTAGTTTTGATGATAAAACACTGATTATCACTGGCAAGCCTACTTCAGAAGTTCACAATACAGTTCACACAACTCCAAAAACTATTTGGACAGAATTTCAACAGAAAAAAATTGATACCTTTAGACATTTGTCTTACAGATGGAAGAAGATTTCTACCATGACCTGACCAGAACTAACCTGGACTCTGAGGTGGATTTGTACCAACGAAATCTTCAAGGACCAGAAGGCTTTCCATTTAAAAAATAAATACATCAAAAGCAGGTTTTATTTTAATCTAAATTAGACTAATGAACTTTTTTAACAACGTGTCATAAGCAAAAAAAGGAATGGCTGTGCGATACAGTGTATGTATATACAGAAAAGGCGTGTAAAAGAAATCCCTCCAGCTCAGAGTGATTAGCCGGCAGCACCACTGAAAAAGCCAGAAGCAGTAGGCGTGAGGTGCCACATGGAGTGTCCCCTAGCAGAATAAGTAGGGCTGGGGCACAGGCTCAAGCACGGACATACGATCACCCACTCAGATACGCAGTTTTGTTCCATACACCATGCCCGAGAGAGAGACAGAAGCTTCCTGAAAACGGACAATGCTGCCATGAGGCTGCAAGGTCTCCAAGCCTGGGAAGTGAGGAGAGAGTAAAGAAAGCCTTCACAAAGACCCTGGGGATAGTTTTATTTCTTGGGGAACATCCTTGCAGACAAAGACCTCTCCAAGCCTGAAGACATTGATGCTCTTCCAGCTTTCATGCACAGCCCTGCACTCTGGGACTAGAGACTGAGGGCAAGGATTCCTCCTCAAGGTAAACTTGGAGTTCAGTCTAAAGCATCTTTCTGGGTCTGAAAATGAATAAAATGCTATAAATAACATACAACATGAAGATGTGGTGCACCTAAACAACATTTAGTGCTCCATTTGAAGCCAGGCAACCCGGAAAAGTCAAAGTGGAGTGTCACTTCTGTATGCAGGCCATAGGGCAGAGGACTGCTGCATGTCACTTAACCTCTGGTGACAGACTTAAAGAGGGAGAAGAAGACTCTGAAAGACTTGAATATGAGAAGAAAAGGAGCAGGGGAGGGGTAGGGAAAGTAGAGGTTCTGGGAACAGCTGCAGACCATATGGACATCCTAAAATATGGTCCCTGCCAAGGCTGGATGAGAGGCGCAGCTGGAAGCACGCACCACCCTTAATGCCCTTAGGCCTGCAGCACCTAGAGGCAGGGCACACGTGCAGCCTGTCAGGTTGTAAAAGGCAAAGCCTATTGATGCTGGCTGAAGTGCCCATGCACACACCGTGCTATGTACGGGCAAATGCTCACAGGAGACGCACGTGCAATACTACAAAACCAGAGTACTACATATTTCGCAGGATGAAGTCAAATCGATCCCTTCTTCACCACCTCCACAAAGTGCACTGTAATTGGCACGCTGGTTTTTAACTAAAGCCCTTATTCCCCATTGTTAATATGTAACCCAAAGAATAGGTTCTCTTAACTATCCACTGAAATTCATCCTAAAACTTACAGTTCTCCCCTTGACACTAAACCATGAGCAATATCCTGAAAAACTACATGGATTACACACATCACTTTATGTTTAATTTTTTCTAGATTAAACAGTTATCACAAGTTTTCACCATCAATCAACAACCCAAACCCTCAGTTAAAAATTCAATGTAGTGACACAAAAATGGATTACAACTATTCTTAAAATAATTTCCTGTGTTGGTATATGATTACTTCTATCTCTTACATCAATTATTGGACTATGGCTAACATACTGGATACACTTTTTATTGATTTAATATTAAGACACTGGTGTCTTAAGAACAGACACTCATCAGTAACTGCTCTTTTGAAGACAATCAATAGTAAAGTCTTCCATATTAGAGATTCTTGGAAATTTCAAGAGAGAAAAGAGAATTTTTACAATGAAACAGTTCCAATTAGCTAACCATTTTACCCAAAATATCTCACAAAGTATTAAATTAATGTGTCTGAAAACCAGCACGGAACTGTAATTTTTCAGACAACTAGAGTGCAAATTATTTCCAAATGTACTTGGGGGGGTGCTATCTTTCCACCCACATGAATATTTATTACTGTCTACATGATGGCATAAAAGCATTTGACACAAGCAAAAGGGAATAAAATTACATGATTGATACCAGATCCCTAAATACTCTGTGCTTCTCCCTCTTTTCCCCTTAAGATCAGAGTTCACTTTTTAGGAAACAAAGGCAGAGATTACTGAAAACAGACGTTCTCCCTTTCCTTCAGTTAGAGGTCTCGTTAGCAAAACTGGATCTGGATGACATGGAAAACGCAGCAGACCCAAATCCCCAGCACATTCTTCATTTCACAGTCCTGCTCCATCTCTAAATTCACAGCTTGTGCCACTGCTGAGCACAGCAGAGCGGCTGCCGACCTCCGGCTCCGGCCCAGCTGAGGTTAACACTTGGAGGTGAGCATGTAAGAAGAACCAAAATCAGCTCTGCAGTTTCTGCCTGCCGGCACGGCTCACACACAGGCTCCTGTGGCTTATGCTGTCCTCACGACCACAGAGGTTACAAATCTGCAGACTGCCAGGATAATTAATCTGCCCAGAGCTGCAACTTCTTTCTTCCCAGAGCAATAGGGGTCACATAAATTGGGCTGGTGGTGACAGCGTTCCCAGCCACCACTTTCCCTTGCTCCTTCTCCATGGATGTGTGCCAGCTACAGAGACAAAGCATGGCCACTGGAAACAGGCTGCAAAAGCTGTTTGGATGTAACCACCCCTGCCAACCACCTTTCCCGGGGCAGCCATTTAGCGCTTCAGGTCCTGTACCTCACATGCATACACGAGCTGCAGTGGCCTGGCTGCCTGTGCCCGGGGCAGCCACAGAGCACACAGAGCACAGATCTTGGAAAAACAGGATTAGTTGCAGCTGCACAGCTGGGCTGAACCATTCACACATACTGTTCCCAGAGGAGACGGGGTTTCCTGACGCTTTCTCCTGACATATGAAGGTGCTAAGGTACTTGCGCAGCCAAACGGGGCTGTTCTATGTCAAAACATATGGCCCACAAAGTGATGCACTTCTCTCATCACAGTGTTTGTTCAGCTATTTTTTGGGGAAAGGCACTTTGTAAATGAAAAAAATCTCAGTTCAAAGACAGGAGGTTTGCTCTAAAAAAGGAATTTCACAAAAGACATCTGGAAACTGAACAGACAAACGTTCCTTCCAGAGACCCTCCTGGAAGCAGTCTGGGTAGGATTTTTTGAGTTTTTTTCTGAGTTTTTTTAAGCTCATTCAAGTTTTTTTCCCAGCACTGTAAGTCTCTATTGTTAACTTATGCATTATTTAAAAGATACTGAGTTTAAAAATAGCTCTAACCAAGGGAAAATGGGAAAAGCAGTGAGCTGAAAGCCACAACGCTTCTCTTGTGGATTGTTTCAGCATCCAAGACATCTGAGCCTTCTCCTGTATTCATTTCAATTTACTAGCTGTCTTTGACATATGCCCACCCATTCGCACCATCAAAGTATCTGAGGATAGCTCATTCCTGAGGGTGCATATCACAAGCCTCTGGTGCACCACTCAGACAGCAAATTACTAGCACTATAGGTCCTGGGATATACATATATATATATATATATAATCTAATATATATATATATATATATATATATATATATATACAGCTACAGCCTTTTGGTTTGGAAGTTCTGCATTCAACCCCCACGATCTGAGCTCACCTACTAGGCAAGCACCTTACACTTTAATATGTTAAAGCCCACAACACCCTTTCAAGTTACAGATTAACTATTACCCTGTTTGACAGATGGGGGCTGAGTTACAATAGATGAAGCAATTTGCCCAACACTGTAAGTGAAGCACATAGTAGACCAGGGGACTGTGAAGCCCATGGGGTTGTTCTAGCTGCTGGATCACCTTTGCTCTTCCTCCAACTGCAACCAACCACTAGACATGGAGGATGGGTGGTCTGCCAAGGCAGCTGAAAGAAGCTCTCGCACACACTAAACGTATAGTACACAAACTGGGGCAAGCACCAAGCCTTCCTCAGGCACTTGAGACAAAAAAGATACACGGGAAGGAATCAGAAGTATCTGAGGCCCATCTAAAATCAGCAATGATCCTGACTCTTTGTTTCATTGGTAAATAGAAGTCCAGAAGAAGATAAGCTTAGAAGTAGTTAACAATCTTCCATTTATAAAAGCAGCAGCACTGAGCTCCACTAAAAACTATGTATACCTCAGAACTTGAAGGCTGTTCCACGTGGCCAGAGAAACTAACTCAAGCATACGTATGTTAATTTTCATCCAAAACATTTTTTCTGGAGTTTGGCTGCATACTGATTTTAGACAGTACATTAAATGGTGTCTGTAAATGTTTAAAATAAATAAATAATGTTAAATAAATGTTAAAAAATAAATAAAAAGGAAGAAAGGAGAGGGGAGAGAAAAAAAGAAGAAGAAAAAAAAAAGGCAGGGGGGCAGCAGTCCACATACCTCAAAATTCAACATGGGATAGGTAGTCTTCTCCCAGGTATAGTGTAATAGGTAGAACCTGTATGGCAAATAGCCTATATGGTAAAGGCATAAGAAAACAAAGCAATCACTGTATAAATAAACCCATATATAGTAACAAGAGTGTTCTAACAGTTTGAAAGTATATAAAAATAACTCCAAATAAACCCAAGACTGCTGAGGAAGAAACCCCCACATCAACATCAAGCTGCTGACAAAGACCCTGGGACAATTCAAGACAGAGTGGTGAGGATTAAATCACTGGGGTTGCTGCCAAGATAACGACTTGCTGTTTATGCACTGCAGAAAGTTTTCAGTCACCCCTTTCTTAAAGAGGCACCCCTCAAATTGTGGAAGGCAGAAGTCAGTGCAAGAGCATGCAGAGAAAATGCCACAGGGCTTCTAAGCTTAACAGACTCTAAGGACACAAGCGAATAGAAAAAACAATGTTTCTGTATAAATACACATACATGGTCACCTTGAAATCACCATTTTTTGAATACAGAAATATCATCCGCAGTATTTTAGCGGAATGGTACAGGACTAATATCTGTAGAGAGTGCAATAAACCTGTAGTGCCACAGATAACACATAGTACCTGCAAATTAATTTTGGGTTGCTGAAGAAAATTACTGCTGATAACAATCTCTGCAGTGCAGACACCCAAAAAAACAATATTAAAAGCTGCACAGTTCTAAGAGCTAAGAAAAAAATATTATTCTTGTTTAGAGAAGAGAGAACAGTACTATAAAACACACTAGGACAACACCGTATATACATGTACAAAAATACTCCAAAACAGTAACTAAAACCAAATTCATGAATCACATTTGGTAATTGGTGGAAGACAGAAGATTTT
The DNA here is from genome assembly GCA_035590215.1 of Microhierax caerulescens. NCBI lineage: Eukaryota > Metazoa > Chordata > Aves > Falconiformes > Falconidae > Microhierax > Microhierax caerulescens. The sequence continues at coordinate 73,973,913 of JAVJGJ010000047.1, read as the reverse complement.
AAATGGGAAGAAAAAGCAGAGAAGAAAGTCACTGAGAAAGAAGAGACACGGCTGGAGGAGTAGCTCCACGAGTTCATGCCAGGAAAAGGAATAACATGTTAAAAATAAAAGGAAAAGAGGCAAATTTACAGATTAGAAGAACCACATTAGAACTTTCATCAAAAGTTTAGGGCAAGATGAAAAAACCCTTTGGCTACTCAGATCACTGTGTCTCCAGCATGGAGACAGTTCATTCTTTTTGCATCCAAGTGCAAATGCAATTTGAAATTAATGTGCCACAAAGTTGAGGGACACAAATATCCTGGGCCTGATGTCCTGGACACGAACAGTCATATGTGAGAGGAGACAATGCAGCGCACAAGCTAAGACAACAGTCAGGCAAAGTCCCAAGGGAAGGAGAAGGAGTACTGTTGAAAAAAATCACTTGTGAGACTGTTAGAGCAATGCCATGCTGCTCCTGACGTCAAGCCAAATAACTGCAGTACTCCCACTGGAAGAGTTCAAAGGGGCACCTGACCAAAGGGCATACTTTCCTGCATGAAGTATTCTCCTTGAAGCTGAAAAGTGTCTAATCCCAGAGACCCATCACATTCAGTATCATGGAGCTCAAGAAAAATTTATCACAAAGGCAGTGCACCTGAAAAACGCTGAAACGTAAAGCTTCTCCAGCTATACTGTTCAAAGTGTTGCATTTGACTGTTGACAAACAGAAAACAGTGTCTGGTTTAACAGCAAACAGCCAGGCTCAGAGCGATACCAGGAAAGCAACAGGGGAGGGGAAAAAAAAATATTGAATAATGAAAAATTCTATCAGTGGGAGCTATATAGGAGTAGAAAGAATGCAGTGGAAGAAGCAATAGCGGCAACGAGTAAATATTTGCACCAAGTAAAAGCACAAACAGAAAAAGCAAGCAATCATTTTCTAAGCTTTCTGAGACCTAGCAATGCCAGAGTGAGAAGAACGATGACAATATCAACACCGCAGCATCAGCTGCCTCCTCTGTAGCACAGGTGCACTGATACTGAAAAAGATCAAAAGCTGTGTGATACTTGGCCAACCAAACCTCACTGAAGGACAAGAGAAGGGTCAGCTGAAAATTCTAAGATCCTGCTCATTCAGAACTGGCCACTGGCTGAAAAACAAAGGTGACATTTTTTCAAAAGTGGTTAAAGCTCTCCTGGTTTCTTACTGAATGTTCAGCTTGACACTTTTGGGATGCTGGCATTATTTTAATTCTGTTTTTTTCATATCTACATTTTGCATTTAAAATCTTTTTGGTCTTTAAAAAACTTAAAATTTTTAAAAACTTTTTAAAACATTTTGCAGTTAAAAAAGCCCATTAACCCTGAGGACATTCAACTTGTACTAAGGGATAAAACTACCTTTATGCAAAGGGGACTGGACAGGATCACCAAGTCTTGCATTAAAGAGAGAGAGCTTCTATGGATCCTTACCAGAAATACAAACCCTGTTTGAAAACCCTTGTTAACAGACTAACTGACCACACTCTTTTCAGTAGTGCCTAGCAAGAGGGCAAGGGGCAACAGGCACAAACTGAAATACAAGAAGTTCCATCTGAGTATGAGAACAAATGTCTTTGGATGTGACGCAGCACGGGAACAGGCTGCCCAGAGAGGCTGTGGAGTCTCCTTCTCCGGAGATACTCAAAACCCACCTGGATGTGAGTGTGCAACCTGACCTAGGTGAACCTGCTTTAGCAGGGGCTGGACTGGGTGATCTGTAGAGGTCCCTTCCAACCCTGACCATTCTGTGATTCTGTAATTGTCCTGAGAAAATCCTTAATATCTCATTTTTTATTATACCAAGGGTTAATGAAAGTACAAACTGTGGTATTCATGCACACCACTAATACCAACCCTGATATTATATTAAAATAATCTTATTACCCATTAATTATACAAATTGGGATATTTACATTATATAATTGGGATGCATTATGCAAATAAATGACCATTTATTTGCAAATTGCTAAACAGGATAACAGTTTTAGTAACAATACAGTGCACATCTGAGGTGTCTGTAAGGAAAGGCAAAGAAAGGAAAAAAACAGTAATTCATAAGCAGGAGTTTATCTGTCCACACCCTCTAATTTAATGCAACTTTTCTTAGTCACTATACCAGCAAATCCTTGTTCTTCAGACTGATGCTGACACCAGCTTAATCGCTGAACAGCTGCCACAGATTACTGAAGCATTTCTCTATCTCAATTTATTATCTACCCAGTATCAACTCTCACACAATAATAAACACCTAAGAAAACAAGGCAGCTAGCAGACCTGTTTTAAAAATCCCTTTTTAGGCTGACTTACAGAAGGAACCTCAAAATCAGGTTTCTCAGCATCCCAGGACAATGCTCTGAACACTGGGCTTTAGGAAAGCTCTTGATTTACTATATACTAAACAACCATCGTGCCTGAAAAGCAAATTCTGCAGCCAGCCACTGGGGTGGCAAATTTGGTCCAAGTCCTACATCAGGTACTGGGAATTCTCCTTCCCATTAAATGAGGAAACTTGTAGAAACACAGAAACATTTCTTACTCCAGCATCAGTTTACTGACAACAGGGTTCCCAGCTTACTAGCAGGCAGGCAGTCCTGCTTTACCCATTTACAACAGCAAGAAATTACTATCAGTATCTATTGCGAAATAGCTAATGCAGCTTCAGCCTTTCAGCTTCTCCAGGTGGTTTCTCTGTGTATTGATTATTCCCTCCTTTGACTGGCAATTTAAATTGGTTTGTCTCATGGCTCTTTTGTAGTGACCTGGAACATTTTGGCTGCCATATAGTGTAGGAGGAAGGGAAAGGATTCTTGGTTTCTGACATAATCCTCTGCCAGCTCCCCTGCTGACAGCTGAGGTGCTCCCCCCCACACCCCCCGCCTCAATCTTGGTATTTTGCCTGTTCCCTTAAGTAACAACAGTAATCCACAGCAGATTGTTAGCTACATTCAGAAACCCCAGGGAAAATGTGACTACATAGTTACCATACATTAACAATGAAAAAAAAAAATAAAATGCAGCTTTAAAAACTACACAAAACACTTATACTATCCCAGCAAGCATACATATAGCAGTTTCTACAGATGGCTGTTAAGATCATTCTGTTCTGATTAGGATATTAATTGTCTACACACACTTACAAAATTCTACATGTTTTGGTTAGGTGGCAGCTGATCTCAGGGTTTGGGATCTCAAAGGTGCTCAAACACTGGCCTCTCATTCCCATATAGTATTTAGCTCCTTCTGTTTGGCTTCCCAAGGACAACTGAAAGAGACTTGTTAACAATGCTGGTAACTGCTGTACTTTGAAAACAAGAGAGATACGCGTTCCTGGACTATAGGATGCAGTGAAAGGGATTTTAGATCCAAGGCCAAGTTCTTTTTTTAGAATGTTTGCCTGCAGCTCCTGCTGAAGTCAACCAGAACTACTAATGTTCATCCAAGGGCAAAATTTGACATATAACATTTACTTTATTCTATACACAAGTCTAAATAAGGAAAATATGAAATGCATAACTGAAAACTGTTAGGTTTGGACAAAGCAGAACTGAAAGGCAGTAGATGCACAAGTGCAGGAGCTTAATTTGATTTGCCATAGCCCACGTGCAATTCCATTAGCATCTTCTGCGTACTCTGCTAGGGTGACACAGCTGACACAACATAAGAGTATTAATACATCTTTAAGCTGTCTGAATTCACAACCAGATTTCTGCCTAGAAATATTGCAGGACTAGTGGGCCAACAGTATGGACAGCAACACATGACTTGCTCACTCCCCAGGCATTCCCCCGAGCCCCACACCCTCAATCAGGTAGCACCATGGTGGTCTTCTTTCTCTCAGTGTGAGTAGGAAGCAACTCATGTTACCAGCAACATGGGGCGAAGGGATTATGTTCACAGTGATTTACAGTAACCTGCTAATGACTCTGTAAACAGCTTAAAGCTGCTTTCAATATACCAAAAATATTGAAAATGTCCATATTTTTTTCTTTGCTGAAGGTCAGCTTGATACTTTTCTTGTATCTGCTGGCACAGTTAAGTGTCAGCATGTTGTCTGCATGTTGTTGCTTTAATTTCTCCATAACAGAAGGAGGTGCAGCAAGAATAAACAATAAATAAAAAAAAAACCCAACCAAATAATAATCTCAGTCATACTGTCCTAAACCAATGTACTTAAAGCAAAATCCTTTTTTATGACAGGCTTTGCAAGGACCAAGCAGTAATTGCCTTGTTTTTCTCGTGTTCATTCAATGAGAAATGTGAGTGGCTCTTAGGAATTATCTGCATGATTATGAAGGTTCAAGAACTGAAACCAAAATAAAAACAGAGTATTTGCTTCCAAAAAAAAGCAACCACCCTTCAGAATTTATCAGCAAAAGAAATAAAAGTAGTAAAGATGTCACTCCTCTGAAGTGCCAAAGAACCTCTTGTTCAATCTGCTCATTTGGGGCGCAGGGAAGGACCAAAATTTGAAAGAATCCTGCTAGGAGGTAGGTGTTCAAATACATCTCCCATATGAGAAACCAAGTCCAGAATTTGCATTACCTACATTGCTCTATTGTCTGCACACTCAGACAATGTCTAGACAATTCTACTGTAAGTAACAGTCTCTCTGTGCTGCTATTAGGAACAGGAGCTGTGCAAGAATTATATATTACAAGTCTTAAATGCAGACCTATTTATAAAGGGGGAGGGAGGGCAGAAATATCCCTCTGTGTGTGTGTATATATATGTATGTATATGTGTGTACACATATAGGTTTATTTTTTAAAAAGCACAGAGTAAGTTAGTAATGCAATTCATTGTGCTATTTGTGAAAAAACATCAAACACACATCTCTGAACTCTGACACATTAGCTAGTGTACTGTACTGGGCTAACCCACTGGCATTACAGCATGGACCAACATGAACGCTATCACAACAAATCAAAGATAAATATATATTAATAGACTATCTAAATTTTGCTCTATTTTTTTTCTTTTTTTGAAGACTTGTTTTTGTACAAAGTCCAAAAAGTCAATAGAAGTAGCGAGTGCTCAGGATCTCTCAAATTTAAATTGCACTGCATCTTAAGGAGACATTCAGTGAAGTTTTCTCCCTTGTTTGTGCTTACATGAAAACTTTGTTTTAGTGAACATGTGAGATTTTAAGGAAAGAGGAAAAGAATATAAAACTTTTCAGTTAATGACAAACTCCTATTACTTTATTTCAATGATGAGTCCAGGAATAAGACCCTCAGTAAGTTTACAAACAAAAAAAGTCACATTTAAATAGTTAACATGTCATTTCAAAAGAAATGCAACAGCGCCTCAGGGAAATTTGGTTTTAAAGCACACAGTGTATCACACAGCATTCAACCCTGCACAGGCGCAGGGATATTTATGCACTGGGTTATTGGAAACTTTATTATGAGAGGTAAGACTATGCTATGCTATATGCTAGTATGTACCTGCAAGGGAACTAACTTTCCTTGAAACAAGTTCTGAAAATGCAAATTAAATTTAAAAGTGTAAATACCAGAAAGATTAAGCAATCCCAAAGACTAAATAAAGTTACACTTCTTCACCTTCTTCCCCACTGTTCCCACCACTGTTACACAGGCAATATTTCAGTTCTCAGCATACATGGTGCCAGCACAAAGGAGGTCTCCAGGATGGTAGTTTGATGCTGCTGTGCACTTTACAACTCTGAGGTCTAATCCACCCCTCTCTAACCCAACTTTACATCTGCTTCTGCAGGGAGGAGAGGCTGGGCAGTGGGGACAACCCTACCTGCTTCCACAGGAGAAAGGCACAGATATGGGTCATGCTCTCCTTCTGAGCATTCCCTTCTTGCTCCAGCAAAGATGAAAAGTAAAACATTTGTAGATTACCAGGCAAGAGAAAAAAATTGTTGAAGTGGTTCAACACACCTCAGGTAGGGAAGTAGAGGAATATGTCTCAGCACCAATTTGTATTCAGGCTGCAGGAAAATACTTTAGCTCTCCAGAAGATCAGGTAAGCAGAAAGCTCACAGTAAGTGTCTCAGCACTGAAATAATGCAGCCCCAAACCCAAAAGAAAGACTTTTAGTAAAGCAAGTTTATTATCTCACCGTATTTGTGTTGGCATGAATACTGCAAAAGATTAAAATGATACCACTTCTCCCAACCTCAGCATCACCTTGTTTCTTTTCACACATCTATCACCAACCCCCTTCTGTACTATGTCCTTGAAATCTGGTACCAGCAGCTTTATCTGTCAAGCTTTTGGGGTAAGCAAGCCACACAGGACCTCAACGTGAAATGTTCATTTGTTAGAAGCATAATCATAAAGAAAGGCTCATCTTTTGCCCTTCAGGTAAACAGGTCACATTCCAGTTTTTATACCAGTGAAATCCAACACTCAGTATCTGAAGGTCTGCACTCAAATGTGATTAAGACCTTATCAGCCTAATTTAAATCAGACTTTGATGGGAAGGGCTGAAATGGCATCAGCCAGCAAACCTGTATGCTTGGGCCTAGAGTGCTTCATTTCTGCTGTCTAGACAGAGCAGGACTGCAACGAAGGTGAACTCGAACGACCTTCACAGCCCAAAACCCATAAAACACACATGCAAGAACCTGGTCATCAAGGGAACAGCAAAAATTCATTAGTATCAGCTCCAGCCTTTCAGATGCCCAGCTGCAAAACTATCCCAATCATACCACCAAATACAGAAAATAAGCACATTCAGTAAGAAGTGATGAATTGCACCTTTTGAATTCCCACGGTCTATCTAAGGAGACAGGCAAAGGGAAGACCCAAACACTATAGCTGCCTAGTTCAAGTGGCAACACATCACATATTTGCAAACCATCGAAACATTAATATATCTGTTCCTATTGTAAAATTTCTAGCACGCCAGAAATCCATTAGCAGTGATGTTCTGGCAAACCACCAAAGGGAAACACATCCTCTTATACCAAAAAAAGAAATGAAGATCAAAGAGTGATTATGTGTAAGTACAGGCTAAAGATCAGCGAGCTCACCCAGCAAATACATTGTAATGTAAGATTTAACAATTCTTCCAAAAAGAGAAAGACAAAAGAAACCCTCTTACTTTGTACCAAAGCAAAGGCTGTGCATATATAAATGAAAAGCTCTAGCCGCCGTTTTTCATTAACACTGGAAATGTATTTATATCAATCTCTTTAGCTAGACTGGGCAGCTCTTTACAGTATCATATTCAGCTTGATCTTGCTGTTTCTCTGCAGCTTCATGTTTTGCAATTTCCGATTACTGATGAGTAATTTTGCAGAGTGAAGTACAACAAACCACATTTATTCCTTGGCTAATTTCTAGGAAGTTTCCTCTGTAATCAAATTGGCCACTTGACACAGGCAGAAATGCATTGATAATCTGAAGCCTTGGGATGGATTCCTGTCTCTAAAGTCATCGGGAGAATCCCTTTGCTTCTGATAATTAAGTAAAAACAGAGGTGATGCTAAAACACATGACAACATAACAAAAGGATTTCTGTACCTTCAGTGACATTTAGAAATAGCTATTTTAGGAAGACTGGATATATGGAGATACATCTGGATTTCTTTACTCCGAAAACATGCATAACTCCATTATAGAAACATTACGTCAAGCTCATTTTTTCTCCTTTTCTCTCAGGATAACTTCATTGACTACTATAAAAATTTGACAGACCAAGTGGAAAGTGCGATTCCTTCTAAGAGCAATAACAAGCAGACAGAGAATTATAATTTTACTGTCACTGCCAAGGCTGTCTCTGTGAAAGGAAGACTGAATGGGTGCCACAATGAGTGCCATGTTTGCAGTGAGAAAAGGCACAGTTTTGCCCTAACTGAACTGCTTTGTAGAGCAAAAATCTGTAACATGTATCTACATTTTTGGCTGACTGGCTTAGGCAGAACCAAAAGATAACAAATAGTCACAATCTTCAAAAAGACAAGGTGGGTTTTTTTTCTTTTAAAATGATGCATTAAGTAATCTCTACAACAACCCCGAATCTCAGAACTGTCACCATAGTATATTTGATAACATGCAACCAGGGGCTTAAAACCTGTCACGCCCTTTGGACATGGACCCTTTCATTTTGTTCTTCTGAGGCAGATCTCACATCTTGGATACTTAGGCCAATCTTCACTATGTCATCAGGAGGGGTTTCACTTTAGGGGATGAGTACATCCCACACATTTGCAACTCTTCCTGTACATTTATATCCTCCACAATAGATTCTTCAGCAAGAACAAACACCATGAGGCAAACACCAATGGCATAAAAATAAATTTGGCTATTAGCTGGGGTTTAAGTGGGTTTACTTCTTCAAAAAAGGGAAGAAACATCAGGAGCAACAAATTGTGGAGGTTTGTTTTTTTTTTTTATTTGACCTTTTACATCTCAAAAAAGGGCAGAAGCCCAATTATAGAAGAAGTATCTCTTTGAAGGTCATCTTTAATAAAAGAACAAGATAATTCTTCTCCTTCATCTCACTGCATATCACACCAAATGACAGCATTTTATTTCCTCTGAGATTGCAGAAGTAAAGTAAATGGAACAGAATGAAGATACATTATAAATACTCTCTAACACGTTTTGTCGTTTATTTTTTTGAAGAAATAGAACTATTATCATACAATCACTCCTTCAGTCAATTGATAAAGGGATCTTTTCTGGCCTACATTAATTTTTTTATTTATTTATTTTTATGGTAATACAAGTCCATTTCATCCTTCTTCATTAAGATGCTTGAAAAGAAACAGAAAAGGGATTAAAAAAAGAGTTCTTTTCAATGACATACCATAAAACAGCTACATGCCTCTGTGTTTCTGTTAGGATTATCTGACAGTACATTTCATTACACTACTTCTTAATATATTGGTGCAAAGTAAATTTTCACATTTCCATAAGCCACAGACTTTAATGCCCTATTTGATAAGCAGTATAAGTAAGGTATCTTTCATTGCTTCATTCATCTACTACCATTTCTAATGGAACTTGGACAATAAAGAACTAATGCTAAATAGGAAGCAATTACATATTTGAAGAATTTGAAAGACATACTGAGTTCCATTCAAACCATAAGATATTTAAAAGGAATTTTTTCTTTTTTATCATATAATTGAAAAAAAACCCAGGGAATTTGATGAGGCATTACTAAAGCATCACAGTAACAGCGAATCACAGACTGTAAAGTCCAAAGGCCTGGGAAGTATCAGAAGATACTGTTTGAACCTAGAGAGGATCAGGCTACATGGCCGAGCCAACCCTGACCTACACTGTGTCGACAGAACAACAGTATCTTTGGGTTATATGTAAGAAGTGAAAGGATCACCAGGAGGAAACCTGCCTGTCAAAACTATCTTCCAACATGCCTATCGACAATTCTGACCCATCCTCCATGGGGGATACCCTCTGACAAAGGCAACAAGCCTGCCTTGGCCCAGGGTGCCGTGGGGAGCAGTGGCACCAGTGGGACAGGCATGAACTCCAACAGGTGAGCAGTGCATCTGGCGGCCTTGGCCATGGAACCCCTGCCAAAAGGGAAACAGGGTGATGGGCAGGATCAGTAGTTTCCTACCAGATTTGCATGTGCTAATTGGTGCTCCAAGATTTGAAAACCTGATTTTTGTGCATGTTTTGGAAGAGGAAAGAAGTGTCCCCATATGGAGAGCTCATCACACTGGGTGTGCTTCTCATGCTAATGCAGTCAGGAAGAGAACTGGAGCAATGTGGGCAAAGCCTTCCAACTGAAAGTGCAGAATTTGGTTTGTTTTCTTCAAGGAAACAAATTTTCTGCACTAAGATGACACACTTGTCTGTAAATGAGGTTTTACCACTAGCAGGCCAAAACCAAATGAAAATAATTACATTAAAGACTGCACACCATAAAGTCTACTGGAAAAAGGCTGTTTCCAGCCATTGAGTGAGGAAACATCAGCACGCCCATCTTGAATATTACCAGTAAAACACATTAAACAAATGCAACACAAATCTCACAATGCCACAGAAACAAATGGCTGTAGACTTCATAGGTAGCACCTTATCTCTGTAATACATACTGCAAAGCAAGCAAATGAGTACATTGCTTTGATACAATAGAGTTCATGTGCACAAGTCAAGAACTGTTATTTGCCTGTGAAGACGTTCTGTATGTTAACAACTTTTTTTTTTTTACTTTTTAATACTGTCTGTTGATTCAGTCTCTGGACTGAAACCACATTTAAGTAGAACTACTATCCTGAGCAGAAGAGGACTGAATAACCTAGTGCTCACATAGTGACCTCATGGAATTAAAGATTGAGTTTGTGCGTTGATAGTTATTCAGCCATCCATTAGGTCCTCCAATTCCCCCCAGAAAGCCCAATAATTTCCATTTGCATTCTCTGTATCTTCAATCCTAGCTCCATGCACCACTTGACTCCTTGTCTAGAAAGGGGGATTCCAATTCATTTCACTGCTTTGCCGAGGAAAGTACTTGAGCCCCAAGCTAAGAGGCCTGCAGCACTTCCTCTGCTTCTGTAAGTGCTATTTTTAATGCACACATAGAGAAGGTCATGATGCCAAAGGAGTTCTCAAGGAGAAAGTAAAAACCAGGGCAAAGCAGCTGGACAAGACAGAGAGGCATATGAAGGGAACTGTACCAGCAGGCAGGCTGCCGACTCACAGAGGAGATGCCCTAAAAATGACAACATAGAGAATACCTGCTAGTCTCATTCCAGTTCAAGCATTCTCCTTTTTACTACCCTCTTCATATGTCTTACTCTGACTAGTATTTATATGTAACAATTCATAAGACAGTAGTAGTGTTGTAGCCACAGTGGTCTGACAATCTAAGTGACATAAAGAGAACTGCTTCTATTAGACCAACTTCTATGGCTGTTGCTTTTGTAAACACAAATTCCATTCTAGCTGTTAAACCATAACCCAACAAGGAAATTGCTGGAAAAGTCAATGGTTTGGTTTGTGTTATTTACAGCAGAGACAGTAACGTATATACAATCCAAAACATTCAAGTAAAAGCTCTGGTGCCCAAATTAATGTTAGCATATGAGGATATAACTCCATTTCAACAGTAAATCCAGAAATTACACTTTGACTATCATAGTCACTTCCTAAAGACTAAATCAAAAATACAATTAGTTTTTCTTTTAAAGTCTTCCGTAATGCTAGAGGTCATGTGATTGTTAAAGTTACTGCCATTTTGGAGATACTTGGCACTTAGAAGATAAATGCATAACCACTGAAACGTGCTAAGCAATTTGATTCTTTCCCTAGTTTAAGCCATTTTACTTTAAAGAAGATGCTAAATATAGCACGATTGATCTGTACATATGAGGTATCTCTGTATATGTGTGTGTAAGAGACATAGCTCCTAAGTGATCTAGTAATCAAAAAAATTGCTTCAAGAAAAAAAATTACAGTAATAGCATGGTAATATCTCAGCAGAACAATTGATAATTGTTTTCCTACATAGACACACACTCGCAAATACACAGTAATACATTTTCTATAATTTTGTGTCAAAAAAATTCAGACCATGGAAATGCAATTTACTCAATGCTGATAATAACATATGTTTTAATTACTCTAAACCAACAAATATTGCTTCCAGTGAATGCAATTACCTAAAAGCAGTAAAATATTCTTTATCACATCCATTAAGAGGAAAACAAAGGACTGACCTTTCCAGAAACTTTTTTTATGAGCTAGGAAAGTATCTGGGGATGCACAGATTTTGCATACATATATATCTTCAAATGCTATTTTTCTGAGAAGTCACAAACCATCGAGCTTTAAGTGGTGTTTCAGAAACATCAGGGGAATTCTCTCACAGGTGATTAGGATTACCTTACAGTGACATACTTGGAAATAATAGATGAATGAAACAAATTCCCTTTTTTGTTCTCATTTTAACCAGAATACCTATTAAACACTTGCAAGCATTTCACAGACACCACTGAAAACTTCCATATTCCCATCCAACCTAAGTCAGTAGCAAACATGTTGATTTCAACAGCCTCTACCAGTAGTTGATACTAAATCAACAAAAAAATATATTGACAATAATAGAGGAATAATTATAACAGAAATTTGTTAACCTAAAACTAAATTATAATATTAAGAAATAAAATGTAATGGACTTATCAAAACCATTTAACCTTTCCAAAAGAAGTCTTAAGCATAACAGGACACTATACAAAACAAACTAAAGAAAGGTAATAAACTTACAATAATCAACACAGGCTTATGGAAAGTTTTCCTTGTCAAAGTAATCTGATATTTTTCTTGTACAAGATTACAAATTCAATAATAGTAATAGTGATGATACAGTAAGATCAAAGAAAAAAGTTCATATTTACTAAAAAGTCAATTCCAAGCTGGAAGATGGAAGTTTTTGAAAAAATAGAAGGAAAAAAAAAAAAGGAAGAAGAACAAAAAACAAAGAAAAAGAAAAAAAGTCTTGGGAACTACATAAACATGTACACTGATTAGAAATGGTAAAGTTGTGCTACCTTTATATATGACCCTGTCAAAATGCACTACTGAATCTACAATCCAGCAAGGATACTGATAAACTGGGGAGGTTGGCAGAAAGGCACAGAAATTATTAAAGGACTTAGAAGATGCCACTTTATCAAAGATCCAGGAGCTGAACCTATTTAATATAACAAAAAGAAGGCTGATATGCTTGCTATACATACCAAGGTGCGAGGAAAACTCAATGCTACAGGGCTTTTTCAGTCTAAAACTTATGTTCAAACTTTTATCACGGAGGGTGATTATCTATTTAAGCAATTCATATTTTGACAAATTCTTCATTCCCATACTTGAACACAAAACTAAAAAAAAAAAAAAAAAAAATCAAACCACAAAGGGCAGGAACCCTTTGTGATAATGCTACATAGATCTAACTGCATAATTCCAGGCACCTTCCCTAGCCTTAGGATATGTTTAGTGATAGACTAATAAAACCTTAAATCCTTCTCTTACCTTTCTTTGTCTTTTAGCCAAATGAAATTAGCTGGCAGAAATCTCTGCAGAACTGCCATCTTTCATTAAAGATAAAAAAAAACTATAAACCATTCAAAACCAGTTTGTACAAAGCATGTGTTAGCAAAGCGTGCTAACACAACTGGAGATGCAGAATAATTGCCTCCCAGAGAGCAAAATCAACCTCTGAAATTAAGCAACAGTATCAGGGAGAAAGTGTTTCTTAAGTCTGTTTTGCAATTATGCCCATACCAATTTTTCCATCAAAGACTGGGAGAGGGAGGAAATGACTTTGCAAAGTGGGTTTGTGGAAGAACAATCCCGTTGGGTCAGCTGGGGTTCTGATCAAGAGCACATGAGAAAGAGGACTTAACAAATAATTCAGAAATAATGCAGAACATGATTCAGTAGCTCATTCAGGAAAGCTGAACTCAGTCTATATTGTGCTACATGTAAATTGGTATATTACAATTAAATTTTCAGAGCACTCTCATGTGGTGGTGGGGGAAAAAAAAAACCAAACAAAAAAACAACAACAACAAAAAAAAAGCAGCATTATTTTAAGTAAGAATCAATTACCAAAATGTGATCATACCCAAATGGGGATCCTCAGCCTGGGTGCACAGGGCATGAATAAGGAAAGTGAACAGAGCCTGAATTCCCTCCATCCCAATAAATTCCAGCTGCTAGTAAGAACAACTGGGACTGTGCAGGCAAGGTATTCATTAAAATAACTAATAAGGGCTTGAGTTGAACTTTAGGGAGACCCAAAACAGCTTCAAGGAAGAACAGTTCCTCCTCGGGTTTGATCTGACCAACACTTACCACGTGCTGTTGTTACCAGGAGTCCTTAGGAGAGTATTGCAGACACAAAGCACGGAGTACTTTTCGAGCAGGAGAGGCAGACGGGTCCTCTCACACCCAGCAGCACGACCCATCAGACACATCACACAGAGCCCCACAACCGCAAACCCATCCTGTGGGTGCCGGGGGGGCGCGAGTCCCCCGGGGGCAATGCAGGAGACAGACTTACCAGAAATTGTAAGAGTCACAAACGGTGTAACTGCATTTTTTAAACCACATCAGGAAGCTAATCTTTTTGAATTCCACACAGCCCAATGTTTACAATGTAGAGCAAATTTAGGAATATGTTTTTCATTTACAGCTTACATGACACATTGATATTAGTGTTGGAGACCATTTGCCAAGAGAAATTACAGGCAAGGTTTCAGCAGTTTGTCTCATGAAAAACCTGGCACTTGTCTGTCAAGCTGCCTTTTATTTTGGTTCTGTTTTCAGGATTTTTTTTATGAAGTTTATGAACCAATTCGTAAGGTCTGCGAAACTCTAGTTAAAAGACATTCCTAATAAACATTCCCCACAAGGCACGAGGAACGTCTGTATCCTTCTCGGCAGAAGCTGCAAAAACCATTCAGTGACAAGGCAAAATAATCAATTCCTGGAGTCCCAGGAACCTGCCAGCAGCACTAACCAGAAATAGTTTAAGATTGAAATATACAAAATATCAATCTTGTCTGAAGAAGCTTCTCTGGTTTTGCCTACCTTTTGATAAACTAAGAGAAAAGGCCATTTATTTTCCACATAGAGAATAAAGTGATTGCAGAATTTATAAAAGTTGCCTCATTTGAAATCTCCCAGCCTTATGAAGGCAGTTTATCATCATGACCATCAATTTATGCACAGTGTTGATACTCTTCTGGGACACAGTCAGGTGCTTGACAGTAACAGAAGACGTGTGAGCTTCCTAAAGGGGTAGGGTCTCCCAGCACACCTGGCCCAGCCTACTGCTTCTTTGTAGGTTATCTTCCACTAACACAGAGACCAGAGGAATTTAATTTGTGTTACAAAAAGAGAAAGCAGGTGGCAATTATGCTCCATCCTAGTGTCTGTCACCAGGAAGGACAGAGCAGTCCTGAAGTGCTGAATATGAGCTTGAAACCCCTATTTATGCTTGTGACCCTTCAGAGCACTTCCCCATCACCGCGAGCCTGAGGCTCTCAGGCTATCAGTGTGTGCACCCTCACTAAAAAAGCCACCATCAGGGAGGGCTGCTCTTGTTACAGCATGATGAACCAGGGCACACGCCAGAGTGTTCCCAGGAGCTTTCTGAAGGCCAAGAGTCTCCTTAGCAGGGCACCTGGTGTCTACCCTGCACCTCAGAAGTGACCACAATTGTCTCAGACTCAAGAAACGCTCTCTGCTCATCTCCATGACAGGAGACACCAGAGCCCTCGTATGAAGGACGATGCTGCAGCTAGGAAGGGCAGCTTGGCGCTGCAGCTTGATTATCCTTCTTGCCCATCATGGCTACCACAAAGCGAACCTTTGGTGGTCACCCCATGCCGGGGCCTTTCCACACTCCAGACAAACACAGCTACTGTAGTTTTTCCAATTAACCAACTTGCAGCACGCTCCCCCCCAACCCAGCCCCATGATCACAGCTTGCTTTGGGCCATCACGTCATTAGTTCTCTGCCGTTTCACACGCAGATGAACACACCCTGGCCCAGGTCCCCTCAGACAGACCCACGTGGTCCACAGGTTCCTAGTGAGCTCTGCTGTTTAATTGCATAATTACAGCCCAAGATGAGAGGGTAAATGGACATGTGGCTACATTTAGGAAGAAATATTCTGCATGAAGAAAGAAACAACCATTTGCTAACCCACAGGTGCCATCTCAGCATTAAAAACTTCAAGGGGAAGGAATTAAAAAATGAACAAATAAGCACATTTGATTGCTATGCAGCTCCTGCAAAGTTCCAGGTTGGGCAGTGCGAGGTTAACAGTTGGGCTCTATGATCTTAAAGGTCTTTTCCAACTTAAACAATTCTATAATTCCATGGCCAAAGCTGGATACGTGCTGGAGGAGGGAAGGCTGCAAGCAGCACCTGCCTGTGCAGCCCAGCAGTCAGGCCCTGGGTTTGCTGATCCTGCAGGCGGCAATAACAAAGATGGGCACCGAGAACAGCTCCACTGGATGCAGGACACCAAGGCAACGGATTCATAAACACACCAAGGCAAATAACACACCCCAAACCTTTGCATAAGGGATTGAACCTTTTAAAAATACAGCTGATTTGATCTGCAAGCTCCTTTGTAAATACTTCTGCCAGTTGAACAGGCAAAAAAAAGTTTTAAAAGAAACATTGCATCTTAAAAAAAACTCATTGTAGAGACACTGTGGCAACTCAGGGAAGAAAGGAAGAGAGAATGAATGGTGAGGTATGTGGAGAAAATACCACCATCACTGCAAAAACTGAAACTACCCTGTACTACACTGTAATTATATCAGCTTATTATTATTTTTTATTATCATTCAAGGCAATGTTTCAGTGTATGTCACATCTGCATTTAATGTGAACAAATATGCACTCAAAACTGGTTGAGATCCAAAATAAGCAAGAAGGAAGCACGCAGATTTCAGTGTTAAATGAAACTGTAATGCCAGCTGGAAATCTTTTTTTTTTTTTTTCCCTTCCTCTCACTCGCATCCAGGACTGGCAGAACGTTCCCTTCTTGGGCCTCAGTTTTGCTGATGTCTGAAGTGTCAGTGTAAGGTCTGCTTTTTTATTTTCCTGCCCACCTCCTGTACCTTCCCAGCTTGTCCCACTGCAGAGATGAGCTGCTGGTTGCAAGCCACTGTTGTGAGAGCTGGCAGAGGAAGGGAGCAGGAAAGGACAGCTGCTTCAGCTAACACTCAGATTCAACAGTAGCATCTCCTTTAGTGGAGAGATAAAACAGAGGGTGTCAGGTAATGGGGAAAGAGAGACAAGTAGGAGACCATAAACGTTTCTGCCAGCCTCAACGGTAAGTGTACAAAAAGTTGTCAAGAAAAGTGTTGCAAGAAAAACAAGAAAGTTGTGTGGTACCTATGACGATGGCAGAGGAGACAATTATCCCTGATGGAAAAAGAAGAGGAAGCAGTGTGTGACTCTTCAGAAAGCTGAGTAAGAACAGAGAGAGGAAATACACGAACACAACAGAATACGAAATACAGAAAGGTAGGTAACAGGGGGATGTATAACAAAGCACAGGCAAATGCAGCTGAGTTAACAGAGCAACAGTTTGTCAGATAAAAAGATGGATTCGAAGGGAATAGAGAAAACAATGCCCACAAAGAAAGCAACAAAAGAAGAAAATCTATTTGCAGACAGACATTAGGGGGGCAGAGGCATATTTTAGTTTCTGGGTTTTTTAAAACTCTCTGTTTGCTACTATAATTTTAATTTTTAACTTTTTTCTTCCATAAATTGGGGAACCATATGGAAGAATGAACACTTTCACTGTGACTGGCCACCACTAACTAGAGATGCTCCTCACTTATCTTCGGATGTACAAGCTGTATGCACCAACCTTTAAACAACATGAAGACTGCAAGAAAGTTTATCAGAAAGGAGAGACTGCCTTTGTCAGTCTCCTATGTGTTTTACATTATTTTTCCCCTCTCTGCCCCCCATACCTCCTTTAACAGTCCTCAAATGTGTATTACATGTAAGAGCTAATTTTACCACAGGGGACTGCTTCAGCACGCTTTTGGTATTAGCAGGGGTTCAGTTATAAATACTAAGCTGATATTTTTTCCGGAGAAGAACTTGAACCTTGCTCCTTACAAGAATTCAACTACTTTTCAACTATAAAGCTACTGTGGGCTAAATTTGCAAACCACTTCTCAAAAAAATTAGTGATTTTCTCTCAAGACCCTTAAAAAATACAAGAGAATATAATATGGATAGTAAGAATTGTAACAGAAGAAAAATATATACAGCCTCCTGAATGAAAGAGATTTGTTCACAGGAAGAATAATAATAATTATGAATACATTTTAAATGTTGCTCTGGTATACTTGCCCCTCTTTTTATTTGATGATCTGCAAATGCTATTTCACAGGTAGTTTAAATTTGATTCAAATACCATGATTGAAGCCAAGCATCTTGATTTCCTTCCTGCCGCCTTGTTTTATTTTCCACAATTCGTGATAGCACTTTTTTCACATCATAAAAAGCATAGCTCCTCAAGAAAAGTTCATATTTAAGTTGGATTATGGCACTCTTAAGAACAGTAAGGATACATTCTGACAGTCTTACTCAAACAAATACTGGTCTAATAATAAAGACAATAAAAGAATGACATTAAAAACAGGATCCAGCTCAAAACAAATCAAATTTTAAACTTATGTGTTTGTGTGTGTGTTTATGTGCATACGTACATGTGTTAAACAAAGAATGCACCCACAGAGAACTGCTGCAGCTCATAGAATCATATCCTTTTCATATACCATTAGTAAACGTGTTTACTTTTATTAAGATGACCTGAAATTCATACTGTAAGGACAATCCTGACCTTTCAGAAACTGTGACCACACCATTTATCTGACAGCCAAAGTATAAACAGGTTTGTGCAACGTACTCTCAGTAAGGTATAAACATGCACACAAAATTGCTATTTCCAACAAACATTTCAATGTTGAGGATTTGGTGCTTTTCAGTAGAAAATTTTTCCTCTAGAATTCTTTTAAAATGCATTTGTTATAAAATCATACTTTTAAGCCAGCCTCTTTCCCTCTCCTTCCAGCAGCACAGTGCCTGTGCCATCTGTAACCAGCAAAGATTCACATGTGGTTTTTAACTCACGTCAGTGCACATAAAGAAATTGCCAGTGTTTAAAATGTGTTTACAAGTGAAAAAAACCTGAAATTTGAGTGGCTCCCATTGCAAATGGGAAAGGTTCATCATTATAGCAGAAAGACTTGTAGCAACTGAGCACAAACTCTTACACCGAACCATGCAACACCAATTATTAGGAGCTAGATTACTTAACAAAGCATTTCTATTTCCTATATTATTTATTATCTTTTCACTTCAGAGCAAAAAAGCAAAGCAACTCCTATTTTAAAACACCTGTGCTAATAGGCTATTTCAAAAACTCCTTACTGAAAGCTACACCAGATTTCACTTTAAGTCTACTATTGTTCAATCTTTCCTTGTAGACTGGAGTTCACAGCGTGCTACTGCCTTATAATGCGTCTCTGTTCCCCAAAGACTGTAAACACATCCGGAGAAACTTCATTCCCAACTATCCATCTCATTCTTTTTTGAGGATTAGCTGTTGTGCAATTGCTGTCTCTCCAATACTTTACACTAGGTTATTAAAATGCTAACAGCTACCAGTTTTCAGCAAATCCATCTTTTAATATCCAGGGAGGCTCTATATGAGTATAGTCTTTTGCCTTTACGGTAAACTGAAAGATGATAAATGAAATTATTATAACACTGAAACATTAGTTACACTGCAATAGCTACTGAGTAGTAACAACAGGAGTATCAAAGCCTACAAGAGTACTTGAGAAAATAGCAAAAGAATTTAAAATATACTATTAGCAGATGAACTCAATACCTAGAAATAGCATTTCTGCTGTAATACAGCCTCTAAAGCCTCCACTGGAAAATTACATTTCACAGCCACCAGGTCTTGAACAGATGTGGAGTAAGATACAGTCATTACTTACTGGTTTAGCGTCACATCTAGGATGAAAGATGATCCAAAAGCATCAACCTGGAAGCTGGCTCGAGCAATGTGGGTAGACTGCAATATTGAAAAGACTGGAGTTAGTATTCAGCCACAACAAAACATATCGTACAAGTTTGTGAATGCAGAAATTAAATACATTTACTAAGGAACATTAACCAAATAAAACTGCACCAAAACAGACAAAGCAGTCTATGATAACAAAGATAGATCTGTTTTCTGAATGTACAAGGCTTATTCAAGAATTCCCAACAATGTGGCCCATGACTGGGGACAATCCCCCCATCGCAGCCCATTCACACCATAGGAAATGGCTCCTTGAACTTCCAATCTGGGCAAATTCCCTAAGTGAAGTGGAAGAATTCCCCTGTCTAATGTGTTACTGGTTCCTTAACCTGACTCTGGACGCAGACCAGTGGAAGGCAGCTGGACGCTACTGGTTTGGTCAGACCTGGATACACTCACAAATCTCACTGGCACCACCTGAAAGAAACTGTTCATTCAGACAGACTCTAATTTAAGCCTATATAGCAAGGTGACGGCAGGGGGCTAAAATCTGATTAGTTGCATCTTCTGTAAAGCTGACTCACCACCCTGTGGCCCGTATCTCCTCCAAAAGGCTCCCAAAACACCAGCCCCCTGAGCAGTCACTAAAACCAATGAAAAATGGGTGCTAGAGAAACATCTCTTTCTTTCCTTCCTTCTTTCTTTCTTTTTGCCATACATTTTCCCCCCGAGTTAATTGCTTTCATTCAGTCCTATAGAGGACAAACACTGGAAAACTTTGTAACTCCATCTGCCAGAAATAGAACATTTATTCTAGTAGCAGTGGAAGAAAACACTCAGCTATCCAATGGAAACGTAACAGTTGTTTCCAGACCTGAAAACTCCCAAGAAACGGAACAGCCATGTTATTTAACTAATTAATAAGAAAAGCTACTTTCAGACAATTTGGAGCAGTTTCAACTTTGTTCTTATTTTCTTTCCATTGAAATCTGCACATTAAGATTGGAAGCATGTAGACAGAAGAATCTAAGAGGAAACACTGAAGAACCACTTACAACTCTAAACTACACTTCTCTAAATAAATACAATACAGACTGGTACAACTGTAACAAATGATTTATTGAAAACTCTGGGAAACACAGGACAGGATGGGATAATGTGAATCATCAAATTCTCCCTCTCTCTAAAACTACTGGCAGGCTTTCAATAGCCGTTAAATCCAGAAGAGTTGAGAATACCAGTTTCCCTGGAAAAGAACAGCAGCAAGGACACAGAAAGCTGAGGGAATCATGACTTCTTTGTTTATTACATTTTTAGTTGTGCTACAGCAGAATTTTCTTTTTATGTCTGCATCTATAAGCACAAGTTTTAATACGTAAAAAAGACAATAACCATGAATACATATTTACAAACAGTTGATTCCTTAAAAAAAAAAACCAAAAAACAACAGAAGTCACGATGGCTTCTCTCATTAGAGGATGCTCGGGCTGCGTGCCCTCTATAAAAATGCCTATCTGTGCCACGTACACGTGCATGGTGAGAAATTCCACATATTTACATCACAGTTCAGAAGGATGCAGTATTAGCTAGAAAGCTTCTTAGAAGCCCTCTCAGTAGACACAGTTCACACAGGCAGACATCCTTCCAGCTACCCCCATTACATATAACCTGCTTTGTAGCACAGGCCACCAGTCTTCGCTAAGTGGTTCTTGTAATTTCTGGATCATTTAAGAGCGTCTCCTTTGAACACCAACTAACAATGTAACATACAGTTTACCTAAACCGGGTAAATAATTTCAGTGATTAATTACCATCAATATTAAAAGTCTACTTACTATCTAAAAAAGCCTAAAGAAATAAAAAATAATAAAAAAAAATAAAATAAAAAATAAAACAGAAGCTAGTCCCAAGTGACCCATGACACAGTCAGCTGGTATCTGCAACAATGGATACCCACAGCACGTATGGACACCCACAGCACATATGGACCATCATTTAGCTGGGTTTGCCCTACAGCAGTTAGTGCAGCCACAAATACAGAAAAAAAAAAATCAACAAATTATCATGTTAGCGTTGGCATTTCTTTCCCAACTCTCAGGCCGCAGAGTTTGCTTTCAATGATCTTAAAATTCCATCTTGTCTTGCTAGTTTTAGGCTGCTGCTCACAAACAGGATGCGACAGGCTGAGAATCAAGTCAGGTACAAGGGGCTGATGCTGGGTTTGTCATTTCCTTGTTCCACTGCGGCACGTCTGCAAACCTCGACTAACCTTCATTTGCCGACCTGCAAATGACAACCGTTTCTGACCAAAGGTGTAACAGCAGCCCAGTTGTTCACTTTTCGTCCTTACATTACTAAATGCAAAGAAGATTCTACAGCATTTTAATTTTTGTTTGTTAACACAGCTACATTACGCCATCTTTAGATCTCTGTACACAGTATAACTGAGCCTTCCACATGACCATATGCTGGTACCAAAAGAGAATTTTTCAGTAAGAAAGAATATAAAAAGCCTAACTTAAATTTCTAAATGTACATATACTAAATGTAGCATTTGTCATCAAAATGCATTCACCTCATTCACTATAAAAGAAAAAATGACTACGGTTTTTCGGTCTGGTTCAGTTTTTAAATGCTAGGGATGTTGCATCATATTGATTTGGTCTGGGAAATTTCCTCCCTTGAACATGTCTCTAAGATAAACAACTACAAGGCTAATGTATTTCTGAGGTGACCCTGGACCACAGTTATTCCCTGACAGAAGCCGTTAATGTGGAATTAAGGGAAAAAATGCTTATTAATAAATTAAGATGAAAAACATTACAGAGACGTAACCACCTCCAAGACAGGCGGTGCAAACCCAGGAAGTTTACCTTTAGGTTTAAGCTCAAGGGCAATCAAGTGTATCTCAACTGTATCTCAAACCTACTGAGATACCAAGATGCTCATTTTGGACAGCCAGACAAACTCAGCCCTTTCCAGAAACTGCAGCCCTTCCTCCAATACGTGGTTGTAAAACACCGCAACAACACATACTGTGGGCTGCTGCTGAAAGTGAACAGTTCTGCCCCATCCAGGCCACGTGTTCCCACCTGCTCCCCCTTGTCAACTCATGTGACTGCCCAGAAAGTCCGATAAGCATCAGAAAATTAATCATTAATTGAGTGGATCCATCTTCTGTTGGACAAATAAGCCGATCCAAATGAACTACTCATGGTGTGACTGTATAGATGCAATAAACAGAGCTGGAGGTGACGTGCAAGAGAGGATGAAGAAGAAGAGAGATTCCCCCCTTTCAATAACAACTAACAGATCTCATTCAGCCTAACAAAAACCTCCACCTTAAGAGTGCAAGCCAGTACTTCTTTTAGGATAACAATTCTTTTGAATATCTAGTTAGGAACCACAACATAAAGAAATTGATTTTAAAGCAGCCTTGGCTCTACACTATTTTTAAGCACGTCTACCTGCCTGCTCAGTGAAGAGGTTAAACAGCCAACTGCAAAGGATGCTTACACTCATAGACATACGTCGATAAAAGAGCCCAAAGCAAAGAAATAAGTACTTTTATTCCATCTATAACACCTCATTCATGTAGAAGTGACAAGACAGGCACCTGCAAAGGCTCCTCCGAACCACTGAAGCAAGACAATCAATTATGTCATTCAGTTCTCAAACCAAAGAACCTTCTCGGAAAATCTGAGGCTTTTTCAACAACCATAGGTATGACACATCAACAGCTGACAACTGAGTCACAGGGAGTTCTTGGAGACCAGGAGGGATGCATTCAGTGCAGAACATGAACAAGAGCCAGGAAAGGAGAACCTAACGACTTAATGGAAGAGCGCAGTGCCATGCCTCTGACACAATCAAAAAGTCCTGAAATTTTAACGTTGTGCAACTGACGGAGGAGAATATTGATAACAACTCTGAAATTAGCTGCAGTATGCAGTATTGCAGATGCAATTCCTAGTACCACATAAAGTGTATTACCCTGCAAGCCTATCCTACAGAAAACACTAAGCATCCCATGCATCTAATGCCACTACACAAGAGCCAACTTCTGTCAAAGACTGCAAAGTCTAAGCATCTCGGTGAACATCTGAAAGGAAGCAAAAGTAAATGGAGTGGAAAGGATTATTTCAAATCACTAAGCACAAAGATATTTTATCTAAAACAAATATTAAAAGCTTGAATCCCAGAAAAACAAAGTGGAATGCAAACCTTCCTGCCAAACCAAGAGGGATGCAATTCCAATTATTTTAAATCACCTGCCCCATGCCTCAGGGATCACTGCAGTAGCAGAGGAGATGGACAATCAGTAAGCAAGTATGACTATTTATTATTACAAAGAAACACAACAGAATAATGATCATTTCTGATACACCCCTTCAGCACCAATGCTGGGGATCAGCTTTCTCCAGAATCTGGCCCTGAAGAACAAGCACCTGCAAAGGGAACACACATACATGAACCGCAACCAACACGTATCGTTGCAGGTCAATGGTGAGACTCGTAGCACTGTACCGTAGGCAACCTTAAATAAGTTTGGAAGACTTTAATTTTAAATAGGTCAAATATTTTAACCAGCAGTGAAATATTTATAGGCTTCACATTTTCTCTAATAATCAAAATAACAAGAATTTTGAAAGGAAGTATTTTAGAAATTTTCCTCACATTGTGTATAATAGTTGGGTGTTGAAATCAGCATACTAACATGATGACTATTATTTTTCCTCATTAAAATAAGGAAAAAGAGAATTCAAACTACATTGTGATATAACGTGCAATTCCTCATAGTAGATGTTTCTTACTTTTGAAGTATCCTTCATATAGCACTTAGATGATTCTTAGTAAGTTTTGCTCGAAGAGATAGCAACTTCTATCATAAAAGAACAACATCCTTTTTAAAAAAATTGATGAGAAAATCCTATTTATATACTTGACCTTTGATGTAAAAAAAGTTTATATTTACTACTATTCTTAGCATTGTGGTTTCTAATTAGAAGATTCTGGTCAAATTTGTAGACTTGAAGGAAAAGTATCAAAAGAATCAAGAAAGAAAATACAGAATGTTACAGAAAAAAAAAGAAACAAAAGCTATGCTTCAGAGCTTGTAAGAACAACAAGGTTTTATAGAAGACATTCTGGGATTTATAATATCTATAAAATTTATAAAAGTCACATTTATAAAATAAGAGATTCCTTACATATAAATTTAATGTCCCCTCCACCCCATTTAATAGGAGAACAGAAACCTTAGCTTGTTAACAACCCTTTAAGCGTGTAAAATGACTGTCTCTGAAGTTCAGTAGGGACACAAGTAAGTCCATGGGAAATAAAAATAAATATGTCAATGTTAATAAATGAAAAATTAAACCTTTTATGCAGAGGTATCTAAAAAGAATTTGTAACCGTGGTTTTGAAAATAATTTTTACACTTAAATCTATGCTACAGTAAAGGAATATAGTGTTAATAAGCACATGCACACATTATAAAAAGATTATTTTCAGCCTCAGTTGTGTTGTAATAAATCCAGAGTTATGCAGTAAATTCTTGCGGTATGTAAAATAAGAAATGTGTTCAAAATCTTACTTTTCTACTTGTACTTTGAAGAAAAAAAATAAAAACTTTGCTCAGAGACACTAGGTCTAATAATAAAAGTAAAAATATCTCCAAGCCAAATAATCATTTTTAAAAATACACAATTTATTTCCTCAGGTCTTCTCTATTGCCATTTGCAAACATCTAATTTTATCAACAGGCAGTGTCACTGAACTGGACTCACATATCACAGCATATTAAAGAACTGCAAAATCTCTTTTTTACTTGCCCTGGCATTCTCAAAATATTTATAGGCACTCATTTAATATATTAATCATCATTATTTGCCAATCTTCATACAAGCTCTCTCTTTTTATCCATTGCATAAATCTAAATATCTACGGGCTTGCAGGGGGGTAAGCGAGTTATTTAATGAAAAAAATGCAGAAGAGTATCATGGTTCGATGAAAAGGCTTTTACAGCTGCATCTTTGGGGTACATTTAGTAAACAAGTCATTTATTCTGAGGAAAGCCTAGAAATAAGAAAAGATTTTAAGAGGTCCGTGTTCATTTTTGAATGCTGGATCACACATCTGTTCTCCGTGCCAAATGAGGGTGGGGCAGAGGGAGAGCTAAACACCATCAGCCGGAGCGTGGTGCCACGGCTCAGTTCACTTCGGTGGGGTTTTGCCAGCTCTCAGCAGACGAAGATCTTGACAACGTCGTAAACATGACCTAAAATAGCTTTTCTCCGCATAAACATCATAGTATCTATGAGATCAGAGTCAGAAGCAAGGACTTCTTGTACCTCTAAAATGCCAGTAATTATTCTTCTCAATAGTAAAAAAAAAAAAATAATTTTTTTTTTTTTATTATTTATTGATGGGTTTGAAATCAGAGGCTGTTTGAATTTATTCAGTATGGTAAAGTAAAAGAGGTCCCCAGAAAAACACGGATGAGGGGAGCTGCCCCAGGATAAAGCAGTCCTGAGCAGAAACCAACGCTCAGTGTCGTACTGCAGATCCAGTGCCCGGGTAGCAGCAGGGATCCTTCTGAGGTCCTGCAGAGGTGTGATGCCAAGCTCCGATGGACTAGGCTGTACCTGCTCGCATATCTCACCCTAGACCTCCACCCGGCACTGCAAAACCGTGAGCATCTTTGAACAGTTACAATAAACTGACTAAGGAAAAATAATTCTTATTTTCCCTTGAAAACTTCTCTTCTTGCTATCCTTCCTTGCCTCCACTTCATCTCCCTCAAAAATTCACCCAAGGTTAAATGATGGAGCAATGAAGACAGGAAAACTATCAGGCTGTCACTGCCAGCAGATTTAGCACAAACTACCATTTGATCTCGGAGATCTAAAAGGACAAATTTAGGTACTTGAAATGGGCAAGATGCTGCTTCCCAAGAGGCAATCTAACACTTGTTTCCAGCACCAGGAAAATCCCGTGGTACCAGGTCTCACACTCACTGTGCTTTTAAGGATAGAGGGTGATGTTAATTTGACTTCAAGAAAATTTTAGTTATAATTTTTTATTTCCTATGAGACTAATTACTCTAACTTCTGTTGTTGTGAAAGTCTTCATATCCTAGTGAATGGAGGAACCACAAGAACTTTTGGGAAGTCATACTCCCTACTGGATCCTTTTCCTGTTTCTGAAAGAAAAGCAGCAAAGATTCAGGTATAAAAGGTCATATTTAACTAATGTGCAAGAGGTCTTAAATACATCGCTACTGGGCAAACCCAGAAAAACTGGTGACCACTCAACCTCTTGTTTTTAAAATGCATTTGACGAGTTTCTTCCTCAAAGACTAATGTCTGGGAAAAGTATGACCAAGTATGTTACTACGAGGGTAATGAATAAAATACTGGGTTACAAATAAGCAACAAAGGAAAGTCACAAATGAAAACTTGCAAAGGTTAGAGCGTTTTCCTACCGTAATTCATACAAAAAACTGTGATGACTGTTGAAGATCACACTTCTAAAACCAGACAGGGAGCAGTGCAGAGACTTGCTCCATGACGCAGGGACACCACAGTTTGATTGTCCCCCACAGCAAGCATGGGTTTCAAAGGGTCAGATACAGCACGAAGAGCAGCGCTAGAAACCGCAGCAGTAGAGCAATGTGTCCCACCTATCTCACTAGATGCTACAGGACTGGACTGTGCAGGTGAACCTTCTTCCTTGTGAAGAAGCGTGAGGTCAGAGGGAAAGGATTCAAACGAGGAAAATCTCTCGTCAGTGGAATATCCCCTGTCCCAAGGATGCCTGGCGGTTTCAAGCTGGCAGAACCCGAACGAGCTGCTACTCATGCACAGCTGCAGCGTGAGGGGCAAACAACCAAGGCACGATGCATCTGCAAGGGGAGGGAACACACAACAAGGGCCACAACGTGCAGGCAGCACTTGAGGATGAATCCATCTGGATCACTGCGTCATTCAGCTGCACAAAGGACTATTGTCTCAAGGACACCATTTCGGCAAGAAGGAAGGCTCCATGGATCTAACAGTCAAGGCATTTCCCTCACTGAAGCAGATGGCACCTTGAGGTCACTTTTAGCTGCATGGTTTCCAAGCTCTGAAAGGAATCAGCAACATTTCGAGAAAGGTCTGCTTTTCAGCATCTCTTGTACGCTTCAGAAGCAAAGGATCAGAATTCTACTGCTGAAGGAATCTGCAAAAAAACCCTCACTCACATCACCTTTATGTTACAAATAAAGCATTTGAACATAATAAAAAGAGTGCACACTAAGTTTGCTCCTTTATACAAAATTTGTCAGGAACACAACATATTCCAAACATTTTCAACTGGTCTTACATTTAGTTTGTATACAGAAGAAAGCTTACCAAAAGATTAGCTCTTCCCACTGGAAGTAACAAGCACTCTGACACCAAGAGCCTACCAACATGGCTAACTCTTCCCAGAAATGGTTCTTGGGCAACAGCAGAAAGTTTACTAACATTCTGTCAGCACCACAGCTAAGAAGAGCTTGACGGAACTTGCAGACTCCCGGGCACGCCACTACATTGCTCAACCAACTCCACAGAAAACACTTCTTAAGTATGACCCACCCTCTACGTTCAAGTACCAAAGTCCTGTTTAAAGTTGAAAAGTATGAGAAAAGCACAGTTCAAAACTCCTTGTTCCCTTTGTGCAACCTAGGAGATCAAAATGAATATACATTTTCACTGTATATTTTCTGAAACAGCTGATGAATGTTTTTCATTCCCACAGAATTTCAGGGGCTGAAATACTCCAAGGAGACATTTCTGGAACAGACCATGTTCCTACACACCGCTATTTTTCTGCCCAGTTTTTGAGCTGTAAGTCAGGGCTGCAGCCTCCACACTCATATACACCACACTTTCTGAATTAAAGCACCATTAAAAGGCAATTACCCACACAAACTTTTTCTAAAGCTTGTACATTCTGGGATATGCTTTTTCTAAGGCACGGTCAATTGCTACAGTTTTCTGATCTGGTAGCATTCATTTCATTTAAAAAAAAAAAAAAAAAAAAGAGGGAGAGAGAGAGAGAGATTGTAGAGTGAATTTGGTGTAGGTAGACAAATAAGAGCTGGTGAATTTACCAGAGGAATCACCAGATTTCACTGTCTGATGGCAAACGCCCTGCAGCAGTGCCACGCTTCTTAACTTCCTTTAACTGAATCCAGTTTTCAAGTTGGACTCCTACTGACTCAGCAGTTACACAGCTCTACATCATTTGCCACTTTCCTTTGATGTCTACATAACCACATCTTTAATGCCAGATGACGTGGGTCTTCCACTTGAACTTACCCAACCAGCCAACCCCCACCATGGAAGTGCACACCACAGCCTGGCAGAACCCACCTGTCCACATGCTCAGCGCTCCCATGCAGCTCTTCAGCCACCTCTGCTCCTCAACATTCACATGATAAAGGTCCTGGGCAAAGACATGAGCCTTCCCTCACACAGTCATCCCAGTAAAGTATTAAAAAGCTTGCACAGACGTAACCTGCTGTGTGCAAAGCCCTCCTGTGCATTGAACACGCCTCCATCTGAGGAGGGACACATGGTTCCATGCTTGGCTGTGGCTCAGCACAGCTGCCGCTGCACAGTTCATCCCTGCAGCAATGATTTCTCCTCTTCAGGTTAATGTAAATATTGCAACAGGTTCAGAGGAGTACTACCAGGGTGCATTTGAGGCCACGAAGAGCAAAACATCATCTAACAGCCCTCTATGATCCTTTACGGCCTCCAGAAGACATCTCCTCAGAACAGCATATCCATACACCACCCAGGAGGCCACTGGCAAGCCAAAGGGAAGATGACTACAAAGGCTCAGAAGGCTTCCTTGTCTGAACGTTTTCCACAGACTATCATAGGAAATTTGGTGTAGTTTAAAGTAAATCAGTCAAAATGAGAGAGAAGAGAGACAGGATAGGAGCCGCTGTGACTTTTGGAGATGGTAAATATAGTAGTTTCAGTTAACATGAAAGAAGCCAACAATTACACCATCTCTAGAAAACACAATACTGAAAAAAGATTATTTAGGGACCAAAGAAATGAACCATATCAGTAGATGAATGAGAAAGAGATATCGCATAGGAAGACAGCACAATCCTGTGTCCAAGAGTGGTGGGCTTGATCGTCTGGTAGTACTGGACTTCACCCTCCACATCCACCATTATCCAGACTCAGAAAGCAGTCATGGGCATGGGCTAGCAACCAGATCATCCGACAAAAAGCCTGGTGAGCTACTTCCCCCGAAGCAGGAGGGCAGTCTACAAGGGAGGAGAAGTGGCTTTGCCTCAAACCCATGCGACTGAAGACAAGGATCCCCATCTCCTCCAGGGGAGAAACCTGGCAGGACGCAGCTGTAGTAAGTGGAAGGACCACAAACCTCAGCAGAGCTAAACTGGGAGGGAAAAGCACTGAGACAGCACTAGCCAGAAGGACCCACAATCTAGAGAGCTGCACCTTATCAGGCTTTTGAAGGTTTTACACAGTTCGATTGACCTTTAAGCAGTGTTTGACAGGAGAACTCAATAATGTTTTACCAAACAGAGCCCTAAGAAAAGTTGTTAGTCTTGAGTCCCTTAAAGACTGGTATGATTACTGAGAAGACTACAAAAGGGACCCAGAGTACCAGAAGAATAATATAGAACCAGACCTACCATAACAGAAACACATACGTACGTAATGCTCTTGTGGCAAACATTTCAGAGTGAATGTCAACTTCAAATGTAGTTCCTCCGTAATTTGGGTAAATCTCGCCAAGATTTATCATGATGCCGCTTGGAATGCAACATACTTCTGCATCACTAAGCAGATCATTAGCCACAACAGGGGTCCCAAAACAGATATCCTCAGTGAAACAGTGGCACAAAGAATATTCAGTGCACTAAGGGGCATCAACACAGATCAGGAGTGAATACAGATACACTGATTACCAGAGCTGGAAAGGATTTCTCCGTCAGGCTTTGCAGTTACTACAACGATCGTGGCAACAAGCAAATGTTGGGAAAAATACTTTCTATAAGGATTGTTACACCTGAGCCTTTAAGATCCTTCATGACTGTATATAAGCCTGTTTTATGAGATTAAGCCATAGCTTTTGGAATATCTCTCTTTTCAGCTCTGCTACAGCAAAAGCAATAAGAAGATATCACAGAACAAAGATTCCCATGCAGACCTTTTACCCAGGCTAGGATTTTCAAAGATACCTATGTCTCCTAATCACCTCTCAAAATCTGAGTCCTGATATGGTATTTCTGCAACATGAACTCTGAAGCAGCAGCTGCTACCAGAGGTTTTTTGCTGGATGATTTTTTGGACATACACATCTACTGTCATAACAAATCTCATAACCAAGTAGTGGAAGATTTTCCCTGAAACGAGCTTGCAAAGAAAGATAAATTAGAAATCTGAAACATTCTTTGCCTATAAAATGCTAGAACACAATATGAATACATATATTTTATAAAAAGGTGTATCTGAAAGTTCCTCCTACATCAGAAATCAAAGGGCACTCAATAGCCTGGCATCACACGGCAATCTATAGCAAGGTTTGGCTTTCAGCACTCTTCTTCCTCTTCAGGAAGGCAGGACCTGCATCAAGAGTATCGGTATTTTAACTATCATTCACACATTCATAAGATATTGCTAGATTGAGGTATCTTATCCTTACATGAATACTGCAGAACAGCATACATTTAACACACAGTAAAGTATCACACACATTTTGCCTAATGCCTTATAAACCTTAAGGAGAGAGGGAGGCAACATGACAGGAAGAAAAACAAATCTGGCAGTCGACTGGTGTTATTGCTCACTACTGCCTCAGTCCCAGTTTAGCCTCCTCTCCCTTTGGTTTTGCGATTGGCTGACCAAAAATTGCACCTTAAGTGTCTCCAAGACACAGTAGTCATTTGATTAAGTGGGCAGAAAAGCATTTTTAAAATTGGGCAACTTCTTATGACACTTCTCTTTCCAACAGTCACCATCCATCAGCCCCAAACTCTAGCGATGTTTTATAAGCCCCTCAACAGCCAGAACTCATTTTTCAACAAAAAAAATGACTAATTGTTTGAGCTGCCCAACATGGGAACTTGCAATGCCAACAGATGCTGACAGCATCAGAACAGAAAGCGAGAATGTTTTAAATAAAGTCAGCAGTTTCAGAGGCACCTGCAAAGAACAAGGACATCCTGTTTGAAGGCTAGAGCAGGAGGCCAAGAAGTCAGAGAATCCAATAGCAAAGATCAGGCAACACATGAATAACTAATGAAGATTTCAACTCCAAGTTCAAGCAGAGCTATGCGAGCTCGGCATGACAGAGCAGAGCTTCTCTGCAACTGATTATTAGCAATAAGCAGTCACTTAAGAAATCTGTAAGCCATGCTCCCAAATCAACGTCTGGAATTTGGTCACAAACAATTCGGAAATACAGACAAATAAATACTTTGCTGAAAACTACCGAGTCACTCCGGACTACAAACAACACATACTTCTGTCTCCTGACACAGTTCAGTCCTGGAGCCCCTTCACACCAGGACCCTACAACCAGCTCAGCCCTTTTACTCACTCGGAAGGAATCCAGCATACCTTCTTGGTAACTGGCAACAAGCAAGTGAAAAACAGGCCGAGAAACAGAAGTTGCTATACTATTAATGTTTTTCATAGCCAGCAGAGATGAGTGAATCCATGTCCACTGCAGATCATTGAGTCAGGACCTTGTTCCCACTGAAAATCATAGCAAATCTCCCAAATTTCCATATCAACACCTAAAAAGATCAAAAACAAGTAATGCAATGAAAGCCACAAGAGGAATAATGTTGTCCCTCAGACTGTGCGTGCGGAGTTACTAACATGACCACAAAATGCTGGCCTCAAAGGAGAATTGGGACCCTTCTCCACTGGTGTTGACTGGCAGTGTCCAGCTGAGGAGAGCAAGATCACTATTAAGTTACATGTAAGAGTTAAAGGCAGGCATCTGTTGGGTGACAGCGTGTAGAGGTCTGGTACTCCAATCTCCAGCTGGAAAATGAAACCCATCTCTGCAACCACAACATTTGATCCACTGAATATTATTAGAGAAAAAGGTCCTCCAAACCAGGTGCTGACATAGAGTACAAACTCAAGTTTGTAAAGGCACGCTTTGTGCTTTGTTTCGGTCTCCTTAACAGGTGGAACAACAAATGCAGGCAGTGCGGACGAATGCTTACACGTTCACACGTTTCAACTAAGAACATGCCTGCACAGTATTCGCTACAGGAAATCACTAAGAAACCTGTCATTTCCCATGTTCTTCTTAAAATACCAAATTAAAATATGTCTTAAGGTGCCGAGGTAAGAGGTTCCTTACAAATGTCCACAGTAAGAGCTTGCTTTCTTTTAACACAAAAATCTTAGCTTAGCCTTCACTGAATGTCCTTGCCATAGAGGATGTTCATCATCTAACAGGCTTATTTATGCAACAGTAAATTAAGTGTCCATTGCTAAGATCCTGAATTGCATTAATGATAATATTAATATTAGCATATTCTCAGATATATCTTGATTACTCTTTAGATTAAGTGCTGTGCAGCTGCTAATAGGCCCCCTCTGGGGAACAGAGAAACTGAGATACAGGAATGTCACGGATACTGGTACTCTATTCCGCAATGAAATTAAAAGCAGAAACCCAAAGTCACGTGAATTCTCCAATGTCCACTATATACTGTACATTAAAACATTAATGACATGAATATATAATAGCCTACAACATTTGCCTCGTGCTTTGCTCCAAAGTCCAGCAATCTTGGACAGCTACAACTGGGATTGTAGCATGTAAAAACGCTGATTTTGTTTCTTAAGCAACTACATTCTGGGTTTCTAGCATGAGTAAATAGACTATTTCCTTTACTATTTAATAGAACAAAGAAAGAAGTCACTCAATTGTTATGCTAATGGACCCAAAATCCCCAAAACAAAACAAAAACAACAACAAAACAAAGGAGATTGCTAGAGAAAAACCTCCCAAAAATGCTGGAAAAAAAACCTACCTCCCAGTCAGTTCTGTCTTGGGTTCCCTACTTTTGCCTCCTTTTCTCATACTACACTCCTCTGGCTCAACTGCATCATAAGCCTGTTCTGAAACTCCTGATCTGCAAAGGCAATGCTTTCCTTCTGCTGTACCCTGAATGACCATCTTAGTTTCCCTTTGTGCAATTCCAAACTCAGGCTTGCATCCCTCTTGTACAACTTCTGCCCTTTTCTGCAGCTAAAGCTTTCATCCAGGAATTAAAGGAATCCAATCCGATTTAATGCAACTTCCTTCTCTCCAGCTTATCTCTCTCTCTCTCCTTTTATCTTTATCCAATTCAAAACACAATTACATTGTTTTACATTAATTCAACAGCTACAGCCTCGCTGTCTAGTCCTCTGGCTGCACCATCCCGTTCAGGTATCTATGCGTTTCTAGACACAGCTGCTTGTCCTTCAGCCATCAGAGATACTTCTTGAATGCTTTAACCTCCTCCACGAAGCATCCTCCCTAAACTAATCCACAAGGCCATTAGCTTTGGTTTGAAACCTCTGTTCAAGACCACTTTTTCTAACTCTATCTGATACACAGCTGTCCAAAGACTACTAGCAATGGATAGAATAGGGCATGGAGGCAGTCAAAGCATATTTAATCATAAAACAATACACATGAAAACATTATTGATGGAGAGGGCACATCTGCTGCGCTTTAGATGCCACAGATCTTGGACTGTTAACTCTTCAAGGCAGGCATGGGTGCCTCTTCATGTGTGAGCAGAATCCAGCACCCTGCATCTTTATACTTCGTGTGACTTTTACCAGCCACCCAAAATCAACCATAAAAGTTAATTCAGTCCATAACTTTGGCAAGCATTCTGGCAGAGGTAAGGGTGTTGGGGTTTTTATGGGATGTTAGACTTGAGCAGTCAGTATACCAGATTACTCGGCACAACACTTCACACTGTTACTGCAAAAATAGCTTCCTAAAGGCAGCTTCTACACGACTTCAGTTAAGCGAAGGCAGCTGTGCTGCTGGCCCACTACTGCCGAGCTCAGATCTCTGGAAAGGGATGCAGTATCCTGCAATTAGGATGTAACTCTGCCCTGTGCAAGGAACACAAAAAATCAGCACTGCTCCACAGGGTTTGGCCAGCTTTTGCTTCGTAAATTTCTTCCTCCAAATCACTACCAGTGATGGCATCCTTCTGTGGGTAACAACCATCAGAGACCATGGGAGAGAGATCGTGGATATTTTAAGCAGCAGAGGGAAACTTCTTATCAGGAGGAAAAGTTGTAGTTGCATGCACAGCTTTACAAATTGAAGCTCAGTTTAGCACGGAGACTGTTGTGAAGTAAACATGGAACCTTTTTTAACTCAGTAGTGTCACTTTTTTTCTGGTTGGAGTAACATTAATACTACCAACTAAACGAGGATAACTTGAAAATTCTTCACAAGCAGAAGATTTGGTGAGCAAAAGTTGAGACATTCAGAAAAGCAAAACCCATTAATTGATCATCTGTTCTGTAAGACCGGTATTCGAATCCTAATATTAGACCCAAATGCAACCATTACTACTTTTTAAATGGGTGTGTCACGAAGCACTTGAATTCTGGGTGGTCAAGGGCCTTCAAAGAAGCCCAAAATGCTAAAAGGATTTTTTTTTTTCCTTTTTTTAAACAAAGCATCCATTCTGGAACTTGTAAAATCCTATTTTATTGCACTGTAAATATGGCCCTCGCATCTGAGAAATCGTTATGTGAAGTTACATTCAGAGGCAAATACATATACTATGGAGAGCCTCTATTATTTAACAACACAAAAAGAATGCAAGCTATCAGTGCTTACACTGTAGGGATTATAAAAAGAAATCTCAGAGAATGTTTTCAGCTATTTTGTTTCTTAAATGGGCAGCAGTCAGTTGCAAGAGAAGGAAAGGGAAGCCTGCAACCTATCTTGGATGTCAGCAGTTTCCTCAAAGGCACAAATTTTTTATCTTCTTCATCTACAACAGCACAGACTCGATGTGGTTTTTGTCCTGGGTCTAAGCCCCACGTCCCACCTGGGATACGACGCTCGGTGACCGAGATGGAAATCGCTGTGTTTCACAGGGACCTGGGGTGGCTCCGCGCTAAGAGCTGTAGGGGCTGGTCCTCACGTGAGGGAAGCCTGAAACACGCCCCGCGCGGGCAGCGGAACCCCAGCCGCGCCGCGCCGCCGAGCTCGCGTTCTATTTCCAGCGATCCCCCCCGATTTCCAGCCTCTATTTTTAAAAACGCCTCCGAGCCCCCTGCACACACACACACGCACGTACCCCCGCCCACGCTTCAAGCCAGAAACAGGAACGAAGCCGCAGCGACCCAACCCCAGCTGCCGCAAAGGCACCGCAACTTTCACCCCGCGGCTCCCCCCGCCCCCGCAGCCGCGGGCAGCGCGCTCCGCCCGCAGCACCGGCCGGCGCCCGGGCGGGAGACCGGCGGGCCTGCGGAGGAGACCGGCAGGCCCGGGGGCCGCCG
>JAVJGJ010000047.1:73847589-73900548 GCA_035590215.1 Microhierax caerulescens | reverse complement strand
TTTTGCGTGCTTTGGGTGGGCTGCCCAAAAAAAAAAAAAAAAAAAAAAAGACACTAGCGAAAACCCCAGCTGTTTCACCTGCACTATTATGAATTACATACTGCTTCTGCACACACATACTTCATAAATGCCATTAGGAAGACACATAATTTCTGCCACACCTTCCCTGTGCAGGCAGTAGAGATCCCTACCTGTGCATTACATGCTGGGCTGTAGTCAGTCTCCTACAGAGGGACATATTCAGGGGCTCCACTGACTATACGGGGAACTGAAGTTACTAATTCAAGCGCCGTTTTTATTCCAGTACGTTTATATATAAATGGAAATGACTTTATTAACACAGCAGTACCTGGGATCTAATTTTAAACTTCTCAGAAAGGAGAAGAATATAACTGGAATCAGGATATATTTCTTTAAAAATAAAGATGTTTTGGTTTTTAAACCTTGGTAATTTGAAGTGCATTAGGCTCCAACCACTGGAAAAAACCAACTCCACTAATAAGCTACATTATAATGAACACCATCTACCAGCATCTTCCTGTTTCATCCCCCTGGCTTACTGGCAGAATAGAAAAGATCACCTTCAACTAGAGATTTAAATGAACTTAAAAAGGTCACAGACACAAGATTTTACTCATAAGCCAGTTCAGCAGGTTTTTTTTTAAATCACCTCTATAAAGTAGCATTTCTTACAATTGTGTCTCCTGTGACTGACAGAAAAGTTTTATTCTTATAAGAAAGAAGTAAGAAAAAAACCAAACCACCAAAACCATGCCATGCCCAATTCATTATGAAAAAAAGTAAGTCACACATAGTTCTCTTCCATCACTTATGGTTCCTATTAGCAGTTTCCAGTAGATTTAGGGTCTCACCTCTGCTAAGCTTTTTTCAAGTGACTAAAAAGCTTTCTCTAAAAATGAGCTATATTAGGACTTCTAAAAATTCTTCACTTTTATAAAAATATTTATTCCCATGAAAACTACATTCCATTGGAGGACATAAAATACACAAAAAGCAGAGTAACACTGTTTGGGCACAGCCCTTGAGTTCTACAAGCATGAAGCTAAAAATCTGACTACATGAGCGGGCTTACTAGCAATGTGAAAGTTTACTACTTCTAATCTTTCAAATAAAGCTCCCATACTGAGTTAGATCAGAGGTATTTTAACAGCAAGATCACATGCCATGTCTTACAAAAATACATTAAAACTTAGGTACGGATGAAAATTACTAATTTAGAAGTGAGATGTTATGCTACCTTTAAAGACAGTGTTGAAATCAAAACCTAAACTATTATTATCAGTGGGTTTACCACATTTTTATTTACAGAAGATAAAGCAAACCATAACTTCAAACAATTAACATTATAAAAAAAGCCCCAACAGCTGAAAGTAGATCTGCACAAGAACTCTCTTCAGAACAGCCATGCTGATTCTATTTCACTTTCTCTAAGCTATATAAAGCTAAATCTAATAATTTAGAGACTGTTTACAGTTTAAAAAAAAGTTCTACATTTAACATCCTTGATACTTTAAACGCAAGAAATTTTAAAAGTTATGAACTGCTAAGGCTCTGTATTGTCAAGTCTATTTAAAGTTAATATTTGATGAGATAAATTGCTATAAAAAATCCTTTTGTATGTTCTGTACCCAAAATACTCCTATTCCATAAGTCTTCCAGCATTTTTCTGCTTTTCACAATTGCCCACAAGATGGAGCAGCCAAACTTTGGTAAGTGTAGATTCTGAAAGAGTGTGTACTACATTTATTTACTAGCATGGTTCACATCATGTTCCTCTCCCTGTTCTAACAGGGACACTGTCAGGCTGCATCTCCACAGATAAATGTCGAATGCAAGATTCAAGAATGACAGTGGTAGTTGTAAATCCAGTGCCTTTAATCTTTATTCTAAGAAAGTAGAAAGGAAACTTAAAGAACTCCAAAGATTTGAGTTAGTTATAGCAGAAAGATGACAGAAGATCTCCTTGTAGCTGGTTCTGCAATGGAGAAGGAAGATACGCAACATATTTGAAGCTTAGCTTTCGATACAGAATGAAGTCTTGCAATTTTTGGGGATGTGGGGTGGGCATCTTCAAAAATCCAAACTTATTTGAAGTATAGTTCTTAGGGAAACAAACAATTTAACAATGAAAAAATACGCCATTTAATGCAAAGTTTGTTCACACCGAAAATGCATCTCACAGGGACTGATGATCAGAGCTATGAAGAACAAAACAAAAGGAAGCCACCAGACTGGCTCTGCACCTTCGTTTAACAGGCTCATCCCATCCTGCTTCCCATCCTGTGAGTGACCTGGATCCAGAGAGGACTGAGAAAGACTAACTTCTGCTGAAAGCTGGTCCAGACTTTGAAAACTTTTCCTGCAAGGCAAGTAATATTTAATAGTAACACATTTAAAAATCTAACTATATATCTGCAATTCCTTAACAAGCTTTCTGAAAAAGATTAGGCAGTTCAGCTTTTTTCTCTTAAGCACTATTTTTTGGGTTTTTTTAAAACACTGATTTTTCCTAAAGCAATTACTTCCTTTTTTTCTCCTTTTTTTCTCCTTTTTTTTTAATTAATCTGAAGGAAGAAAATTTTTATGGTGAGAGAAACTGATTTTTTCTGCCAGCTGATCCTTGCATATTGTAACAGGTAATTCCAATAGGATACATTTCACAGTACACTAAGGGAAATGCGTAACTGAGTTTCCCTGTTCTTCTAAGGGTGAATCAAAATAAATACCAAGCTTACTCATCCCATTGTTGATTGTGCTTTCTGTAGAGCAGAGTGTCCAAGGCAACAGCATTGACATCCAGAGCTCCTGGGGAAGGCCACTGATTGGTGAGGTGAGTAGTTAATTCTTGTCTTGATCTCAAGTCATTGTTCTTTAGCACAGTCCTGTGAATACAAAAAGCAGTAAATTCCAGCCTATTAAGTACAATTCCTTAAGGTACAGAAAGAAAAACAGGGCAAATAGTCCTGACCAAACTGATGTTCTGCTTCAAGTGACCAGATTGCAGTTTTTATAAAGCATCTTAAACTGTTCATTTTTCCTAGGGGAAGCAACTTAGAAACCCATTGAGACTTATTCAGAAACAGAAAAAAGTTGAAATTAGAAGCTTTCTGCAAAAGCAGTAAAAAAGCAACTGCGTTCTAAAGATTCTTTCTGCCAGTATCATGATTATCATCAGGACAACTACTTTGCAAACCAACTACAGGAATGTAATGTCCTTTCCCCCTCCCCATTCTTTTTCCACAGTTTGAACACCTCCCCTTCCTCCTCCCCCAATACTTCTTCAGAATGAACTAAAAAACAGACATGGTAATTTCATTATATGCTCCCAGGTAAAATACAACACATAGTTATTCTGTTTTCTACCACCTTCTATTTTCTAGTAATTTATGTTTTTAAACTTTTTTTATGTGTTAACCGAGTACTTTACATGTTCAAATTAGTTTTGCCTCATATTCTCATGAAGCAGACCAGTTTTCTAAAATTCTAGAAATGAGGAAGCTAACATGCCAATATTGGAAATCATCTGCCAAAGGTCATAAAGAAGGAAAGCATAGGGTTCTCCAGCTGCAAGGCATGATCAGTCTTTTTCCAATAGTACAAGGCAACCTCCAATCTACCCTCATACTGCTGCAGAATAACTCCAGAAACAAAAGTAATGTTGCTTGTTAACCCATAAATTCTCCAATCCATGAAATAGTAGGCAATAATAAAATGCTGCTTTACAACAAATTCGACTATCTCTGGCCTGAAGCAAAGAGCTAAAGTTACCTACCTCTGTACTGAATGCGCTCAGTTCAAAGTCAAATGCCATGTTGTTATGCCAAAAGCCAAACTGTGCAGCAATTTAAATAACTATTCATGGTATGCATACATTTATATAAATTCACAGATAACATTGTCCACAGGTCTATTTTTACCACCAGAATAAAAACTGCGTTGTA
This sequence comes from Microhierax caerulescens, assembly GCA_035590215.1. NCBI lineage: Eukaryota > Metazoa > Chordata > Aves > Falconiformes > Falconidae > Microhierax > Microhierax caerulescens. Next base: position 73,896,586 of record JAVJGJ010000047.1, on the reverse strand, counting down.
TCTGAACTGCTTTGACAAGGACCTCAGAAAGGGCACAATAACATAACACCACTCAAAGAGCCAAAATTTCCCACAAAACAAGGTAAGGATAGCAAGTTCAATAAGGAATTTTTAGTAGCTGCATTTGAGAAGAGACAGATGCACAGCAATTTTGCAAGAGAAGGTGGTGAAGCACCACAGTGAACAAAACTATTTTCAAGAAACTTTTCTCAAGATGACCAATTCCCCCAGCATTCATACAAGTAAACAAACAACTTTCCTACCCAAGGATGTCTCTCCTCATTCTCTTCTAAGTGGAATACAGGAATAACCACTGTGATAACCCAAACCTCTCAATACTTTAAAATATCTTCTATGGTATACGCTTCCCCAGGTAATCCCCTTAATCCATGGGGTACATGGAGCATTAAACAGGTCTGGTTAAAGGCTTGTTGATTTGAGGAAACTGAAAGTGACCTAGCAAGTTCTTAGGAGGTTAGCCAGTTACACTAACTACATCACGTCCTTATTCAGAAGGACTTCTTGTACGCTTTTATAGAAGTTTCATAATAGGACACAGTCTATATTAGAAACTATACACACAGTAACTAAGTGCAAAGTCATACACAACATGCACATGTAAATTGCTGTTTGGACAACTCCTGTATGTTATCACCACAGCTGAGCAGCTGTGTTAATCTATCACTAAACAAGCACGCTGAGCAAAGGCAACAAACCCACGCCATTGACAGACAAGTAGCTAATAGTGGAACTTGGGCATTTTACATAAATTTCTATATCAAGGCTTTTCTCACACATCTTTATACTGTAGTAAGTTAACATTTCACCCTTTCTTTGTGTGCAAAGAAATTGTGATCAAACACTAGCCAAACAGCTTGAGGGATTTTAGCAAAACAACATTTTAAGACAGTTCTAGTGTATTACTACTTAAACCACTCCACCACGCTCAGGAAGAAAACCAGGCATCAAGTAGGATACAGAAGTAACTATTCTCCTCTTAAAACTATTACGCTTTATTCTGAATCTTTAAAAATATCTATAAATAACTTTGAATATATAGAATCAGTCCAAACACAGTATTCAGTATATATAAAATAGCAGTATAGATAATAGAAGTTAGACAAAATACTCACAGCAGGTGCTGGTAGTTACCATCTATGTTTTTAGCCTTCTAGATTATTCAGCTGCTTGCTCTTTTGCAGACATTTTTAAAGTATCATGAGATTCCACTATAGCAAAGACATATTAAAGGCACTGCTTGCAAACAACAATTTTCTCAAGATAAACAAAGGCAGTATCAATTTATGCCTATTAACCAGACTTATTTTAAAAGTCAAAGTATTAAACTGCACAGCATTTTAGAATTATTTAGGTTGGAAAAGATCCTTAAGATCATCAAGTCCAACTATAAACCTAGTACTGCCAAGTCTACCATTAAACCATGTCCTTAGGTGCCATGACTACACAGCACACAGCATCCTCATACTCTTAATCACCGCGAGGCAAAAATGACCCTGTTCCAAATATTCAAAAACAGGAAGAGGAAAAGAAATAGAAACAAAAGCATTTACTACAAAAAGGTGTTAAAAAAGGCAATATGATCAAGTTTTAATGAAAAAAAACCATATAGATTTCAAAACACTCAGTGTGAAAAAATGCTGCACAAGACTGAGTACTGTCCTGCTCCTGGTCAGACAAGAGGAGCTCTTTCTACAAGTTGAGAGCTCTCAAACGACACCAATTTATTTTATGCAGGGCAGACTGAGTTTCTACAGTAGCACTCTTGTTCCTCAGAATGCAAACACTGTAACTAGTGTTGGCCAACTCCAGGCTGTGATACTGCAGGGTTTGAAGTAGGACTCTTCTTAATGCTCACGAGTGCAATGAAAATTATGCTGTTTAACCAAAAGCAGAGTATTACTATTAAAACTTCTTTATCTGCTAGTATAGCAAAAGCAGTTTGGCACATAAAAGTTTTCAGAAGGAAAATTAGAATAAAGTCTTCAGGGAGCAAAACCAAGAAATCAAGAATAGGTGTAGAGGTGCAAATGGCAAATAGGGGTATTTGTGAAATTTACAAGTTTCACAAAATATTCAAGAATAAAATGTAAAAAGCGTATTTTCTGTTACTTAAACACACACCCCCACAGCACAAAGGAACTACTGAACTCTTTGGGCTTTGAGTGGGAGATATTTCAGAAATGTTACTGAAAGTCCACATGAAAATAATGTAATGTAGGTAAGCTTCTATATAAAATGCTGGTCTGTAGTCAAACATACTGAACTGGAACAGCCTATGTTCAAACAGCTTTATTGTACTGCTTCTGTTCCTGAGAATGAACTGCTGGTGCGGTTCATTCACCAACTGAAAATCAGACTGACCCGAACACCTGTAGATCAAGACTCAAAGCCTAGGTTTTATGGAGGACATTAACTTATAAGCATAACTTTCATGGAACAAAATCCATAATACATCACAAGAATAACACTGAAGATCACAAGTATGCAGTTCGATTTTTAAATAAAATTCAGTGAGATACTGTTCTATTGGTCTGTAGCTGTGATGATTTAAGGATGATACAAGATAAGGTTTGTAGACAATATGTTAAACCATTTAATACAGGAGTAAGAGCAAGGACATCCCAAAAAGGAAACAGGAAAAGAGAGACAGAAGGCTTTACTATACAGAGAAGTTAATAAAGAAGGAAACACAATGAAGTTTGAATTAAAACAAGACAATGAGCATATACAATAAGCTGTTACTCCTTTTCTTCAGTCAAAATAGAAAACTTGAAAGCCAAAAAGAAGATGAAAACAATGGCTTCCAAATATAATAATCTCAGGAAGGTAGTTGGTACATGGAGAATATAGTGGATCTTAATAAATGATTATATGATTTTTTTTTTTTTAATGAAAGAAAGGCAGCGTATGAGATATGGCTGAAAAGGGTATCCCAGACTAACAAGGCAAGACTGCAGAGGGCAGAAAGTTTTATGTAGAAATGGGAGAATATGTAAGAATTTATTATGAAAGCAAGGGGGGTTAAACTGATTTATGGTATTTCACCTAACCTAGGCATGACAAAATTCTTGGTTGTCTGAAAACCTGTGAGCTACCATCCACAACTGGTATCTTCTCTACCTACAATCATTTCCATCTTTTTATAATCATGTTGGCAAAAAGTAGCAGAAGCTCTCTTTTTGTGATCTGCAGAAAGAAAACAGTCAGTTTTCTCCTGCTCTCAACGTTTGTACCCCGAGCAGTCCTCACCCCAACAACTATTTTTGTAAGACAACTTCATATCATATTTAAAGTTCTGAAAAACATGAAAAAAAAATAATCAATATATAGTGAAGAGATGTCAGGCAGAAAAGGAATATTTCTAATTCCTTTGGAATTGCTGAATTATTTTCATACTGAAAAGCAATGAGGGAAAATGCTTGCAAAAAATGCTTGAAAAAAAAAAAAACCAAAAACCCAGCAAAATGCTTGTTGCGATTTACTACAGGAGAGGGGCATCAGTGATGCTGGAGACAAAAACATATTTTCAAAAAACTGCCATTACAACGATCAAATATCCTTTGTATTACTTCACAGCATAGATTTTTCCATAAGGGACATATAAGTACATTATACACAGTCTCACCATGTTAGCCCTGTATACCCTAAGTTATGACACTTAACTTGTGGTAGGTTTTATTTAATATCTAAAAAAAGGAAAACTCTGTAAATTCAAAACCTCCATAAACTTAAAAAATACTACAGCAACTAATGATTTGGTAGGAAAAACAAGCAGCAAAAGAGATGAGAGCATCATCTTAAAACTAAAAGACATCATTAAAACCCAACAAATACTTGACTTACATTTATATCTTTTGTTCTTTACATCAGGAACCTGTACTTAAATTAAGCTCCTCTTAGGAAAAAAAAAAAAACAAAACAAAACGGAACAGTATCCAGTAAAAACATCCTGCTAATGAATTCCTACCTATTACAACGGAATACCGAGGATTTGTTAACTCATCAACACAAGCATATTCCCATGAAAGGCTTAAGTGTCTGCTTGATGTGCAGATACATACACTCCTTCCAGGCCTGTAAATTTACTTACATTTATTCAAGAATAACAGCAACAGCCAGAGTATTAACATCAGGTTTACACAGATATTCCCAGAAGCGTCTCTGCGTGCTTCTGACTTTCAGTCCTTTAATTGTATATTTAAGAAGTAGGGGAAAGTGAGATTAGTGAAATCTTCCAATAAACATCCTTCTGTAGTAGAGTTCACTGGCCCTGTCTGTCAGGTATTCTCCAGAATATTTACTTGACAATGTCCTCAACTTTTATTATTTTATTTGATATGTTTATTTCATGATTTATTATTTTGAAATTATTTATTAAGCACAAGCAGACTACAATTACGTATGGTATGCATATAATAATAAAGTAAAATTGACAAATTACTGCTCATTTCCATCCCTGCTCCACAGTATGCTGCCCCTTCACTTGTTCTGGTACAATCATGTAGGAACCACTCTGAAAATGGATCATTGCAACAGTAATTTTTTAAAATTATTTTTTTAAAGCTGGTTTTGGGTTTTGTGGGGGGTGGTGTTTTTTCATTTAATTCATAAGGTAACCCCACAAACAGTTCTGTTTGCCTAGCACTGCTTTTGGGAACTCTGCTACCTCTCAAAAGGTTAAGAAATTACTCCTTTGAAGTAACACATCTAAGACTTCTGCATTTTGAAAACGTGACCTGACTCGATTCACTCCTTTGTAGAAGGGTATAGGGACAAAATACAGCCTGTACGTGGGGTTTCTGCTTGCAAAACTGAAATGATATAAAAAGGTGCTTATCTTTGGTCAGTTGCTATACTGTAACTGTATTACCTCTGGAAATTTAAAAATAAACAAGTAAATAAAAATTAATCTCAAGTTTAGTCCAACCTAATACAGAAAAGCCTTATCTTGGTAACCACATAAAATTTCTGGTCTCATTTCAGCTAGATTGGATTTCAAATTTCCCCTAGAACAAATCCAGATTCATGCCACTGGAAGCCTATTCTGAAAGAGCCACTTACAGATTTATTTTTTTTTAAATAATAATAAAAAAGTCAGTTCTGTTTCCAATTATACCTGTGAAAAACCAGTAATTTCTTACCTGCAAGTTTAATTTCTCCAAATCCAGAAAATGCCAATCCAGTTGGCAATTTGCCCTCCTACCAGCAGATGAAGACAGGAAATAAACCAAACAGACTAATTCCCTAAGAAAGGGAATTAGATCAGATGAGTGCTCCAGTTCAAGAACTACCTGAGTAGTGAAAAGTAAAAGTGAAAATAAAAGCTGAAAAGAAATAAAAACATTTGAATAAGAAAGAACAAACTTTAAAAACCTTTATTTAGGACAGGAAATATGGAATGCAAACTCAAATTGATAGCATATATGAACATAACTAAAATCTGTAAAAGCAACTCTAAAATAAAAGGAAATTTTCAAACTGTCAGTACTGTAGCAAGACAGTGAGCTGTCTGGACTGGTACATCATTGGACTTTGAGAAATTAGATCAGCAGGTATGAAAATGAGTTACTTACCAGTAGATTTTGATGCTGCAATATATCACCTCCCTCAGGTTTGTGCCTTGTGCACAGACACAGTATTCCCCAAATTAGATGCCAGAGCAGTTAGATCCCAGCAGACCTTCTAATGGCAGCTGCTGCAGTGAAAAAAAGCAGGCATGTCCTACTACACCACATTTTTTTTACTCTTGACTGGCCCACAGATCTCCGTGTGACACAGCAACGGTACTAGCTGTGCCACAGAACAGATCCCCTTGAAACTTCTTCAGCAATCTTTTTAGACCTCCTTTATTATTGCCTAAAGATCTTGAAATATATCCTCCAGTAATAAAACTACTGTCATCAACTTTATAGAGCCTTTGGTCTCCCTGACCTTTGGACTAACTTGGATAAACTTGCATTGGCAGAAATACTAGCAACTTGACTCTTGAGTTCTAGTGTAATTACTGTGGAGATTTTACTTCATCATACAGACCTCAAGAATGGACCAAAACACACTACAATATGTTAACTTTGCATGCGCTCATTAAAATACCACTGCAGTGTGTGACTGACACTCTTCATGTCCTTGGACAAATAACAAGGCCAGATTCCTTTGGAGCATGATAACAGGTACAACAAAACCAGTTTCCCCAGATATTAGATCTTGACTGAAAACAAGAAAAATACTGAACTTGACTAGCAACTTAAAAAAGTAAAGAACAGCTTTTAATTCAGTTCTTCAAGTATCAGTTCTTGTCTGACAGAAAATGGAGGGCTTTAAGCAAATGGCTTTTTTTTGGCAGATATCAAATTTGCCTTTAGTAAATATCCTCTCAAACTGAGCTTGTCATTCAAGGATTTTTTTTTTCCATGTCAGTCATGTAAATACAAGTTATCTGTCTATAACTGAACACCTTTTAAAAGAACACTTCTATACAGCTGGTGGGGCAAGGAAAAATATCAAGATTTTACTTCAGAGCAGATGAAGAAAACTTAACCAAAACCAGTGGTCTTAATTTTTTGCCATTTTAACATTCAGTAAAACCAGCAGTATCAACTGCAAAATGGTTGGGTAAACTTTGGGTGACAGTACAACCACTTTTTTAAACTTCCACTCACATATTAAGCCAGCATGGGTTTCAGCAGATGCATCTTCTACATAGACAAGGATTTGCCAAAACCAGCATACAAGCTCCTTCAGAATGCCATGTTTCTAATCACAGAAAAAGTGAATAAGGGAATCCTGACTGACTTTGAAAGACAGAAGACCATGATGGTTAAAAAAAACAAAAAAAAGCAAACAAAAAACCAAAAAGAAAGGCCAAAACCAAACAAAAAAAAACCAAACAAAAAAAAGCTGCAAACTGTGAGCGATAGAAGTTCTTCCTGGTAGTTGAATGGGAATTAATACAACTACCACACTACGCAGACAGTAAGACAGAGCTTCAAAGTCTAAGGAATTGCAGAATCAAGAATAAGCAGGATGAAAATGTCATCCAAGGGGAGAGGGGACAAAAATCCCCCACAGAAAACCGTGCCCCCCCAAAAAAAAAAAAAAAAAAAAAACCAAAAAAAAAACAAACCAGCCAAAAAAAACCCAAAACAAACCAAAAAAAACCCAGTAGCAATGGATACATGGGAAGAAAAAACAGGTGGCAATAAAAATCTTTGCCAAGCATACTTTAAGTTATAATTTGGGTAACAAAATACTGAAAATTTTCATTATGTTAAGTAATGACAAACAGAAAAAGCACCAGTCTAAATCTCAGCTACTTACTATCCAAATAGAAAGGCAGCTAAAAAAAGCTTCTTGCTCAAGAAATCAGGTAACATATTACACTGTATTTTCTTGGTTATAACTTCAGACATTTCACTTTTTTCTATTTTAAGCCTTTCCAGAAATCATTTAAACTGCATTTTATTTTAACAAAACACTGAAAAAAACCAAGACAAGTTGTAGCCTTAAAACTGGATTTCAAAGAAAGAAAAGCAAATTGTATCCTAAATTTACAAATACCATCCATAATTCAAAAAACTCAAAATATTTCTGTGAATGTGTGTGTATGCACACTATTTGTATTTTAGAAAAACTTTAAATTTTGTTTTGAAAGTGGAAAATTGATTTTTCTATTCCTTTTTACTGGATGCAACTTAACTTCTTGACCTGATTTATTTAAACCAATAAATATAGTCAAATAAAACTGAAATTTGGGATAATTTGGGTATTTCTTTTGTCTGAAGAATCTCAGAGAGATTGTCTGTATATCAATGATAAAGTAATATCTTTGCAAATATAGGACTAGCCTCTCCTCACCATTTTAACCTGGCACTATTCTTCTAGCCTTACAAAAATTGGTTATGTTGTTACTACTTGTCATTTAAAGTCCATTTAATTTGTTATTCAACTTCATCTAAACAGCATTAAATGTATTAGAAGAATATAAAAATATTTTTTGTTCAACTTCTCATTTATGTATAAGCACTATCAAATAGTAGCTTTTCCCATCAGTACTCTTCCAGAATTTAGGAGAAAATCTACAGTAAATGAATATGAGGGTTAAGACATGAAGCAAGAAAAATTGGGACCCTCAGAAGCAAATGATAATGCAAGTTTATTTATTTAAATGAGTAAAGCACAAAGATCAAATTCAGTCTCTATGACTGTACTCCAACAGTTAATGATTACACACCATGATTGACTTACCCTATTTTTTACCTGATGTTCTCTATTCCCTCCATTCACAGTGAGTATCAAGGTATTAAAACCCTTTTCTGAAATCAAAGCCTCAGGTTCACCTGTTCTAGACATGAGATAATTCTCTTTGTGGAATTAAAAGAGGAAAACGTTGATTATTTTTTTTAATAGGTCCTTTAGCATTACTATACCAAAGCAAGTATTTTATTATTATTTTTTACAGTTCAGGTAATACTAACAGGAAGAAACTCCATGATCCATACAACAGGCTCTCCTACTGGGAATGTGCTTCATTTGCAACTGCATTGCATTGAGGCCCTCAAACATTCAATACTTCCCATTATTATTTTGAAATGCCCTACTCCCCCCTGCTCCCAATCTTGTAATTCTACATTGGGTAAAGAATCTGAAATTCAGAATGCATGAAACACTAACGACCAAGTAACTTAAAGCTTTCTTTCTTTCAACTTCTATGCAATGCCTTTATCCACAGGAGCATAGATACCGAAGAAAAGAGAAAGGATGTCACTATAAAACCAGATTTTAATATTACACAGTAGAGACTCAGAAGGGGATACATTACCATGCTAATTTAATTAAATATGCAAAACCACCAAAGCAAAGACCCTATAATTCTCTAACTTATCAAGGCAAAAACAAAGCAAAAAAAAAAAAAAAAAAAAAAAAGGAGAGCAGAGGACACACTCCTGACAAAATGAGTATTCTGCACTTTGGAGTCAGCCAGCACTTTGCTGTAAATATACCAACACAACTTGTCCTTGAAGGCAGCAATAACTTAAAAAGCTTTTAAATTTTTTAAAATTTAAGGTCTAGTTTAATATAAAACTTTTAAATCCCCTTTTAAAAAGTTCAGAATGAGAGATTAAAATATGAGGGTTTAAAAACAAAATCCTCCCTTATCTACTGCATCTTGCAGATTAAGTCCTTTTCTTCAGGCTGCTATCAATCCAGAAACTTTTGGCTTCCTGCTGCGCAATAAACCCATGCAATCCCCCTGGATTCTAAAAATAGTATGTCCTCTGACATGTCGGAAGCTTGATTGCAATTTTGTTTAACTCTGTACATTTCTTTGCATACCTCACTCTGTATGCTCCACTCTAAATTGCAGGAGTCTGTCTGTCCATGTTCTATGCCCAGCAGAACTTTTCCTAGTTAACTTTTAAGCAAAAAGGAAACTCCCAAATATTCACAGATTTCCACCTCACTGAAAACCGAACTTGTGTTCTTGCTGTCTATCAGCAGGAGTATGATACTACAGCAAACTTCAAAAGACAGAATTCCACAAAATCAATATACCAAATACTGCCAAACCAGTTTTAATATCTATTAAAATATGCAATATTTTTTTTCTACGCTGTTTAAAAAAAAGAAGAAAGTACAGATAAGTTGAGAAAAGAAGGAGCTGAAACCAGACCACAATACTAAGGATTTAAAACTGCTGCTGCAAACTTGAGGGGGAGACAGAGGACATAAATGAAGCATTACAAATAGAAGTGTGGCTAATATGAATTAGGGTTTGATAGCAAGGATCCATGAAAGCTTTAAAGGGAAAGAAGGATTAGCATTCTCAGTTTTGACATTCTAGGAAAGAAATTCACCAAGAAGATCAAATATTAAATTTTAATCTCCCACTTCCTTTCAGAGAGAAAATAAAGCAGCTACAACAAATTGGATTTACTGTACTTAGGAGTTGAGGAATTCAGTTTCTTTAAAAAAATCCAAACAAATCAAACAAAAAGTCTTACAAGAAGACTATCTGAAAATGAAGGTAAGAGTGCTAAAAAAGTCATCTAGCTTTCCTATTTCTGCTGATTATTTAGGTTTTGAGCAAGGATTACAAAGCCAGGCAACCCACATTTAAAGTTTTACTTACAAGGAGACACAGGATAAATTTCAAAGCCTTAGCTCAGATCCTTCCTGCTTCTGTTTCTTTCTCTGCTTTGCCCCTGGCAGCACAGTTACAGCTTACATCCTCTGAATTCATCTGTGACCCTCCCGCTGCCTGTTCTTGGGCAGATACTTGTGGCAGCACTCTGAAGGCTCTAGGGCATTTACAAACAGAATCTCGAAGCAAGGAAAAGCACTGATACTATTTTTGTAAGCAAGTTTTTTAACCAAATAGGGGGCATGATCAGTCTTTGGAAATGAATCATCTTTGCTACAAAGAATATAGTAAATCTTCTTTTTAAGTACTCCTTAAAGAGATCTGAAAGGACACGGTGGATTTGAAACAGAGATGCTCATTTTGCCTGAACTTTAAAATGTATTAATTTACTCTGGCATGCTGCTCTCACAGAATTATTGTGGCTATGTTCAGGTGCTGCTGAGAATGAGCTGATGGACTTCTCTGAAAGGCAGGATGCATTAGCTTGAGCTCAGTGCAGCGCTAACACAGAGAAAAATAGTTGTGTGGACAGAGTACTCCAATAGTCAATGCCTGGAAAAGAGTGAAGCCTAAGTGACAGGCCATGTACAACTCAGGAGTGGAAACATACACAGAACATTTACCATAATTAAAGGCTGTCACTGAAACCGTCTCTCAGGGTTGCAACTACACTGTCATTTCCTGTCTATTTAATACACTTGTATTAAACAAATAGGAACTGCAGTGTTGCTGAATCTATCAGACAGCTATATTAAAATATTAATAATGGAGTACAAGCACTGTTTGGGCCTTGAAAAGACTGACTGATTCTGAAGTAACAGCCAGACAAATTAAATAACTCTACCTTTAAGTTTTACTAGAACATACAAAAATTCTTAATTATACAGACAAGCTTAATACAACGTAAAACATGAATGTCCCTGCAATTTTGAGTCTTATTTGAGCCATAACCAAAGACAGAATTCCAAAGACAGAAGAGTTTTAACATTCCTTTCCTCCACAAAAGAACAAGACCGCAATACAGGAAGAAACAGCAGAGAGAGTTAAAACACAGGCTGGTATAAAATATAGCATAGCCACTGAATCCAAAAAATAAATTTTCAGTACATGTGATAAATTGAAAAAAAAAAAAAAAAAGTTAAAATACTGCACTAGTTGGGACAAAAAGGCTGTACCATTTTATACCAGGCACACCAGCCTGAAAACACTTCAGGAGAAAACCTATGTTGGTAATAATTATGCAAATCACTATTGTCTTGTCAACAAAAATCACAGCAGAAGAAAAAAAAGAGTATTTTAAGTTGAGGTTTTTTACCTTTGTATACAATGCTTTCCTTTTCCCTTATCACTTCATTTTAGAAGACTTTTTTTGTGAAAGTGATTAGCTCCTGTAACATCAGTGAGTCACTGTGTAGTCACAGAATCAGAGAATGGTTTGAGTTGGGAAGGGACCTTAAAGATCACCTAGTTCCAACCCCCCTGCCATGGGCAGGGACACTTTCCACTAGATGAGGTTGCTCAACAACCCATCCAACCTGGCCTTGAACACTGCCAAGGATAAGGTATCTACAATTTCTCTGGACAGCCTATGTCAGTGCCTCACCACCCTCACAGTAAAGAATTTCTTCCTAATACCTAATCTAAGTCCATCCTTTCTCAGTTTAAAGCCATTCCCCCTCATCCTATCACTATATGCCTTGTAAGAAGTCCTCCTCCAGCTTTCACTATTCAGAATATTGACCAAGTCTCTCCGGTAATCATACATCAATAATTAACATATATAAATACCAATTTCAGATGCAGAATCTGAACTTTAAAGTAACAAATAGAATAAGCAGAGTTTGCCTTAGACACAGCTAGTATGTAAGCCAAAAGACTAAGAATCACCCTAAGGGGGAAAAGGAGTGTTTAAGCTGAGATAAAGTTTTAATGCAAGGATGCTGTGGGAAAATAGCTCCAGATTTTGCCCAATCACTTCTTTGACTAAGCTAACTAGTCCTTCAAGGCAGTGGTCTCCAAACTGGGATGCATAAGACAATCCTTCGGAGTACAGGAAGAAAATAATTTTTGTACTGTTAATAAACGAAAGAAAATAAATTAGTGTTTATTTCAACTTTATATAATCTGTTTTAATTTCTATTTTAGTGTATGTTTTATAATGTACATAATAGTACAGTAGTAAATGTATGTAACTGAGAAATAAATATATCTACATGAGGGGTGTGCACTCAGAATTTTTTTACTGATGTGGTACACAATCAAATGTCTCTCTGTTCCAAGAAGCACTCAGCACTTCTTTACATTATCTTAGAGGAGGAAAAAATGACTGCCTCTGAGTTTTGAATACTCCAGGATACAGTTCCTTGATGATTTGGGATCCCTTTCTATCACATTTTGAATGTTATGGAATTCAAACTGTTTTCTTCAGTTAGGCATGCCATGGATCACAGGTTTCTCTTGGCTGTCCTCCTATGAGCTGTTATTTTTAAGTACTGATGAGCTGTTAATTTTAAGCAATTTAAGGCCTTAAGAACTGCCCCACCCTCACTGTAAAAATACACTATTTCTATATGAGTAGAACCAAAAGCACTGTTTCCTAATGTTGAACTACAAGTCCCAGGTAAAAACATGTCCCAGTGATGGCAAACACTTCTGAAAAAAGTACATGAAAGCCAGAATATGCCTCATTATTATTACAATTGACACATATCACTAGGCAATTACTTCATCTAGAGACACTGCAAGTGTGGTGAAAGAGCAAGTTGTTAGAATAGAACAGAACAGTTCCAGCTGGGAGACACTTAAAATAATGATCTGATCCAACTGCCTGATCACTTCAGGGCTGACCAAAAGCATATATATTAAAACCATTATTCAAACGCCTCTAACACTGACTGGTACGGGGCATCCATCACCTCTCTGGAAAGCTTGTTTCAGTGTTTGACCACCCTCTTGATACAGAAAGGTTTCCTAACATCCAGTCTGATGTTAGCTCTTGATCAGCTGTGCATTGGTTTAAATGTCCAACTGATGATCAGGTAGTCTATTGCAGTTTCAAACTCTTCAAACTTGATTGAACAAGACACCTGCCAGGAAGGTGAGACATCCAGTTCCTAGATAGGTGGGCATATTACTAAGAAATCAGAAGAAGTTGAGACACACAAAAAAAGTTACTCTTTGAGTAATTTAATTTGATAAATTTTCAGCTTCATTATTTTCTAGATATTGGTATTCAAGAGATCCATGAAATGGCTTTTAACTAAAGTTGAAAACTCTGCTGTTCATTGTAGTTTGGATACTCAAGTGTGTGAGACGAAGCTAATGTTCAACAAATTTCAGTATTCTTAAGTTTTGCATAGCAACTGTAAAACAAAAAATGCTTCCAAGTTTCTCCAACCTCTTATCTCCATATTTATTTCATGCTTGACAGCAAACTGCCTTATTAAATGTGAATACGGAAAAGTTTCTTTGTAGGTAATCTAATTTATAACCGGAAAGCCTTGCTGATCACTAGTGTTACCTGGTTTCCAAGCTGGCAACAACAACCTATACTGCCAAGAAAATCAGATTTTTCATTCCCCATCCTCCACTTTTTGTTTTGTTTTGGTTTTGGGGGGGTCGAGGTGGGGAGGCAGACCTAGAGAGACTCTGATTCTCCTCAAATCCATCGAGAGAATACACACAGAACATTTTGACTGGCATGCCTGTGAAATACCATTTTTGAAACATCAACAAATACCTACTCAACAGAAGTTTGAAGCAGTAGAACTTGCTACCTTAACAACAACAGCCAGTGGAATAGAAAAGCATTGTTAAAAAGAAAATATAGAATGTTTATTTATAATAGTTTCCATTACACAGCAAATAATCCTAAATCAGATCTCAAAGTGTTTTACAAACAATAATGTAGTATGCCTTGGGCAGAATTACAATCTCACACTTGCTCTTACCTGCTGATAAGAATTTAAACAGATTACAGAATACATTTACTACTTCAAAATGCTACTAACGGTAGGGTAGTGAAACACTAAGTTTTAGAATTACACGAACACCATTCTAAAATGGCTGGACCATAAAAAGCAATTGGCCAAAACTCATGCCTCATTACAGACACATTAGTGATACCACTTATTTTGCTGCCAGCTCACTTTTGGTCAGAATAAAAAACCCCACAAAAACAAAACAAAAAACCCCACCAACAAAAACAAAAGAAAAAACAAGTATGAAAGAATGATTAAAAGATGTTATGACTGGCGTTGACCATCAGAAACCTGCTAGGTTTCCCTCTCCCCAGTAAGGAACTGTAAGTTCCTAACAGACTTTTAAGAAGAGTTCATCTGACAGGCGTGCTATACTCACAGCAATAACAATGCAAAATTATACCTCTCCTTCCAAATATCCAGTGTAGTTCAGCCTCCTGACTGCAGTGTCTCACAAAGAGCTATACAAGAACACATTGTCAAGATACAACAGAAACTGCTCCACAATTTGAGCCTTTACATAAGAAAGCCAGCAAACAAAATCAAACTCCAAAGACAGATCTTTAGAACAGTTTGATTGCATATAGCTCAGCTAAAAATTAACAGCAGGTCTGAACGTTCAAAATCTCCAAGTATCAGAGCAGTTTAAAATGAACTCACACCTTCCCCCCACCTCCTCCAAATAATGAGGGAGGCCAGAAGTACAACATGAATCATTAGCTGTATCAGTAAGTTCAGCAAAGAACTCAAGAAGAGGTACCTCAAACGCTTACAGGCAATCAGCAGCTGAGGGGTGGAGGAGGAAAAAAAAAAAAAGACTTTGAAAAACATCTTTTTTTCTTCCTCAGCTCTGAAATTGGCATAAATAAAATGCAAATGCCATATTCCTGAGGATTTTTATAAAATCCACTTCAAGCACTGGCAATAAAATGACCTACTACAAGACAGAGGTGAAGGAAGGAAAAAAAAAACCCCAAACGAACTCTGTTTACAAACTAGAAGTACTTTTTACTGCATAGAATAGACCCTTGTGGGTGGTGTCTCTGTGAGACATTAGGCAGAGAGAACCAAAGTACCCCAAAGCCATCTTTATTTTCTCTTCATCCTGGATTGTTTCAAAGGCCACAGACAATGCTGATTTTAGTTCAGGGCCCAGACACATACAAATTACTCCAGAGAGAAGGTAAAATAGTTTATCTTGTATTTGTTATGAATAGAATGGAATATACTATTACTGCAGATGTATACTATAGCAGCTTCATGGCAATTAATCATCATACAGTGAGTCTTCCATCTATCCAGGTCTTTAAACATTACCAGGGAGTGTCTCTTCAAAAGGACAGTACCTCGCTACCCAATAGACAAGGCTGGGAGGATAAACTATGTAAGTTGCATAATATACTCGAATATTTATCATATTAGGAGTCACATATGCTATTAAAAAATTAAGCCTTCTCCTGTTGTTTTAGCATTTTGTCTTGCATTGAGGAAAGGGTGAGTAGCAAATTGTTTCATCAGTTTGAGTATTTCTAGGACTACCAGATGAACTTCTACTGCATCTGAGCAACATGCAAATAAAAGTATTTATTTTCTTTGTATAGATTCATCCTCTCCTGCCTAACATTCTAGTCTTCAAAAGGAAGCTGCTTCCAATATTTTTTAAGGGTAGCCTTAAAGCTGGTAGTAATAAAATATAAAGAACATTTTTTTATAAAATGTGTTAAAAATTTAAGCAAGTTTACTGTAAGCTATTTCAGATCTAAAAAAAAAAATAAAAATCTCAGAATTATTCTGTCTTACATTACTGCAGTTCTGAGGGGAGCCATTTCTGAATACAAGACTTGCCAGGAATACACACCCCCCCCAAACGTAAAATACATAAATTTCTTTATGAAGTTTGACTTGTTTCCACAGGAGCAGAAGTTCTTCGCATTGTATAGTTAAATAAGTTAAATTATTTAAGTAATACTGCTCTAATAACGTTTCTCCATTATACTAACTTACAACTGGTCTTGCAATTCCACAATGATATATTCCAGCTGTTCCTTCTCCATTTTATGGGCTAGATCCATATCTTCAATTCTTTGTAACAGCAGTTTATTTTGTGAGACGGATTCAGATAGCTGGTTTTCTCTGAGTCGTACCAATTCTTCAAGGTAACCCTAGAAATGTAAGTGTTAGAAAGCTTTAAAGAACACACTATCAAAAAAGCCTTTTCATTATGTATGCTTACATTTTTCTGGTTTAAGATGTATACAGTTCTACTTTGGTTTTGTTGTAAGGTGAAGGTTTTTTTATTTTTTAACAGACTAGTAAATCAATTTGTATGATGTTTCCTAATAGGTATAAAAAAATAATGTACTTATTTATATTCCTGTGGAAGAATAGAATAATGGATGAAACAATGAGTCAAGAAATGAGACAGCATGGAACACTAAATAATTTTTCAAAACACAGAGAACAGTCACTAGTACAAGTAAAAGATTAGAATTCTACGACTTAACAGATGCAGGATATTACAAATAGCATAAGAAGGACAAGAGTAGAATGTACCTATATGGAACTGTATAGTTAATGAAAGGGATCCAGAACTATTATAAAAACATATCCAACATTACTTTAAAGTTTCTTTGAAAACTGCAATACCACATCACACATTAAAATGACAGAAGGTGGTTATTGAAATAAATATTAATCTACAGTAAAGCATAAGGTATGATACCTGGTGAAGGTCACTTCTTTTAGTAACATTGGACATGTACAGCTGGAATGTGCATTTATGCCATCATTTTTCTCACTGATACTATAAAAGATAGGAGCAGTCCTAATCACAGTCCAGCTACTTAGTCATCTACAAAAATCCACAATGTGAGTATTTAACAGCAACTGTGATGGCACACTGGTCGCAACGTATGTTCCCAAATCACACATCTGGTTACAACACTAAGAAGCTATCTATTTTTCTTCTTCAAGCAGAGTCCCAGCATGTCAAATGTTAATAATATCAATTCTTAGGTAAAGCTGGATACAATAAGCCTATATTGCATAAAATTTTGCACACTCCTTGAAGTCTGTGGAAAAACGTGTCACACTTTCATAGGTGCCTACATAAAACACCAAAATTAAAAAAGGTTGTTAAAAGTAGTAAAATCTAGTATCACCACAAAGACTATTAGAGGCTTGGGGCATCTCCCATATGAGAGGGGGCAGAAGGAACTGGAATTTCTCGGTCCAGGGTTGGGGAGAAGGGAAAAGCAGGAAGAGAATCATATCAATGTGTATCAATATTTAATGGCAGGATGTAAAGAGGATGCAGTCAGACCCTTCTCAGTGGTATCTTGTGAAAAGAGGCAAAGGGCACAAACTGAAATATAGAAAACTATTTAAAAGTAGAACCCCCCTTTTTTTTCCCCTGTTTTTAATATTTCTTTTTCCTATTTTTAAATGCACTGGAACAGGTTGTCCAGACAGGCGGGGAATCCACATCCTTGAGATATGCACAGCCTGACTGAACAAGGCCCTGAGCAACCTGCTCTAGTCTACCATTTTTTGAGGAAAGGAGTTGGACTAGACAGTCACTAGATGTACCATCTGACCACAACTATTCTGTGATTCTATTACTACATACAGTTCTAGCCACTGGATATATTTACATTTGATAGAAATTCATTTTAGTCCCAGTACAAGTTTCCAAGGAATCTTCTCAGCTTTTCAGTAGGCCTGATTCTGCCCCGTCAAATGTTACTGTTACCTTGACTGTTAAGGTACTCCTTGGAGCTCTAAGTAGTACTTTGAAAGTACTAAATGATGCATTATGATACACGCAGATTTTCTGCCTCCCAGAAACATCAAACCTTTTACAAAGATGTTTTAGATATAAAGCATCACTATCAGAAACAGAATACTATACATAGTAAATACCTCTATTGATAACGACATGGAGATGCATCATCCCACCAATGAAAGCATATAAGACTCTAGTATAAACAGTACACAAAAAATCTAGAGGTTTACTACACAAAAGTGAACAGTTTACACAATTCCAAAATTGGGAAGGGGAAACTTCCACATAAGTAACAAATGTGTAAACTATGAATCATTAATTTGGACAAGAGACAACTTGGAAAAGACAAATCCCTATTTCCAGAGCGGCCTCGAGAGGACAGGAAGTAAGAGACCATTTATCATTTTTTAAAATATAAGAGCTAAGCACCATGAAATCAAGCTAGTAGGAGCCAGATTCAAAAGACAGTAAAGGAGGTAGCTTTTCAAACAGATGGTAGATACATAGAATGCTTTGCCAAAAATACGGTTTGGATGCTAAAAATTTACATGGGGTCAAGGGGATATTTGTAAGAGAGATCCATCATGGGTTACTAAACAGACAAACCTTACCATCTTCAGGAAGTCCTTCAGCTGATATGGATTGGCCATGAAAATAATAGAAGAAAACCAGCACATATATATTTGCTTTGTTTTTATTCTTCCCTCCACATCTACTTTGGGCAAGTATCCAAGATTAGATAGTAGGATAAGCAAGGATTCCTGGTCTAAACCAGCACAGCATTGTTGATACAATAAAGCAATGCTAGGATTTACCCTGCTAAAGTACTACCTGACTCTGTCCTACAATTCAAACAACTCAGAACACACAGATACCTTTATCTCAGCTGCAATGCAATTGCTAGTCATATTGCGACCCTGGTAAACATCATTCACCTGTGCTATTAATGACTGTAGTACACATACTTCAAAGGAAAAAAAGGAATTTGTCATCATTTGCGTAAAGTGAATGACCATAGAGTAAAAGAAGGATCCATCAGACTCACAGTATCAGTTACTACAAATACATTGTTTTCAACTGGTCTTCATGTCACAAACATCCAGTTTTCCAACACACAAAATGTCAGAAGGCCCTTTTGTTTGAAAGAAAATGCTTTGTCTCTGATTAACTGGTACCTATTGCACTATGTGTAACTCAATTGTTGCTGCAACTTACTGCCATAAAAAAGATCCTAAAAAGGGAAGGAGAGAAGCACTCTGGAAAGGAGTGCTATCCCATGATCCATCTAACCTCTTAATGGTCATTTGTTCAAGCTATTGTAGAACACATGTAGTATAGTCAAAGCGAATTATATAAAAATTTGGCAGGCACATCCCAAATGAAAATTAGACAACAGAAAATTTTCTGTCTGTGGAAATAAAAGTTATTTTGCTGCTGCAATTGTCAAGCAGGCATTCTAAAGGAGGGCAATTAGGAAAGTGTCCATGGCTGTCAGAGTAGCTATAATTTTGAAAATTGTATTAAAAGCATCAGTTTTCAAAGAATTATCATAAAACTGACTTGAACTCACCCCTACGTTAACTGACTACACAAGTTGGCAGTTCATTAAGACAATGCTACTATAATGTGACTCACTAAAATGGTAATGCTAAAAAATCTGAAATACTCAGTATCAGATCAGCAATTAACTTCCCATGGAATAAAAATGTTTCTGCATCTTAAGACTCATGAATAAACAAAAACCTCCATCTGCTGTTACAGCCAATGAAGATCTTTGTGCTTTTGCAGATGTACAGCTTCCTAGTTATTCTGGCTAGTGGCTCTGGACATCATGTTCCAGTATTTTTTCTATAGATGTCTGTCACAACTTTGATAGGGTACCCCTTCTTAGGGTATCCTTGGAAATTAATCACAAAAAATTAACATCCACCCATTCTCTTCAATGCTTCTCTGGAGTTAATGACACTTTCCTCATTAAACACTAAAATATTTTAGTCTTCAGGAGCAGTTGGGAAGAGCCGAGTTCAAACTGATCCTATGTTTTTGTCTGGATATAAGGATGAAATGCTGTCCTTGAATATGCTCCTGTACTTCAAGTACTACTGGGGTGGGGAGGGAAAGGTTTTAATTTTGTTTATGTATTTGAAGAGATTCCTTTTGAATGGCACATTTTGTTGTACAAAAGCAGGTAAAGCATCCCCCGCACCAGGGAGAGCCTGAAGGAACACAAGTTCCTTCTGTACAGAAAGTGATACCACATTGGCTGGGAAGACTGTACCAGCAACCTGGATGCCAACATTTAAGGTCGTATTTCAAAACCAAGAAGTCTAAGGGACCCAAAATACAAAAAAAATATTGCATGCATATTTTTAAAAAATACCTCTCACATCTGTTATCCCACAGTAAATCTAACTTTTTCCACTGTTACTTAGAACTTTAACTAGGTTTTCCTACATCCAATAAAGTAAACCAACTTTGATTCTACCCATTCCGTACTAAGACTGACTACACTGACTAGCTATGTTTACCCTGATGAATTGAACACCACCAGGACTCATTCTCAGGTACGTTCTCTCAGTCTAGCTATATCTGTACTAAAACTTAAGTTCCAAAGGACCAGGTTCAAGTCATACTGCTTATTTGGAATGATCACTGACAAACACTAATTCACAAACTGAGACCTGAAACAACATGGCAGATTGCTAGTTGCCCCAGGCCAAAACCACACTAACAATCATTCTTAGAATTCAAACGTGTATGTGACTGAGATGGTACTAGGACTTTGGCCACAGTGAATGTACTGAGTCCCAATGGTAAATATCCATTCTAGATACCATATGCCCCTTTTTTTCCTCTCAGTACAGTAAAAACCAGAAAGGCAGAGAGATAATCTTGTGATTCTAATGCCCTAAAGTACAGGAAATAATTACACCTCCAAGCACCCTTATGTAGTTCCAGCCTTTCATACGTTTACTGTGTTCAGAGTTTCATCAAAATCAAATTCTGACATTAGGAAAAAAGAAAACTAAAAAAACCTAATAAATTCTTTAAAAGCATTAACCATGTCTTTCATTTTTCTTTCCTTTCATTTTTCCTGACCCCTCCCCCTTTCTTTTCCTATGCACTGTTTCTTCAGTGTCTGAACAGTCTTCCCCCTTCTCTCTGCCACTAGCTAATACACATTGTTTTTGCTGTAGTTGTAATATAATATTATCAAAGCCTGACAAGCACTTTGTCTTTAAAAATATTAAAATACTAAAAAAGTTTGGACATGTATTTCACTTCACATCTAACTTACAGTATTTTGGGTGGTAGAGGCAGAACCTACCTTTGGTTTCTATAATAACATTCAGTATGTTACCTAAATTATTAAAACCAAATACAAATATTTGGAATACTTCCAAATGGAATACTTACCCATTCTAGCTTGAAGCACGTCTTAAAACTTTATACTTTCTAAAAACCTTTCTCAGTATCACTGAGAAGATAGTTTTGCTTTTCATTCCTAGACCGATTACTTTGCTAATAATTTTTGTTTACTCTAGGACTAAATGTTAAAGTTTAACATCACTATCGTTATAAAAGCCTTCAACTGGAAGTCTACCTACATCAGTAAAACTCTGTGGCCTCTAAGGAGAAGAAAAATCATGTGGACAGTTGTGTTCACTTCAAGCTCACAACTTAACAGCTTCAGAGATACACTGCCTGTAACTCTGAGATAGGAAAAAGGAGCCAAAGCTTCTACATTAGATTGTGAAATCTGATCTTCAAATTATTATTTTCTCCCCCACATCCCCAAACATCTTTTCCTCCAAATCAGTGAGCAAAGATATTCAGAGGATCATAAAATTTAAGACCACTTACATGAACCTAAATAATATTTAATATATTTTTCTGCTTTTACTTAAATGGGTATGTCACCAGTTGGCTGGTGATGTGCTTTGGCTCCATCACCCTCACACAAAACTAAGCTTTTACCTTCTGTTCCAATGCAAGCCGGTACTTCTGTTCTACTCTTTTGCATTTGTTGTACCAGCTGTTTTCATCCGTGATGAAAGGAGGACCAATGTTCTCTGGAGTACTGCCTTCACTGCCACTGCTGCCCAGTGTTCTTAGCTCTTCTTCATCACTGCTGATACTGTCAGAACTGAAGGACCGTATTTATTAGTCAAGTGAAAAACCTGCATTTGTTAAAATGCAAATTCCCCTTGAAATTAAAGTTCTTAAAGATACTCAAAGCTCTGTAAACCAAAAAAGAATCAAAATGATGGGAAAGGACAGATCACTAAACACAAATTCTATTTCAAGCTTGTATTCAAGCACCTAAAGAATGGGCAAAAATTTGCTTGTGATCTTCTTAGGCAAGTCGTCTTAGGCAAGTTAGACAACTGTATGGGGGATACTGTCCTGGAATATGAAGGACCAATGCATTACAATAAGCTAAGTAAATGGTGCCTTAATCTACCCTTCATAATTCAGGACAAAGAGTGGTATCTGAAAATAGATTTTACTTGTTTCTAAAAAAGCAGAAAAATTAAAAAGTGATTGTTGTTAAATTAAATCACGATAAATTTAAATGAGAACATATAGTTATGGTTATAGTGAAGACCATGTGCATGTTATTTCACAGAACATAAATATCTCCCTACATTGTATGCAGATTCATTGTCAAAATATCTCCATATTACCCAGAATCAATGTATGCCAGCGAATTCGGACATCTGTCTCAAATACAAGTATTTTAATTTATCCCAATACCCATTTGAAATATTCCAGCTATGCTTTCTACTACATCAACAGGATTTACTAGCTTCTTAAGTAGTGATTCCTACAACCTGATGATCTCGCCATGATGCAAGTTCTGCTTTAACTGAACCATGCAATTTGTCATTAATACGTAAGCTAATAAGAATTTAAGTAGAATAACTAGGATATTTCATGTCCAGTTGTACATCTTCAAGACTACTAACTCCCAACTGCTTCCTTTATTTTGGCATACCTAACAACAGAACACATCCTGTTAATTTCCATGCTTTTTGAAGATGCCAGATTTCCATCTGATCTGTTAAATAGTGATCATTCTTCTTGTTATTAATAATATGGCTGACCAGAGGAACAAAATGTAGCTGGAAGGTTAGACTGTATACACAACTGCTCATGATTTTCTATTATTGCTAACTGCCCATATTGCATATCTCTATATTTTACAATTTACCAGGGCATATATAATTTTTATTTACAAAATAACTACTGTTAAGTTTATGGCTACACAGAAAAGGCCTCATAGAAAGGACAACTTGGTCTAGCGATCTTCAAAAGGAACCAAAAAGTTTGTTTCCTGCTGAACTGTGATTCTAATCCAAGTAAACAAAGTTAGCATGACTCACTCTGATGAGTCATGCAATAATTCCACTAGTCTGAAAGAGCAAGGTAGCTGAGTGTACAGGTTTGTATTTAGGTATGGATATTATTGCGAATGTGAAATGAAAAGAGGCCCAGTACAAACTAAAATTTTGCCAATGAAATAAAATTAAAAGAGCAGTGTAAAGATAAAAAGTACCTTTGGGTGAACTTCAAGTACGGTGTATAATCTATGACAGCTGGAAAGCTGCCATCCAATCCCTCACCCTTCAGACAAAAACTGATAAAACAGAAAAACAATGACAAAATTATAACAAGAAAACTAAATGACAGTGACAGCTGAATCTTACCAATGTGAAATTTGATTTTTCTTATTTTTTTTATTATTATAAAGGCCTAGAGCATTCCACACTAAAATCCTACTCAGCCGAGCTAGACTGTTTAATATTAAATGACAATCACTGACCACATTATAGGACAATGAAAACCCCAACAAACAAATTCCACGTAATCAGGGAATAGATCAGGGCAAGTGCTATAAACCTTAATTTTAAAATATTTGCTTTTATTCTGAAAATAAGAAATGAATTGCAAGGGAATTACACGAAAAGGAAAACTAGCTGAAGCAAGAGAAACAGCAGAGC
Source organism: Microhierax caerulescens (assembly GCA_035590215.1). Classification (NCBI taxonomy): domain Eukaryota; kingdom Metazoa; phylum Chordata; class Aves; order Falconiformes; family Falconidae; genus Microhierax; species Microhierax caerulescens. Next base: position 73,872,655 of record JAVJGJ010000047.1, on the reverse strand, counting down.
TATGGATGAGCTTGGAATCTTCAGTATTTAAGCTCATTTCAAGTGTTTGCAGAGTGCTTCTGTAACCATCCTACTAACTTTTAAGTCAAAAATCAGTTCTCAAAAATATTTCAGTATCTTTCAGATGCTGCTTTCTGGCGTTGGACTGCAGGAAGATGAGGAACATTAATGAAACTAACTTACAGAAAATGTTCTTGAATGGCTGTAGCTTTATAAAGCTCATCTACACTGTCTTCTTTCTGTACTAGATACAAACGACTGTATTTGAATCATGTTTAATTATCATGTGACAAAATCAATCATGCTTCCACAAGGCTCATGTCCTTCACTCCTCTGTCATCAACAATTCTAGTAAGATTCTAGTAAGACACAGCTTTTGCTAACTTAATTGCAAAGTGACATTTTTGACAATGCAGTCACTTCAGTGGTATTTGGAAAGTACATCTGAAAGGTTCTTTTTTTCCCTAAGAAAAGCAAAGCAAAGCAAACAAAACAAAACACAGTCCTGCAAAACCACAATTATTTTAAGTAGATACGTAATTCCACATTGCTAGGGTAGTGGGGGGGAGCACCGGGGAGGAATTTAGATTCTGCTTTCACTTGGGTTCCTCCATCTCCACCCCGAAGTCTTATTTACAGTTCCTAATAGATAAGACAGTAAGCACTTATAAGAGACTGTTTGAACTGAATAAAAAAAAATCTCAAATATAACATGCATATAATGGATACAGCTTCTCAACCATTCAAACCACAATACTACGAATTTTATGTGGCACCATAAAAATGCTCCTGTAGTACTGTTCCTGTTTTGTCCAGAAAATTTCTAGACTCTTTAAAGCTGCATTGGCAAAAACTTAAGTATCTCCAATGAGAACCAATTATTACTCTGAATACTATTAACAGATACCTATAAATATGCCTATGTTAGAAATGAGAGGAGGACAAGGAAGAACACATGCACTCATACAACTAAACTCTCATACCAGTAGCATGTACCATATATACCACTGAAGCTTACACAAACTAAACAGTCAATTGATGATTATTTATGGCAGGATTGACATACTGCAGACCTAACTCTTGCTATGCTTTTATTCATATATAGCTATAGTCCTTCTTAGTATAGTGCTAATACAATAGCAGTTTAATTTCAAATAGTGTAAAGTTTAAACTAATAAATCTGATAAGATTTTAATTTGCTGTACACAAGGCTAGCTGTCTTACCATCTTGCAGCACACTTCCATTCCCCCAGAACATATGTTGAGGATGTAGTTAAGCCAATCTCATGACTAAATGCTGGCAAAAGCAGCTATCCTGCATTTTCAACCACTCCCTTGGTTTTTTTACCTTTTATTTTCTCCTCAAACCTCAACACCCATTCCCTTTCCCCTCCTTATAGTGATACTGGCACACACCTGACTCCATGATGAGCTAGTTCAGCCATCAAGAACTTTTAGGTTTTTTTTTCCTCTTTAGCATCCAGTTGCAGTTCCACAGGCAGCTGAAAGAAATGCTCACTGCCACTAGAAAGGGAAGATATTACTCAATCCTTTTTATTCCTTCTCTTCCCCTAAGCCTTATGGTCCCATCATCTCTACCACTAATAGGATACTGCCGTGAACTAAACTAGCTAACAACAAAACCTGTCTTCATACTGGGTATGTTTTTTTAAATCTCTAACAAGTTCAGCTGGCTCACAGAACGGTCCAGCAAGCCTCAGGACTGGTATAAGGGTACACAGGCATAAGTAAATCTCCAAAGGCCTTTTTGCAATAGTTGATCACTCAATGCATCCCATGAGACTACATGCTGTTTTCTACCCGTTTGTCTCCTAAACTGGTTTGTGACAAGCATTAATGCTGCTGCAGGGTAAACATTAACAGTGTACTGTCAGGCGACTGAAGAAAAGCATTATCACTCTCCTTTTCCCTGTGCTGTATTACGAAATCCTTCCCCTGTGGTTTTGTATGAGGCTAGGTATGTCCAACCAGGCATATTAACAAGGCCCTGCATCAGCCAGGTTTGGTCTTTTCATAGGCACTGTAGTCTTTCTACCTTGCTGATATTTTATTTATATATATATACACACACACACACATACATACATACACTCACCAAGATATTTTTTATATTACCTAGGGTGCGCACCTTCATTACTCCAAAACACAGAATTAATCATATAACAAAACACACAAAAATCTAGTAATCTAGCTAGAGATTGCAAAGGTAAATTCAAACAATTTGATGGTACTTCACAGTTTGGCTGCAGTTAAGTGTAACACAAATTAGTATTAAATGGTCATTTGTAGATCAAGCTTTTAAAACCTAGATCCACTAAAGTTAGATATCTACACTTTCTACATAAGCAATACTGTCACTGAGCACCAGGGCATAACCATGTACTTAATCACACAATTTTCATTACAGTTTAAAAATAACCTCCCTTGTTCACTGCCACTTAAGTTTTGTCTCTCAAACTATCAAGGGAATCTAACAACATTTACCATAATGCTTCAACTTATAAGTACTTTCCCTGAGCACTTTGTTAGGAAGCATGCAAATATAATACCTGAAATCAATTGCATTGAGTCCCAACAGCATACCAGCAAGCATATTTGCTTCTTCACCAAGAACAATTGCTCCATCCTCATAAAATCTCCTTCAATAAAAAATAAATTAGTTCAGTTAATACCACTTTCTCTCAAATAATAATGTTTTATATAGTTAACAAAAAACTGAAGAAATCCAGTTTCAATAAAAACACTTTTATGAACCCCAGGGGCATTCATATTGCATTTCAAATAAAGCAAACCAATAGACTACACAGTACAAGATACCACAATCTTAGAGCACATAAAAATCTACACAAAAGCAAAAAGAATTTACAATATTAGCCCTAAGAAATAGTAGAACAGGATGGACAAAATAAGAAGAAATCTTATACTTCACTGCTGAAAGGAGGAATTTGTGTAATGTATATATAAAAAGTAATTATTCCACCCTATGAAAAAAAAAAAAGGTGTGTCTCACAGTTGTACTTGCAAACTTTTTAAAAAAGTTCAACACGCACTCTTCATTCTTAGTAGTTGATTATTTTAAAGAAAAATCTTTTTCACAAATCGGCTATATTCCAGGTAGCATACTACTTCTTAAAATACTGCATGTGGGCAAGATGACACTGCATCCAGTTATTCTAAGATCTTAAATTTTCATTATTTGAAGAAGGAGGGTTTTCTTAACACCATTTCTTACTGTAAAACACTTATTGCCCAAAGTTTTAAAACTCCATGCCTTGATCTCAAAACACATTTCATGTATTCTGGTATATGTAGACTTGTGAAGGCTGCTTGAAAACAGCAACAAATAAAGCAGCAATTGTTTAATCTGTAATTCCTCACCACCTCTCCATTCTCCCATTTTTTCTCTACCCAACTACCACAGAAGCTACTTCCAGACAGAAAAGTTCTATGCACAGTGTAGGCGAATAGGACCCACCATTGTATGCATGGTCTTGTGAAAAAGGCATTTGGTCTGTTCAGCAAAGTAGCACACAACTTTAATTTCTGTGTTAAACGAGTCTTGGAAGCAGCAAAGGCAGAAAGGTCACTAAAATTCACCTGAGCGTTACATGTGGAAAGAGGGAAACCCAAGAGCTGTCCAGTACCAAAGGCAAGGTTGAAAGGTCACTTACCAGAAACTGAGATACACAGTCCACCTATACTTTCTGGCAATATATGATTGCAAGAAGGTGCCAGGTCACTGAACACAACTTATCTTTCAGACAAATACCAGCAACGCTGCCCTACCAAAAGCTCCATCTGGTTTTAAGAACTGCATGAAAGCACTGGGATGGCTCAGCGAGAGCTCGAGTTGGCTGTATGGCAAACATCCGGAAGAAACACGTTTTGGGGCACAGCTCCAAAGATTGAACTTTATTACAATGCATGCTGTCAGAAGTCCCACTTCTGTAGTTTTGTAACAGACATCCATTTGCTGTAAGGAAACAAGTTATCCAAGACCTTGGATGTTCTCAGTAGAAGCAAGAAATCTGGAAGATTTACTCTGGGAAGACAGAGATTATAGTCCTGACACTGAGACTATGCTGTACAGACACAGCTCTCTATTTCCGACTGTGGGAAGCACGCCAGGGGCTAAACTGGCCACTAGTCGAGACAAAATACTGAACTAGATGGACATTGCAGTCTGATTCAATACAGTTACTGTTACTTGTGAACTAACAGCAATACTCCCAGTACAAGATTACACACCATTTCACTGGCATTTGCAAAATCACTGCCAGGTACCAATCTGCACTGTGTTTAGTTTACCTTGTAAAATGGGGCCTAGGAAGTGATCACAAAAAAAAGACAGGGCATACTTGCAATGATGAGACACAGATGTTAGCCTGGTAGTGGCAATGTACCTTAAACTAGCTACAGTAATCTACAGTCCCCTTGGAAAACTCACAAATCTTGCAGTGCTATGCAGCTGACTTCTCACAATAGAAGAGTCTACTTTAACTTAAGAGCTTGTGCTGAGCAATTTGTTAGGAAAACAACTGTGTGCCCATGCTTACTCCAACCCTCTTCCAAGTGTAAGGTACAGATCCAGCACTGATAATGTGCTGCTTCATTAAAGGACTAGTCCTAAGATCAGGCACCTAAACACAACAATGAGGTTTAAAAAGAGGTAGTATGATAGATGAATCTCATATTCTACATACACACGTGTAATATATGGTATCTGTACTTTATAGAAATAATTATTAAATATATATATAGCACAACACATGATTTAAAATGCTAAATAAGTAGTGCAAAGTATCACCAAAAAAATCAGGCCACTTATCAGGTATTTAAAATCTCACATGGGAAAAGTGTCCATTATTGCTAGTGGATTTGAAATCCACACTACCAAGATCTGAAATTTTAACTTTTATTTCCATTAGATGTATTTAAAATATTACTTCAAAACAAACTTTGCACTCACTATGTTTGGAATGCAAGAGAGGTTGTTTCCAAAAGCTATACCACTGAAAGCACATTCAAATACATTAAACATTAATATATTAATAAATGAATTTGAAACTTCTAATAAAATCATACTACTGTCATTCACTAGCAAACAAACCGCACTACCAAACAGGGACAAAGAATGTACTACTTAACTACATAGTTTGTGACCCTCCTCTTCCTCCTCATCTCCCCCTCAAAAACCCAAGTGACTTTTCAGTTTGAGGCAACATGAGTAAATCTGTTCCAGAAATCTTTGGTTTGAGCTTCTTGTCTACTGTAAATGCAAACAAATCTGGGTAAAATAAAGACAACAGGCCTGGAAACTTCAATAAAATGGGATGTTTACCTAGCTGCGTTTCAAAGTCACCTTAATATTGGCAAAATATATTAGGATCTGTGGACAAATGGTATTACAAATAGAAATAATATTGTAAATGAACAGAAGTCCTTATAGAGAAAATTTTTAATGTTGAAATAGTCCATTCAGTATGTCTAAAACTTTTAGAGTTCAGCATAAGGTTCCTCAACATGTTACAGACTCACTCATATTTAGATTACTTCACCATTAAATCTATTAGACACACTTGTTACAGGATAAAGCATCATATAATAGTTGTATTAACTAGAACCAGTCCAAAATTACCAGAGTACTTTCTATCATAAAGCATATTCTTGTCCATAACAGCTGTTACCATTAGAAGGTACAACAATGTTAAACATTTTTCACATTACACGAAGAATCCTACCTATGCCTGAACACTAATTCCGTTCTTCTGTATTTCTCAAAAGGTTCCTGGAATTCTCTTCCCTTCTTCAACAAAAGTTCCTATAAAAATTATCTTTTACTGAGTCTCTAGGGCTTTCTGTCAACCATATCTAATTTTGAAAGGAACATCACGTCTTCTCTCCTAATCACACTATACAGTTTCAGAATTAATTCCTTCTTTACAGAGGTTTTCTTCTTTATTGATCTTTCAAGAATTCCGAGTTCCAGACTTACTTCTCCATTTTTAAAATCACAAAAGGATTTAGCATGGGTAAAATCTTGCAGTTTTACCCATGCTAAAATCCAATCAATTGATAACAACTCCAGATATCTTTTACCAGATTACAGCTCTTTTACTAGTGACACCCCTTCCTATACAAATGAAGTAGAGCATTTACTTCCAAACCTAAGTCCCTCACTTAAGCAACATTTGCTAAAATACTGCAAAAATAAAAGTCTTAGAGACCTGGTGGTTTTGAAGTCTTTCAGAGCTGTGGAAATGTATTCAGACAAATGCTTTTCCATAAGTGCTACTCTGATCCAGGCTCGACCCTGCAAGAAGAAACAGGTATCAGGTATTTAAGTATTACAGAATGGAACACTTAATTTTACATCTGAAAATGAATACAGTTGATTTCCCTAGGGAAAATGAGCTGATTAAAAAAATTACCACTTAACAGGAATTGTTGCTAAGATGTACTTCATTACAGTAATAATGAAAATAGAAAATACCTTCTTAAAAATGACCTTTATTGTAAAGTAAAGTTCTCTAAAATTTTAATGGAAAACAAAAAAGAAAAAATATTTTGCTTTAATTACATACTCCAACCTTTTGAAAATCTCATGTGCATAAATGGTAACAGATCAGGGCAGAAACCTTTTCAATTTTAAAGACAATGGAATTGGAAGCACCTGATAGGTTCCACTGTAAAGCAGCAGTAACCTACTCTCAAGGTGATTTACAAACTAATTCTCTGTGTTCATTCAAATATTTGTGGGATCAATTAAAAAATTACTTGTAACTCAGTGACATAGTTTTTTCCCCTCAGTAAGGACATCGTTATAGAAGGTGCACATCTTATACAGGAAATGAAATGAAATCTAAGCGGCCTGAAACTTGTAGCCCAAAAGCAAAACTTCATTCAAACAGTTCTATAAACAGCAGCAATAGCTTCAAAAATAACTTTCAGCAATGTATGTTGCACTACGTTTACAGGTCTAGTGCACAGGATTGTGGTTTACAGGAAAGAGGCATTTCAAATGGCTGATATAGTTATGATGGTTTGAGAACAACAGGAACATTTCTTGCAACGTTCTCAACTTACAAATAGTTATGTTAAGTAGTAAGGCATCTTTCTGCTTAATATATTTGGTGCTTGTTGACATCTAGCTGATTATCACTATGGACCTTTTACCAAAACCACCTGTAGTAAATTATAATCCTACTTTTAATTTATATAGATCTAGATCAAACTAAAGTTATAATAAGATAGGCAGATGCTAAATAAAAAAAAAATTGCTTTCATAAATACCAACAATACAGCAAAAACTTTAACAGAGTGTGCACTAAAATTAAAAGGATGTTTATCTGGATAGCTGCCTGTATGTTGCAGTTATTTAGAACATGAGTTAAACAGCCAAGCCCTGCTGATGCTGCTTAGCTAATGACTAAAGCCCATGCAGTTCCAGTGAAAGCAGGGCTAACTAGCACTGGCAAACCCTTACTAACAGCTTCCAGGCTGAAGCAGACACCCATCCAAACCACCAGTAAAACAGATGCATACGACTGATGTAAACCATTGGTATTTATGTCGACACGCCTCCCAACTTTTCACACGTGAACATCCCAAATACTTCCACAGGCACCTTTAAAAATTCTATACTGCTCTCCACACTTGTTGCACAAATTAACTTCTTTGTTTACTACGTGGCATGGAGTTTTCCACAGAATAAAAGAAAAAAAATATTTATTTGTAAGAGTATTTCAGAAAATAGCTTTGCATCTTACCTACTGAATTTTAATATTCCTATATATTAAAATCATGGAATTCAGAAATACTTATAAGCAATGCAATCATCAGATTCTGGAACACGAATTCAGGATACTTCCAGGAAGTATTTGGAAACAGGTTCTCCAAATTAGCTGAATTTCTGTATCTCAACATAAGCAAGAAGAAAAGCTGCATGACTTAAATTATCATTCCACTACTCTGGCACACTGAGTGCTAGAAGAGCATGGAATATTCTGGATAGGAAAACCAGTCAATAGCTTTTGACCATAGAATCTCAAGTGTTTCAAAGCTCTCATGCAAGTTACAGATATTTCTGCTATATAAAATTTAAAACTGAGTCTATGCAAAAGAAGAAAGGAGCAACAGTAGACATAGCAAATAAGCTGTTCTGCAATACTATGGATCATCAGAAAAGCTGTTTAAAGATCTACTAGATTCATGGTGCTGCTTGATCAAAGCATCATCTTTTATTGAAGAAAACTGCGGTTGTGTAAATACCTGTAGTTTAAATTGTACTAAACACAGTCATGCCCCTGAAAAAAACTACAAAATTTGTGTATATAATTAAGATAAATATTTCCACCTCACCAGTAACACCATGAATAATCCAGAGTTTAATAAAAATCTGGAACTACGGGATTTTAAAAATAGCCAAGAAACACCATTTGGATTCTTGTTCCAACAACTGATTCCAGTTAATTTAGGAATAAGAAGAACTAAGAACATTAATTTGTGCATCCTTTCATACTACTTACACTTTCAAGTCAGAAGGTTCTCAGTTATCAATCAAGGATAGAAATGCAATTGCAGAAATACAAGCTATTGAAAAACATCCCAGTCTAGTAAAAAGAACCTGTAATCTCTGTCCAACAGGGTTTTTTGTTGTTTTCTTGGTGTTGGTGGGTTTTGTTGCTTTTTTTTCCCTAAGATGTTAGTCTATCTCACTCCTGTGATTTAATAATAGGTCAGTTTAAAGCTTATTCTAATTCAGTTCATATGCATATAAACACATTAAATTGCTACTTAACAACATCATATCAACAATTAGAAATTGTGATGTCATTTCTATACAGATCCTTTGAAATTATGGTTCATTATTAGCAGATAAATCTGTTAAAGGCTTCCTGCACAATCTCAACAACAAACTCAAGAGCTGACCACACCTTTTCTATTAGTGCATAAATTATATACAAAATTAAATGATTCTTAGGTTGGGGTGGGAAATCATATTTCTACAGTTTTAAAATAGTATTTCTTAAGTTCCTGCAGGCATGCCTAATTTCCTTCAACATACAGCATCTCCATAAAAACGATGTACGTTCAGAAATGTGAAGGCAATCATTTTATAATACAACATGCTCACCAAATGGAGAATTTGAGATTTATTCCACTGAATAACATACATTTCAAAGGAAACACATTCAGATTTAGATATTTTTTTAAAAGGTAAATATTTACTAGGTACATATAAAAAATAATTATTTCAAACAGTGGAAAATTTTGTGGGCCACACTTAGTAATATGCTTTTCTTCTGGGTACAGAAATGTCAGCTATATTTTACACAGAACAATGTAATAAAAAAAGTCAGTTTGACCTTTTCCTTTCCCTACCTTAGCTCTAGAAGAACCAACATTCTCCATGTTCTCAATACTGCAGATGCAATTGTGAGAGACTTTTCTGCAAGCTACTCGAATGTAGTCCCAGAAACTACGAGGACTTTCATAGCCGAACCAGGTGATCTGACCTTAAATAAAAATACAAGATATGTAAAGATTTATGGACCTCCCTCTCTCTCTCTGCTTACTGGAGATAAACATAAAGAATAGTTTCTTACAGGTTGTCTGCATTAACAATTTTTTTTTTTTGCTTTTACTAGCAAGTCCGTAAATTCCTACTGGAAACTGGCTCACAGGTGTAACATTGCGTTATGCAGCTCACCCTGGTTTGAAACTTACAAAGAGAAATCTGGGGCTTTTGTGTACATGTGTATTTTGTTTGGGTTTAACTTGTTAGCATGCTATAATAATACTCAAGGGTTCTTCATGGGACTCTTAAATCACAATAGAGCACACACTATTGTGACTTAAAAATATGATGCAAGAAGGATTTGTTACTTACTTTTGGGTAGTACCATGTGTTTCACTAATACAGTCCAGTAAAGTGAGTTTTGATCTTTTGTATTTTGTTAAATACAAAAGACCACTGTTTGCTGTGGTAGTGTTATCCTTATTTTAGGAGCAGATTGGAACTTATCAATATCTGCTTTATTTGAAGGAGAAATTGATGCATGATATGTTTTGCAGTCACAATTTACTTTGAGTACACACAGAACTTCCCTTGGGAAGCTGACCAAAATGAACTGAGGAAATCAGTATCTCTTCTGGAACTTTAACCAAAATCCTTCATATTTTTTTCCAGCTTGCAATGTATTGCAATTAGAAAATTAAAGAGAAAATTACATATGACTTGAAAGCCCTCCACACAAAACACATTTCATCACAGAAGCAACAGTTCAGGCCCATTTTTCAGACTGAACTGCATATACCTGTGAACAGGTATGTAAAAAGTAAGATGAACATTGCCCTCTGGTGAATGACGTTATTACATACGTGGAAAACCTTTTCTCCACATAAAATAAGATCTTATTTTAAAGCAAATTTTATTTTATTTCAAGTCTTGATTTGTATTTCTGAAGCTTTACTAATTTATCAGAAAGGCTTCTAAATCTTTTGCTGTTAGAAAGCTCACATTTCAAGAAAGAGTATATTGGACTGATACTGCAAATCATACATACTGAAAATAAAATGCAAAAATACGACAAAGATATTTGTACCTAGCATGACTTATCTTAGCCCCAGGCATAGGCAGAGCAGTGTCAAAAAGCTGTTCCCTATGATCTTAAGAAAGTGGTGGGTTTTTTTCCCCCTAGATTGTGCATATAACAACTTTGTGATCCATCTGCTTACTTCACCATGTGGATTTATTTATTAAATTCAAAGCTTGATAAAAGACTTATTAAATAAAAAAAAAAAAACCAGGAAAAATTAATTTATACTACTCAATATGCCAAAGGAAAAACAAAATCCCAAAGTGCTTTTCAGTTACTCTAGATTCAGATCTTCTTAGCTCTAAATACTAAAATAAAAGCATTTCCTTGAGGTAAGCACTCACAAAAACTTACTGTTTTTGTTGAAATGACAGGTGTAGTGGAGAGCAACAAAAATTCAACTTCATTTTAACAACAAAAAAAGTTACGGCTATTTTTCATATTCTTTACCATATCAGGAACATTTCTGCCCTGGGGGTTATACCTGCAAAATTAAATACAACTTAAGTGTGAAGATATCTTTGTGTCACCAATTCCAGTGCCAACTAATAAAGGCAAGCATATCACACAACAATTTTTGTGGCTTTTTCAAACTATCTTGAGGACAGAAAATATTCGGCAAAAACCAGACAGTTTCACTCTACAGTTTTCTGAAGTCACTAATTCAAAGCAATTCCTTTTACAAATGAACACCTGAAAACCCACATAATTCAGAAACAAAATCTCTCTGTAACAGAAATACATATCAGCACACAGCACTTACTTGGCTTACACAAATCAACAAAACAAGCTGACCATAATTACAATATGTTCTGACATAAGAGTGGGCTCTCATCTTGCAGCCAGCTCTGCAAAAGGCTATGATGGGTTTCAGACTTTGGCAGGAATTGTTTTCACTTGAAATTCACAGCTGGCTCAGGACCTTTTCTAAACCAATTTTATATTTCACCATTTTTCTCCCTACAATTGTAAACCTTGACAGTCTAGTGATTATAGACATCTGAAGAAAAACTTCCTTAATCATTCTATTATCTATAATCCAACAGAAAGATGTTGGAAAAGACTGTCCAGGAATAGTGAGGATGTATTTTAAGAACTACTAAATAAGATATTAAGCTGTATATTCCCTACATTTCAAAAGCTTTCAGGATATGAAATTGTTTGGCCCTTGATGCACTCAATGTACACAGCCACAAGAACTTTCAAGAATGGGGAATGAAACAGCTCCCACTACTCAGTAATTGTCAAGCTGTGCCACAATTAATGATGGAGATGGACAGATTGGAGAGGGTTCAAAGGTGGGCCACAAAGATGTTCAAAGGGCTGGAGAACCTGCTCCATGAGGAAAAGCTGAAGGTGTTAGGTCTTTTCCCCCTAGGGAAGAGAAGGTTCAGAGGGGAACACATGACAGGATTCCAGAACTTAAAGGGTGACTACAAAGAGGATGGAAGCTCTATGTTTACAAGGAGCCACATGGAGAAGACAAAGGGCAACCAATAGGAGTTGCACTGGGAGAGGTTTCATCACAAAGTAAGAAAGAATTTTTCAACAGTAGTAGCAATCATTCACTGGAACAACTTCCCAGGAATGGGGTAGAGTCCCCATTGCTGGAGATTTCCAAAATGTACTAGACATTTTGGACTAGATAATCTCATCTAAGCTCCCCTTCCAACAAATGGTTGGACCACATGATTTTCTGAGGTCCTTTCCAACCTGGGCTGTTCTATGATTCTATGATTCCAGTAACATATTTAAATTTTCAAGGATCCTAATACGCTTGGAAAGCTAATTTTAGTATGCAACTTTTACTCTTTCCTTAAGTACTTTGGCAGAACATGCTTCCTGGGAGGTCCAAAGGGCAAAGGCTATGTGGTCTTTGCCAGTAAGATGACAGCTATTCCAGCAGGAACAACGTTATTGTTTTTCTCAGTCAAACAAAACTAAGCAAGCATGGAAACTGCATTTAGTATTAAAGATTGTTCAAATTAATTTAATTCTTGCCTACAGAACTGCAAAGTACATAGAAACAATACTGTGAAAATTTATTTCACTGTATTTTTTAAATACTGCTATACACCTATTTGTATCAACCCATTTCCACACCAGTCTGGCAACTAGATACAAACATCCACAACACCAGTTGTTGCAGATCTTTTTTCAAGCCCAAGAAATTCTTCACAAATAAGACATAAACAGTTTGATTCCTACTCAGTCACAGCTCCAATTTCTCATCTAAATTCTCATCTAGAGTTCCACAGTTGCAAAGTAGAAACAACTAGGATGCTCTAAGGTACAAGCAGGTTTTCCCCAGACTTCCCTATATCAGTTAGTTTGCAGCAAATTTTTCTATCCTGAATAAAAAAAAAAGGTTTTAATACAACTTGTTTGTAATAAACTGGCATGCTGGTCCATTGAGTAATTTCTGTGATACCTATCTTTTTATTTTGAGCCTACAAAATGGGTCATTAAAAATAAAAAAAGTTACAGCAATTCATAAACTCAGTCCTCCAAGACAATTATAAATTCATTTAAGACTTTTCTCCATACAGGAGAAAGAAGAATGAGTTAAACCACAAATTATACAAGAGCCCTACTACTTCTTTTTAGCCAAAACCAGTAATAGGGTCATTATGTGTGTATAAATGTTAAATCTAGTAATGAAAGCTATTCTGCTAATAGCATTATTGCACAAAAAAAGCCACTGCAGCTATAAGCTTAGACTTTGTATTTTTCCTGACAGTAGGGCCTTCAGCTCTTATTTTCTTAACCTACCTTTTTCACCCCTATTATATTCCCATTACCTTAACTATTTTATCCAGCAGACTTGTCTCTCTCAGGATAAGCCACATTACAAGCTGCATCTTACTCACTCAAAGCCTGCCTCCTCACCTGTCACCTACCCCTACAAGTGCAAATTGTCTTCTGCAGACACAGCTCATACCCTTTCCCTTTGTAACCACTGCTTATGCCTGAATTATTACAATTCAGGGAATTTTGATTAATAAAAACAATATAAATATTCATTGCTTAAAAAGAAAGAGACTCTGAAATAGCAGTTAGTAGTGCTTTTTTTCCCTCCTAAAAATAAATAAGTAAAACAAAAAACATACTGGAAGAAATAAATTGTGTACTGGATGGAAAGTCTTTCACTGCTTCAGAATGCATTATCTAATAATTCACCTTACTATGAAGTAGTGCAAAAATGATCCATATACCAGTGACATCACTAGTACATCCATTACTACCACCAGACTGTTGATGATGCATGACTGAGGAAAGAAAAAAATTATTAAATTTATCTTTCCACTCAAGCAGCACTGATCACCCTAGAAGCTTACTAGTTATAGCAAGTCTTCGAGAAGAAAAGAGAAAAGCAAGCAAGCAAACTCCACAGTCACTAAAGATTAGGAATAACATGGATAGTAGCTTCCATGGGCAACTCTAGCAGAAGTTTTTGACATGTTTACAATACTGTCTAAATGTACATACAGGAAAAAAGGCACATGGGTTGTGGCAGTGTCAAAATAGCACAGTACAGCACACTGTTTTGTGTCATTATGGTGGTAAATACAATTAAGTGCATAGATGACAAGTATGCTTATAGTAACTATGATGTGAAAATTACAGAAGTCACAAGCAAGATGCACTATACATGTCAGTGACAGAAATTAATTTATACATCAAAACTATTTCTAAGCATGCAAACTGGCTAGCAATTTGGATATAAACACATTTTGTTGTAAAGGATATTACAAAGAAAACATAGCAAGTCAACAAATAAATACACATGACAACAGTTTTCAGAAATATGTTTGAGATGATGGCCATAAAAATCTACAATAGTTATTAATGTTCTTCTGTACTAACTCAGTTAAAATTAAAGTGATAGAAAAAGGCAGAAAACTGTAAAACATTGTGATATAGTAAAGACAATACATACATCACTTTGAATTGACTTCAGATTTTAAATCAGCTAGGATATACCTGTGATCAAATCCCAAGTACTGTTGCTGAATACTTTTTGATGCCACTACCATTTCTGCACTATCTGTCTTAGCTGATCTGATAAAAAGGACAGTTAGAGGAAATATAGCTGAAAAATCCGTGGCCAGCAGTGAAAGCAAGAAACCACCAAGATGACAACAAAAAATACAGCTTAATCTCCACAGTACAGAATGGTTAAGATAGAAATAAATTCCAAATTACTATCTGGGGAAAATAAAAGGCTTCTGAAATTACTCAGCTTGCTTTAAATATTATCAAACACACAGACATATGTACACATATTTGTAAAAATCCCTTTGGGACTATTGGTCTTATTTGATCCAGAGACCTTCAAATACATCGTCTCTGTATTGACTCAGAATGTCACTTACACTCTGCTATATTGTAAAACAGTGTAAACTCTTATTCCTGAGAAGGAATAAAAAGAGTAACTAGTCACTTATCTTTTTTCTGTTACTCCTTCGCTCCTACCTTTTCAAGATCTTCAATCTTCCTGTCCTGCAGTATCACATCTTGCCAGCAGGCATGCCACACAGCTTATTTTAATCACAGGAAGAACACATGATTTATATCCTCCTCATTACAACATTTGGTCTACTCTTCATTCACAATAAATCCAGCTCTTCTAGGGAGTACCAGGTATAATATACATACAGTATTACATGGTACAGACATAAGTATCTCTCCACTTTCTAGAGCAAAAGGCAGTCAACAGCTTGCAATCCCTGAAGACAGTTAATGTAGTTCACCCAAACTCTCTTTCTCTTCCTTCGAGCAATTAACAACAGGCTGTGAGCCAGACTGCTTTTTCTAACAACAGTGGCCTATTCTTGGCTGCTACTTACTGGCATTGAGGTACATGTAACTACTGTAATGTAGTACAGATGTGGCCTTTTGGCCATGGCATATTATGTTCCTTTTTTGGAACTATTTTGGTGCCATATGCGCTACGTCCTCTGTATCACGTGAACAGACACCTGCATTCAAGCAGCATTCACAGATCTCTTGTGTGAGCTGACATATTGATGCTGACCACATTTATTTACTAAGCAAACACACACATCTAAACCACTCTTAAGAAAATGAGCAGTTGGGTTGAAGAAGTGCATCCATGGGGAAAGTCATTAGTTTTCTGCCTGTTTGACTTCCTGGTCAGGCTCACCACAGGATCCAGTGAAGACCACAAGCAATATCAGAGAAAGGTAAGCACAAAGTAAGGGAGGTGGGTGTGTGGTGTGTGTAAGGATAATAAAATTCTATAGCAAGCTGCACTGGGTTTAAGAAAACTCACAGAGATACTCAATCCAACTGGAAAATGGCATGAGCAACCTGAGACAGCCTTGTTTTGAGCATGAGGTTGGACTGGATGACTTTCTAAGGTACTTTCCAAACTAAATTCTTCAATGGTTCTGAAAAGAAAAAAACAAACCAACAAAACCACCCAAACCACTACGAATGTTGTTTCATGACCCTTTTGTTATTCAGAACTAGCAACATCAGATTGGTTACATATCAGAAATCAATTTTAATATGGTGTTTATATTGCTATAACTGGCATTTTTAGCAGAACAGCCAAGAAGATAAGGCTTGGAGAGTTAGTATTTCAGAATTCTTAATAGCAACAGTTTCAGGAAAAGCACAGAATTCTAATCCTTTTAGTTGAACATTTTTTCCTCCTAAAATTGCTGTCCTTTCTTCCTTCCATTTTGTCTTGTCTGGGTCCTGCCTGAACACTAAGCGAGTAAGTAGCAACAGTCTATATACTCCATCAAGACAATACATTGCTCCTTCAAAACATACTACATGAAATGCCAGAAAAGACAGTTGCCAATAAATGTTTTCTAATAAAAGTAAACTTACTTAATATGCATTGTAAAGGACTATTTTTTTAAAACTCTTCCTCGCTCACCCAGTACTTCCAAAGGAAGCTGAAGATTAAGAATTGTTATTTGCTATGGCCTTAAGATTAAGTAAAGGTCTACATAAACTCTGATATCTGAATCATCTGTTTAAATACACTGCCATGGGATAATGCTGACAACCTTCATACAATGAAGCCATTTATCTTACCATAGACAAAAGGATCAGGTATGTTCCACCTGCTTTAGAACATTTTATATAACCCACTGCAATCTCCAGTCCGCCTTCAGTGTGCTCCTTCTGACATGAAGAATGCATTCTGAATATACTAGTTATTTTCATCAAAAAATGTGATTTCTTTCAAGCCCTGTGTTGTATAATATATACCCTCTTAAAACTGGAATTGTCATGGTACATTTATTAGCTCAATTTCCCTTTCAATTTTTTAAAAAAGCAATTACAGTGATCTAGCTTATTACCAAAATATTCCTCTTTTGCAATACAATGCACAAGTTGCTACCCTCTTCTGTATTTTTATTTAACTCTGCAAACTTAGACACATCATACTAGTAATTACAAGGGGGAGACTGAAACAATTTCGCTTTTTGATTTTCTCTATTTCTTATTCGAAGTAAGTTTTTACTTTTCAATTCTATTTGCCTGTAACCCATTTGCCAACCTATCAAGGCTGATTCTCTGTACTGCCTGTCCTGAATAATAGACTGAAGAAACAAAAAAACCCAACCAACCAACAAAAAAAAAAAATAAAAAAATCATGTTTTTTTCTCAAACATCACTGAAGCTGGGGGAGGAGAAAACAGAGCAACCTCCCTTCATCATCAAGTTGCTAAGTACCCATAATCACTCAAATAATTTTTGTCACAATGTGACAAACACTATGTTTCTACCCCACTGTGTGGTATTTTTTTTCTTCTCTGACAGAATGACAGCAGGTAGTAATTGTGCTACTCAGATGTCAGCCTACACACAACATTGTTCACAAAGCTTAGTTATGAATAACAAAAAGCAAAATTATGAAAAGGATTACACTGTCACATTACACATCTATATTTGGATGATTATGATGTCCTTCATAATCTTCAAGTAATTTCAGAAACTGTACACAAAACTGAGGAATTAGAAGCTTCCAAAGTCCTTTTCTACTGACTGTTACTGCTAAGGCACACCGAGTTCCTTTAGCAAAGCAGCTTCCCCTAGAACAATCAGAAAATGAAAACAGACATTTTCTTGAATTAGAACAACATCCGACTCAAATACAAGAGGAAAACCAACAACTGACCTTTCTCAAAAGCCATTTAATCCAGATTGATTACATTCCAATAGTAAAAACTAGCCTCACTAGGGGGGTGGGGGACAGAAATGAAAGGACCTAAACACAGTACCTGGAAAAGGCGGCAACAAAAGCAGAGAAGGGAGAAAGAAAAGGGAGCAGCACCACAGCCATACTCTCTGTAACTTCTGTTAAAACCAAAAACACTGCAATTGTCTTTCAGACTCAGACTCTTAGGACACAGCCTTATCATAAACCAAAAAAGCAGACAGAGCTCAGCACCATGGAAACATCCACTTGCTTAATGACCACCCAAGAAGGCTTTTAACAAGACCATTGGAAACGTGTTTCCACAAAAAAAAACCAACCATTTCCTTCAGTTTTTCCACACCAATGCAAACAACCAGGAAGGCAACAGTAAAGGGACAGACACACAAAGCCAACACTTTAATTCAGCATCAAAGACTTTCTACAGATGAACACTGGTTTCACAACAAATTCTCATGGCAAAAATCATCAGTAAGGAAGTTAATTAACATACCTTTCAGTCGATGACTTAGAATCTGTTCCAGAATGGCTGCAAAATTATTAAATTCAGGGGAAGTATCATCTATTGTCTCAAAACAGGAACGGTCGATCAGAGTCTTGACTGAAAACCTAGAGCAAAAATATAGAACAATCAAATTATATGGATAGCTATTGGTCCTCTGTAGCAGGACAGTAGTTTGTATAAACCCAATGAGCAAAGAAACACCTTGATGATTTCAATTTCAGTCAGAGCAACACAAACACATACCACCAAATCAAGAAATGTCTAGAAATACAATCATAATTGTCAGTCTTAAGCATAAAGCCTGAAAAACAAAAAGAAAAACTAAAATCTCCACACTTTCTATGTAGTAGTGACCTAATTATTTTCTAATTATTTTCCTCTTCTCCATTTTAATAAAGCTGTAGAAAAACAAGCACTCAAAAGCATCCAACACCAATTTCTTTGTAATCCTAAACATCATGATTTTTGCTTGACATTTCAATGCTCCTTTTATTCCCAAACTTTATAAACTTTATCCTATTATGAGAACATTGTAATTTCATCCTAATGCAAGAATAATCCAAACATACTGTAAAACAATGAATTTTTATGCACTGTTATTAACACTGTGTATTAACTTAGGCTGATTTCCCTGCGAAGGGTGGTAATCCCTACTCAGCACCATACTGAATAACACTTCAGTAATAAAAATAAAAAAATACTGAATAATACTTCAGTATTATCCCAGAAATTTAAATTATCAATTTAAATTATCTAACATTTGAAACTGGAAAGGCTGAATGAAACCACTGTAAGAAGTGTAAAAAACTAGTGTAAAAAAAGAAAGTGTAAAAACCTAGTCAATTAGCCAGTTAGCTGTGTTTAGTTACACCCGCACTTACACAGTTTCATTCTTATTCAGAAAGACAGTTAAAACCCCAAGAAATGAAAGAAAAATTTATTTTTCTCTTGCTTTCACCATTTTAATCATAATCCATTTTTATTTTCCTTTCTGCTCCTTGTTTTTCAGTTCTCAGTTTCAAGGCAAGTTTCATGTGTTCTCAACTTTGAACATAACACTTATTTTGAGGCATTTATTGTATTTTCTGCAACAATCCTTATTTGTATTAATGGAGCCATACCACAGTCTGAGGTGATAGCTTTCACAACACCCAAATTTCAACAGTACCAGCTTAGGATGTTCAGACTATCAGACTGAGCACACTGCTCCCTCCCTCAGTTATGCCAGTTCTACTTTTTAATGGGGCTCATGAACTGATACAGATTCTCAGCACTTAACAGGATGAGTGAAGTGACTCTTAAATATGGATACACTTATAACAAACATGCTTCACAGCATCTCAACACATGTATAACTGTGTTATACAGCACAGCTGAAGAAACAGTATACTGTATAGGCATAGGAGGAATGTGATTCCTTAAACCAGCAGTACTATTCTCAAATGCTCCATACTGTAAAAGTAACATAACTGCATCCTTAGTGGAGCTAGCACAGCCTCCTGATGCTCATTTACTAAATTAAACTAATTATGCTCAAAATGAGTTGACATATATTTCGAGAGTTGCAACTCAATTACATTACCCTAAGTAAACTTCTGAATAAAGACTCCCTATCCTACCTTTCCTGCAGGCCTCTATTATTGTAGCATTTCTGGCAAGACAGGAGTTAGGAATGAGAAGGGTGGGGGAGGAAGCTGCTTCTGCAGTGCCAAGTTATGACTCAGTTTTGAACTCCTCCACATTCTCAACCAATTTTGAGTAAGTGAGAGACATGCATGGCCAACAGTAAATTTCTACCTAGTCAGTATCATTGCTATTGATTACTGTAATGGCAGTAATGACTGTTGCCTCAAAGCTATACCAGAGCTGTGAAATTATCTATAAAAAAACCTTAATTTTGAAAGACAAATGTATATAGCAATTACATGACTAAGTTAGTATTAACTGTAACAAGAAGGCTCTTCCCACACCATGCAGATCTGAAAAAGAGAAAGTGCAGCATACCATTCACTCATGGGTACATATACAAGTTAGCAATACAATGTACTGGACTATATATAGGAATATCATCTTAAAACCCAGAGACACTGTCATCCATGAACTGCAAAACAAAGTAGAGTATAATATATAGCTATGCCTACTTTTCCTCTCTTCAGCGTCCTTAAAAGTTCGCTGATTGATATTATATATGATACACATTCAGAAACACACACATTCAAGAAAAAACACTTATAAGCAATTCACATACACTTCTAAAAATCACAGATAATTTTTTATTATTATTTTAAAGCATTCTGCAATTGAAGAAAAAAATATATCGTTTTAAGAACACAATTTTTAAATACCTAGGTTCTGATTAGAAATGACAGTCTAACAGCTCATCATCATTAATGGTGGTCTTTTTAAGTGCTCACATTACTGCCACCATGCTCTCCATAGAAATATTAATTCCCATCTCTCTACTCTACACTTTCACCAAAAGCCTAAACAACCTTTATATCAAGTTTGGCTGAAATTGGCTTTTAGGAGGAACTGAAAGGGAGTGCAAGTATGTGCACCTTATTTCCATTGACCAGGAAGATAACAGTGCTACCATGCAAAATTTCATTGACTGGATATATTTTTGGGGGAGATTTAAAAAAAATTGTAGGCAAATATTTCTGTGTTGATTTTTTTCCCTCCAGTACTGCAGGGAGGCAAACATAATTCTAAATGCAAGTTAAAAGTCACAAGCACATTTGGCATGTTAAGATAGTCACACTTCACCATACTGATCACACAGATTGGAAAAAGGATTTAAGGTATGTGGAAGTGATGTCTTTGAAAAAAGGTTACACGGTAAGCATTGCTAAGTAATTTTACTCAATCATGAAAGATACTTCATATGCTGCTTCCAGTATACAGCCCCACAGAAAAAAAAAAAAAAAAAAAGAAAGAAAAACAAAAAGAAAAAAAAAAGGCCTATGCTGCTGTACAGTTAGGTGGAACCACTTGGGGAGTGAAAGTCAAGAAAGAAAAGTTCAGGTCTAATGTACACAAGAGCTATGAAGAAAAAATGTCCAAGTAAGCAGAGATAGAGGAGCTTTCTTGTTTCCCTTTGTTGCTCCCAACTTCATCATCTCCCCACTGGGCTGCTATAGCAGCATTGCACTCCAGCACAACAATCTACCTACACTTCAGAGGTTAACACAGAAACTGTTAAAAAAGGGCATGACCAATTTGAGTGGCCTGAGAACAAAATTTTCCAAGATTAATTTTTGGGTGGCCTGTAGGAACAGACAAGTAATATAGCTCCAATACCTGTTGCTTTGAGACTCTTTAAAAAGGTCTTTTATCTAATTATTTCCCATTGTCTCACTACAACAATAGGGTTGTTTTGGGCTGGTTTTGTGGTTTTTTTTCATCCCCCATAAGGTATCTGCCATTAGAGAGATTCCATTATCAGTGTTTCTCAACAACCTTCCTGAACTATGATGTTTTCAGATTCAGTCACGAATCCAGTCTTGCTTAAGCCAAAAAAAGATGCAGAAACAGTAGCATTCTCCAACCTTAGAAAGACCTTCTGAATTATGTAAGAGGGAAACATTCTTGAATAAGATTGATTTACAGCAGTCTTTTTGGGGTAGGTTCTTCCATTGTTTTGCCAGATGCATAAGAAGGTCTCCCAAATTTCTTTAATAATTTCAAACCAAAGTCAAACTTTTTGCAGATGTATCCAAGGTCTATAGGCTTACTTCCAAAACAGCAACAAGCCTCTAATGAAAAAGAGGCAAATAGGCAGGAAATTTGACTGCTATATGAATTTGTCAGTTTTCATTGTCAGATTCATGCTCCTCTGAGTTTTCAAATGAATGGAAGGATTCCATCAAATTTATTTGGCTTGCAATTTGGGAAATATCATTAAAATGTCATTTTAAAGAACATAAATTATTAGTATAGAACACTCCCTGAGATTTCAAACTAATATCCCTTTTAGTAGAAAACATGGCCTGGACATGAAACCAGATAGTTCAGGTAAGGGTCAACGTCACTGCAAAAGCTCTTATGCGTATTACCAGAGTCACTATTTTAAAAATACATTTCCTGAGTGTTGTTCAATTCTGTGTTAAAATGCTGTATTTAAACTATGACGCTCACTTCCAAGGCTCAATTGTTTTGGTGGTTCTGTATCTTTGTGGACCTTTGACCTATAAATCTTAGGGAAGACTAGATTCAAACAAGGTGAAAAACCTCAAAATTCCAGCACCACTTACTGGAAAATGGAAGGCATCAAACTTTAGGGAAAAAAAAAAGGTAGGGAGAGAGACAGAGCTTAGAAAATTTATTACTTACTAAAAAAAAAAATATATCCTAAACCTTATTGCAATTTAAACCATGGCTATGCAGCTGCACAAACATAACCATGCATTTTCACATTCAATTGGTTTATGGAAATTAACTATGTTACTTCCCATGGCTATAGTGCCGCTCAATATTTTAGTGGAAACAAACTGTTCCTTGCAAAGCTGTAAATGTAAGAAACTCTCCACATCTGCATGGGGAGTTACATCACCACTGTAAGAAAAGACTAAAAACCCAAAGCCTGGCTTAACTATTAAGTTAAAATCTGCTATAATGAAGCTTTGACAAAAATAGTTCATTAAATTATCAGACTGTTAACAGACAGTAAATCAGAAGCGTATCTTCATAGTGGTTTCTCACCTTCACTGGGTAGCAAGCCACATCCACCCAAATTTAATTGAATCAATTCATTGGCGCTATTTTTACCAGAACTATTTCACATTCTCATAGGATGTTGATTGGAAATGACTACTATCTTACTGGTTTTGATATTAATTTGACTATTCCTAACCAATAACATTTTTCAATATTAGAAAATGTGTAATAACTACAGTAAAGCTGAGAAAAATTTTAAACATTTATTTTTAGACTAGCAGGGGAATAAAAATATAAATAAATGTATGCAGATCATAATAACGGTTCCCTTTTCATCGTAATAATTTCCAAATTTTAGGGTGTATTCACAAACTAGGAACTTCAGGTTTCATGAAGCTGCAGCAAAATTTAGTTGTTTTACTGAATATAATTAAAATAAACCAACTGAAAGTTTCTGCAGTAGGTCCTTGTTTCATTGTGCTTGACTGAATTCCCTCAGATTTCTAAGCATCTTTAAATATGTTACAACATCATTTCAACCACAGGACAAAGACATGAAATAAACAACCTGAAAAAGAAAATGCAAGAACACAGAGTACAGAAGAGTTCCCCTCAAATGAGGGAGCAGAAAAAAACAACAAACTGTGTAGAATAAAATATAATCCTTTAAAAAAACTGTTTATACCTTGTAAAATTACGTCATTACTTGATAAAACTGGTGTTTTCCCAAGCCTGCAGACTGGCAGTATCTGTGTCTTGGTAACAACAGTGAAACTGAAAACTTCTGCTACTTCTACTTGATCTGCTTCAGCAAGTCTGATAGAAACCTTTTCCTGGTTTTGTTGCGTATTTTTTTTCTCAGGTAAGTGTAGAGGTAAACATAAAGGCCTGGGAAAAGGCAGAATATACTAGGACTTGAAGGAATATTGAAGGAAACTCCTTTCAGTAGCCAGATGATACAATTTTTGTAAAACCTACTACTAATGTACAACAAATGCTTGGGGGGGGGGGCGGCACAGGGGGAAGGTGGAAAAAGACCATGACAACTATGGGGTCCTAAACTCCTTTTAAAAATATTGCTGCAACATTAAGTAGTGAGGGTACAAAATTATTTAATAGTTGTCCTGGTACATTATTAAAATTTGTATTACATTGTAAGTATTTGTGTGTATATATTATCATAGCTAATATGAATCTGTTGAAGACCTTCTCCAGATAATATTCAAATTGGTCTGATAACGTAAAGATTTAGCAATTGAAACAAACAAACTAACGGAGTCATCGCTACCAGCATATATTAATGTCTTTAAAAGTTTGCCATGATGTAATGGGTCAGTACTGCACGCTTGGAAATGCTGCACGGATTTAACAACGACGGCAGTGGAAAGGCTTACATGGAAAGCCATAGCAAGTACTGTTGAGCTTGTATAAGCTCAGCACTAAGATTTTATTTTTTTTTAAATAATAATGCACTAGATTTAGCCTGTACTGCAGTCTCCTGATCTAGATTTTGGAGATAAAAATATCCCCTGAACGCAGCCTCCTCGGGACCGCTTGCTGCGGCAGCGGCGCGTTACCCACAGCGCACGGCCAGCCGCTTCTATAGCGGCTTGCAAACCCAGTTTTAGGTTGCACTTCGCGTCCAATAATATATTAAATCTAAATTTTCAAGGCGGCCGTGCCGCATCCATTGAAGAGGAATCGACCCCACGCCAGCTCCATTCACACGAAGATGAACGCCTCCGTTCGACGCTGCCGGGAGTTCAGCCCGCCCCGCCTGGCTCCGGCACACGCCTCTCGGCCGGGAGCGCAGCCGAGGTGCGAAAGCAAACGGCTCCCGCCTCACGGCGCGGTGTGTAAGGGCCCGGTGCGCCCGGCGGCGCCGCCAGATGTGCCCCTGCCGCCGCCGGAGCGCTCCCGCAATTGCTCTCCGGTGCCGGCCAGCACACCGATGTGCCCGTCGCTCAGGCGGATCGACGCGATCTGGTGGTGCACGCTGTCGGCCACCACCACGTCGTATCCGAGTCGTTCGGCGACCGGCTCGGGGAGCACGAGCACGCCCTGCGGTTCGTTGAATTC
>JAVJGJ010000047.1:73808714-73828823 GCA_035590215.1 Microhierax caerulescens | reverse complement strand
ATCTAGGGGCTCTGTTAATGCCCATCTACCAGCCTGACAGGGAATCATGTGAGGGACACTGCCTTCTGGGAGCCAAGGTCCGAGAAGTTGCTGTGAGGGTGCCACAATTTGTCAAGAGCCCAGACTACTGTCCACTGCTACTCGTTCACGTGGGCATGAATGACACCACAAGCCAGAACCTGGGCAGAATCAAGGAAGACTATTATAAAGCCCTGGGGGTACAAGTGAAAAATATTGGTGCCCAAGTTATTTTTGCTCCCATGTTATCAGTTAGAGGAAAGAATGCAGCCAGAAGTAGAAATACGATGCAAACCAACTTCAGTTCTGTGTAACTGTGAAGCTATATCACTGGAAAGTCAGAGTACAGAAGCTATACAGAAATAACAGAATTTTGTAGCTTACTTCAGTAGGTGCAAAATACTGTAATTTCCCAATTTCCCCACTTTTTTAATATCAGTTTGGTTGGTTCAGCTCCTAGTGTGATAAAACTGGCAGTAAAATAGTCTTCCATTTTCTTTGCACCCACTGTATGCAGAAACTCTGGTACAAATTGTTATTCTGATTTATTTCTATTTAACTTTCTTATCATGATGGTGCTGTAATAGCATTAAGACATTGCAATGAGATAACAGAATCTTGGGACAGATCTTGCAGTTTTGTCCATTTTCCCTTTATAGTGAAACAGTTGTGAAAGACTTGCATATACTGTTTTATTTTTTTTAATTAACTGACTATTCTCTAGGATCTGTTATTCAACTTTGTTCATGTGCCACTGAAATAATTGGAACAGTCCATTTAGGTCAAGTTCAGCAAAGCACTCAGGCACACAAGTTAAAACCCAGAAGTATCCCCGTTAACTGCTCTGAACAAAAGTCTATATAAGTATCTCAGGACAACTTTTCATAAACAGATAATGCTTATATTTACTAACCCTTTAGATTTTGCTTGACTGACAATGGTAAACTACAGTTTCTAAGGTAATCCTCACTCTGATAAGACTCTGTATTCCAAAACCATTGTAAAGTACTCAGTTTGGCAAAATTTTGAGATTACAGACATGCATGACTAAAAGGGACAAAAATTATCTCTTCTGGCTAATTATCAGGTTAAGTAAGTTTTTGTATGAGTAAAGTGATAGGAGACCTACAGAGAAATTCATATAAATCTACTTGGCTTCTAGGACAAGGTTTTTTATTTAACTTTTCATAGATTTTACTTCTGTAAAAGTGTTGAATGTATATAGTTTACTATATACATTGAAATAACAGTTAAGAAGTGCAATTTCTTTTAAATGTTTTAAATATTTGTTACTATTTTCATTGAAGTAATGCCTACAGATACTGAAAAAACCCCAATGTATTCTACAATAAAATAAACTGTCCATTTCAAACAGTTTAGAATCTGAACATATATTAAAAAATCAGAAGGGTACTAACTGAGCAGATTTTTGCTAACCATAGGTATTTCCAAACCACTTCTAAACTGAGTCTGAAATTTATGTTGCTGTTCTGCAGCTAGGCAAATGAGAAACAATATGCACTACAGAAAAATCTTGGTTTCTTTCAGGCTAGATGGGTCATTTTTTTCCGGATTAGACTTAGAAGAAGGGAAAAGAAGCAAAAGACTAAAACACTCCTTTTGCATTGTTTGTTTTCATTCTCACTACGTATTCAAGAATGGATTCATCCCCAAGTGTAACAGTTACCTGGAGCATTCAGCACCATCTCTAATAAGGTAAAGAGGAATCCCTAGGCATTTTCAGGGGCATGCTTAAGCCAACAGTGGGTAAGGGGAACTTTTCCTGGTGGAAGAATAGACTATTCAGGCTGTGTTCCTGAGTGATAATGAAATAAGAGTGTATTTAAGGACTTTGCTAAATATTCCCTTTAGAAAAAGGAAGGCAGAGTCCAAAGTGCATACACTTTGCTTTTCAAAGTAGGCAAGGCAATGGGAGTGGGGAAAAAAAACAAGAGAAAGCTGTTGATCATCTCTGTTTTACGTAAGAAGAGCAAAGTCCAATCATGCTGCATGTCCTTAACCATATTAATTCTGCTGATTTTTTAATAATTTTTCAGAGGACTAGATGCAAACCAAGAACAACCTTCAAGGTATGTCAATAAACTTTTTTTAAAAATCAGAGATATTTTATAACATTCACTGATAACTAAAATCAGGAAAATTCCAAATAACTGGATATTCCTTTAAATAAACATGCAGTTTCTCATTTATTTTATATATCTGTACTGAACTGCAGAAAATATGATACTTATATCATTAAAATGGAATTAAATGAAAGACCAACAACTATCAAACAGATACAAATACAAAATGTAGATATTTGTAACCAAACTCAAAACACCTGAACTTGTTTCAACATATTTGTATTTGCCCAAAGGATTCATTTGCAATGTATGGCATTAACAACTTTATTGATTTTAATAAGTTTCTATATTCTTCTTTCATACAAATAATTATTGAAATTACTGTCCTTGGTTTAATGGTTGTATATTTCTTGGTCAAGTATTATTTTACAGGCAGTTATCTTGAATAAATTTAAAATGCATTCTGAAGATGAAAAGAAGCAGTATGCTGCAGACGGAAATAGTAATGAGATCACTGCATCCAGCCAGGGTCATGAATCTGAAGACAAACCGTAAGTATTCTTTAACATTGTAAACATGTTCTGTATTGAAGCTTATAAAATTGCATTATCTTACTTTAGATTTTATTTTATATTTTATTTATTTTTTTTTAAAATTTGTTTTATTTTATTAGGAAAGCCTAATAAGAGAAAGCTTTGTATCACCTTGAGGGTAGCATTGATTGGCATATTCCTTTGGTACAGAAGGATATTTTTAGCTTTTTCTTTTAAAGACTAAATGTCCACAATGTTGACTTCAGTTTATTGAAAGACAATTCTGAAATATGACCGAAATTATGTTGGAATGTACATCTTGGGTACAGCTACATGAACAGCTAAAAATTTTGTATGTAAAAGTATGGCAAGGAATCTATATTTTACATACCTTGAACATTTTATATATTCCCCATCCCCTACCAAATTTTGATTTGTAAGTTATCTTCCTCTTTCCCATTTTAAAAGCTATATATTGCATCAGTTCACAGCTTCCCTGATTCGATAATGGAACTACCAGCCCTTGTTGGTGGTGTTTCACCCTTGAGAGGGGTGAACTGGGAAAAGCTTGACTTAAATTTACAGCAGTCAGGGGCTGATGCTATACATATACCTGGAGGTTTAAATAAAAACATCTTAAGAATGCTCAATAAATCATATTAGTTCTACACACAATTGTTTCCTGTAAAATTAGTTCATAATTAGATTTTAATTGAATTTCATTAACATATTGCATTTAGTATTTCTGTGAAATATTGTTACTTTTTAAATACACTGAAACTATCTTACCTTTTAAGCAAGGAAAAGAAGAAGAAGAAGAAAGTGGAAAAGGCTAAGATGGTCAGTCCATTCACACTGGTAAGATGTATTCTCTGTACGTGTGTACATATATACGTGCATGTGCATTTCAAAGTGTAAACAAAAAATGGTTAAAATTATGTTAGAATACTGCATATATGGTCTTGTCTCTACCAAATGCTTTGATACTACAGAATGTTGGATATAGTATAGCAATCAAGCAGTTCTTTTTGTGGATGGAGTTTTATTGAAGAAACTGTGTTATTACTGAAATGGTTTCTTAGGAGTCTTCCTTTAGGAAGTTATCATGCTAAACATACCTGTACTAGATTTTTGTTTGTGAAAGGTAGGGATTTCCATGTTCAGTCATTTCTCCCAATGCAATGAAAAGGGCATCTCTATACCTAAGATTATGTGTGGTCTTGTCTTCTAAATTACCTGAGTCAGGTGCTAATCACACAATTTAGTCCCATTAATCATATTCAGTCATGTGAGTCAACAGTAAAGGGTAATTCCATGGTACTGATGAAACATGAATAAAAATTGTTTGCTAAAAAGTACTTTAAATTCCAGAAAAAAAATATTTTTGTAGGTTTTAAGAAATCTATTAATATTTAATCAAAGTAAATCCTAGGTCCTTTTTTAGTAATCCATAAATGTTTTATATTTTGTAGGTTTAGTGTGCATAATGTGCAGCAATGATATGGCAAATAACAGAAAAATAAAAATATAGCCTGTGATGCTGGCTAATGCACAGTTTCTGTGCTTTGCTATACCATTTTTCACCTGTGCAGTTACATTGTACCCCTATAATTTAAAACAGTAAACTTAGCATTTTACAGTACAGAATAAAGCCAATGATTTTGTAACAAATGAGCTCAAAATTTATGAAGTTCAATGGCAAGCGATGTTTAGAATTTATGTTTTGATAATGTCTATGATACATTAGGAACAGTTTTTCTAACTGCATAATAATTTACAGTAAAAGTTATAATTGCCTTAATTATCACACCACCATTACAATTTCTTATAATTTGAACTTTAAATGGCAAACTTTAAAAAGGCAAATTTCTTACACATTGTTTTCATATGGCCTTTCTTACCCAGGTGCAGATATTGATGCATTAAAATAGTGCACTTCTCTGGTTTTGGGAGTTCATAGTATAAAAATGTTTTTATTAGAAGGATTTATTCCTGTACATTTTAATTGTTTTAATTGTTTTGTAAACTTCTTTTCTAAGCAAAGTTGTAGTTTTGTAACACTAGGTGTACAACTGATCGCTTTTTCTTGACTTCATAAGCATAACATTGTATTAACATTCTAATAACATAGAACTAATTTCTCACTCACAGTTTCGATACTCCAGTTGGTCGGATAAATTGCTGATGACGCTAGGCACTCTCCTGGCAATAGCCCATGGAAGCAGTCTCCCTATTGCAATGGTAATTTTTGGTGATATGACTGATAGCTTTGTTGCTTCTGGAGACTCAAATCTTCCAGGTAAGAACATCTCTGCTATGAAGAGAATAATGGCTCATATTTGGAAAAGAGTCAGGGAGATTCAAGCATCTTGAGAGGACATATGGATATCAGAAAGCCCAGCTTGCTGCTATACTGTAATGCAAATTAGCAGCACTTGTGTTTGTTGTAATAGAGATGCACTAGGAATTTTTCGTGCTCCTAATTCTTAGTTTCTGCATTAATAGTTTTTATTTTTAATTTTTTCATATTATCGATTCCAGTGCACATCCAGCAACTCCTGTGGTTGTGATAATACAAAAAGGCTAGGTTTCCATCTCCTCAGTGTGAGTTCCTGTAGATTCCCTTGCATCAAATCTGACAATTACAGTTCACTAGATGAATCGGATTAGTAAGTAGATTTAACAGAAAATTCTCTACCAAAAATAAGTCATAATTGTCTCTTGGATCAATTTGTTGAATAGCCTCATCTGCCAAACTGGCAGTATGAAATCAAACACAAAGGATGGCAGGCATGCACTGCTGGAATCAACAGGGAGGAGTGATACCATCACTTTTATATCAACTCACAATTAGACCAGATTACATTGTCCTCTGAACATCACACATTAGATGTTAAACTTGTGAAGAGGTTTGTTGCCTGAAATATTATCTAATAAAATTTTACTAAACATTTTAATAAGTCTATGATGATACAGAAAAGACAAGATATGATTATTTTCTGTCCTGTATCCGTTTTGGCTTTTATTCTGCTAGAAGACAGAAATACAGGCCTTCATTAGAATAAGTAATTTATGATTTACTCCTTCCTAAGTACAGTAACTTTATTAGATTTTTATGGTGCAAATGCAAAATGCTGCAGCTGTAGCCTTCTCAAGACCTTTGTCATGGGGCAGTAAAATTTTAAGGCCAACACCAACATTATAGCCAGTTTTTTCATAACAAGTTAAGCTATCTACAGTTACTGATTTGATGTCAATGTCTAGGCCTGCATTTTTAAAGGGTTTTGGCATTATACAAATGCTCTATATTTTCAAAAAAGAAAAAGCCAAACTGATCATTTAATTAATGGTCAGGAATACCTTTTAATCTCAAGTTACACCAATACAGTTTTGTAGTCAGTGGAGTTATGACTAACCTTATATTAGTGTAATTGTTGGTTTTGAATAGGTAGAAGTCTGAAATAATAACATTCCTCCTTTCATTAAAATCAGCTTGATTCAAAAGGAGATGTAGCAACAGAAAAGTTGCTGAACAGCATGCAGGAAAACAAATTTGTTAAAACATGCTCTATTAAAAGTATTTACTCTTTGTTTCTAAGGAAACACTCCTGCAGAAAATTCCTCTTCAAATATTCTTGGCAAGCTGGAAGAAGATATGACAAGGTAATTAGAAATTGGTATTTCCACTTCTTTTTTTAATGTAGACACACTTTTCTAGTTAAGCCATTCTTCTCCCACAGATGTTTTGCATACTTTAAACAAGATAAAAGAAATGGTTGTTTGAGTAATGTATGCAACTGAAGATTTGTGCATGGGATTATTGGAGGCACTGGAGGATTCTTGAACATCCCTAGCCATTCCCAACAACTCCCTGTAATCTCTTGCTCTCACCGTTCCCATCCCCTTTTCAGGGGTGCTCTGTGACACAATGCCATCTGCTTTTCCTTCCTTCTTCCTTCTCTTCCTCCAAGTTTATAAACAGTAGTTGTTATGCTAAAAATTTATATTGATTATCATCCACCAGTTCCTTGAACTATGATATGAACTGATACATTCTATTTACTGATAAAAAGTAGAGTTACAGTTGCCAGATAGTACCTGCTTTGCTGCCAAAGCATCAAGTTTAACTAAATTATCTGGAAAATATAACAATTTTTATTATGGAATTATAACAGAAAATATGGACTTAGATTATAAGCAGCCTTAGATTTAGCATTCCAGAGGTGACAATGGCAGAAGACAATAGTCAGTAGGTTCTTCTGCTGCAAAGCTTCATAAAGAAAAGGTCACATAAGCAGAAACATCAGCTGCCAATAGATGTCTTTTGTGAAGGGGCTTTATTAACCACTGCCCATAGACTTGGTTTATGCAGGATGTCTAAAGTTCACGTGCAATTTCTTCTACCACTTTGGCTTCTTCAGGCTGAAGTTTGTTCCTCATTGGGTATTGAAAAACATCTGACATGTCATGAAAAATATCTGACATGTCAGGAATGCTGATGTGGTCTTCAAGGCAATTGTCTTTTGTAAAGAGGAGGAGATAAGGGATTTTGCTGTAGTAACTCTTGCTGCTTTGTATTAAAGTGCGTTTCTTCTCTGGTAACAGTGGACTGTAAACTTACAGATCATTTAGATTAAGTAGTTAAGTTTCTAATAAAAAATTTATTCTAAAATAAATGAGCAAGAGCTAGTTGGGAAAAGGCTGTTACTGAGAAATGAAGAATTTGTATGTAATGACAATGAACTGGCAGGGAATTGGCAATAATGTTTTACAAGAAAGTATGACACGCAGTTTCTTGCTCCCAGATTTCTGCCAATTGGTCTCTGACATGAATGCAAATAATGCATGCATACCTTCAGCAAAATTTACTTGTGCCCAGTGATTTAAAAGCAAATTTGAAGGCAAAATTGCAGAACGAAATAATTCATGCATGGGTGAAGTTACCCTAACTGTTCTGTGCTTAGTAAATACATGATGCCTAGTTGCATAACATTTTAAAGTCTATCTTATATTTATTCTAAGAGACCTTTAAAAACAGTAGTTCTTATTACATATGCAGTTATAGAACTCCTTTTCTGAAATTTACTAAGATCATTGTCTCCAGCGTATATTTTTATGAAGTCTCATATAAACAGCAATTTCTGTTAAAATGTAAAATGATCATTTTATCTGTAAAATCATTTAAATTTGAGTATTCTGTTATTCTTGCAAATGTAAAAAATACCTGATTTAGTTTCCTTATAGCAGTTAATAATTCTTTATATTTCAACCTGCCTAATTAACCCTTTCTAGTAATTTGTCTTATGGTTGAATTACCTTTAAAACTGTGTCACTTGCTGTTATTAATTTCTCTTAAAGATATTTGTATTAGCGTTTTCATTTCTGCTTTGAAATGAAAGTAATGACACAGTTTTAAAATCAACATATCTTTTTTTTTTTTTTTTTCTACTCAAGGATATCTAAGCTGTATTTTAAGAGCAGGATATACTAGAATTACACAAGGTATTACTGACCCTTATAGCATAAGGATAGTGTGTAAATGTGTCATTCATAAGTTTTTTAGACTATCAACCAATTTGAACAATTTTTGATTAATGGTTTGGAGTTCTTTTAATCTCTGAACTTGTATCACATCATCCCAACTAAAAACTAAAGGAATATTCCCATTGTCCTTAATGGGCTATTGTCTTGGAGTCACTACTGCTTGAAGAACAGAGTACAGGCAAACAGACAAGCTGACACAAAGGAAGTGTAAATGCAAATATAGATCTACATCAACATCTAAACGTAGAGAACTGCCTGTTCTCACAACCCTAAGTGATGGTCTGTGTGAGGGAGGTCCAAGATGGACCCTTCGCTGGCTAAGGGCAAGCTGACCAGCGACAGTGCTAGTGCCTCTGTGGTAACATACTTTAGAAGGGGGGGAAAGTTACTGTGTAACAGAATCCGCAGCTTAAGAGCGAGTGAGAGTACATGAGAGCAACAGCTCTGCAGACACCCAGGGCAGCGCAGAAGGAGGCAGGAGGAGCCCCAGGGGCTGGAGCAGAGATTCCCTGGCAGCCCCTGGTGAAGCCCACGGTGAGGCAGCTGTGCCCCTCAGCCCAGGGAGGTCCATGGTGGAGCAAACACCCACCTGCAGCCCTGGAGAATTCCACATCAGAGCAGGTGGATGCCTGAAGAAGGCTGTGACCTTGCAGAGAGGCTGTGCTGGAGCAGGCTCCTGGCAGACCTGTGAGCCTCTGGGGACAGAGAAGCCCGCACTGCAGCAGGTTTGCTGGAGGACCTTGTGGCCCAGTGGGGCACTTATGCTGGAGCAGGCTGTTCCTGAATGACTCTGTGTAAAGGACCCGCGCTGGAGCAGTTCATAAAGAACTGCAGCCCGTAAGAAAGACTCGTGCTGGAGAAGTTCACGGAGAACTGTCTCCTGTGGAGGAAACCCCACACTGGAGCAGGGAAAGAGTGTGAGGAGTCCTCCCTGTGGAAGAAGGAACAGCAGAAACAACTACAGCAGAACCAGCTGCAACCCCCATGCCCTGTTGCCCTACTCTACTGAGGGGGAGGAGGTAGAGAAATTAGGAGTAAATTTAAGCCCAGGAAGAAGGGAGGGGTGGGGGGGAAGGTTGTCTTAAGATTTGATTTTATTTCTTATTATTTTACCCTTATTTGATTGGTAATAAATTAAATTATTTTCCCCAAGTTGAGTCTGTTTTGCCCATGACATAATTGGTGAATGATTTCTCCCTGTCCTTATCTCAACCCATGAACTTTTTGCTGTATTTTTCTCTCCCCTGTCCAGCTGAGGAAGAGGAATGATAAAGCGTCTTTGGTGAGCACCTGGCATCTAGCCAGGATCAATCACAAACATCATGCATGCCACCTTGTCTTTTAGAGAGGAACTCTGAAAGTACGAATATTAATAAAAAACAGCCCAAGTTTCTCTTTAGAAACAAATGGTTGAATGAAGAATGTATTACTTATTAGCAGCACAGAAATAGGTTCATTTTTCTGAAGTTTTTAAATAGAGCCTTAAGTTAGTGTGTTCACCAGTTTGAAGAAACTGTACCCACTCCTTGATTCTCTAAGAATGCTTGTCAGCAGCTCAAATAATAACAAAAACTGTTTACAAGGACAAAGTTCTCACACAGGTGTGTTGAAGTACTGAACTATACACATGGACTTAAGTTGTGTTTGTTACTCAAACAAGTTTGCTTAAAACCTAACTATTTCTCAAAAGAAAATTATTTTATAATGCAGAGAGCATTTACTGTCTGTTAAGTTTCAGCAGTGAATTTATAGAATATATTTCATCAACATGGAATCTGGCAAAGATATCAATCCCTTTTGATACAGTTTCTCATGAAACAAAGTCCAGACATAAAACAATTCTTTGAAGTGATATAACATCATAAAGTTAAAGTCTGAAGTAATTACTGCTGAATTTTGAAGCAGTGTTCTTAGGTTTAATTTGGTAGTTTCTATGTACGGTTTTAATGGAGCTGAAGATGATCAAGGTCAATATTCAACTAACCAGCACTCAGTTAGGCATTAACCCATTTTTATTAAACAGTTTAGATAAAGTTCATTTCATGATGACTGTAGTTCCAAAGTCCCTGACTAAACTGTATGGTATCTTAGCCACAAAAAAGACTGAATTAAAATTTGAAAAGTTTCGTCTATAAAGCCATTCTCTCCTTTTCTGAGCAGAGCATTTGCACACATTGCTACAATTTGCTCCTGTGAAGTTTCATGCTACAGTTCTAAAGAATCCGTATGCATAATTTACTACATGTGAATGAAAGTCCTAAGTGTTTTAAAGGGTTTTGCTAATTATTTACTTTTATATAGATGTAGTAGTCTTACAAGTACTTGTAATATACACCACAAATATTTAGCCACTGGCTTTGGTCATGTTTTACAAACAGGGCCTTTAGTTCTGGTTTAAGTTCACCTGTAACTGATTCTGATGTCAATTCTGAATCAAATCTGATTAGATTGTTTGAGCAGGTTAAAGCTGTGGCTCAAATTCAGTTCCCATTTGAAAAATAGAGTGGTTCACACACTCCTTTGTTTTGATTTGGTGCCCTGCTCATAGCACAGAGCTGAATTAATTTAACAGTAAAATATCAGTTATAAGCAAAATAGAGAGCAAAATAACTTTTGCTCTAATGGCATTTACTTGCTATAGATGTGTATATAGTAATCCTGTATTCTCAAATTGGGAAATATTTAAAGCATCCATGCATAATACATTTATATAGGCAGGCATGTTGTATGATGTAAATGTGTGTGTGCTATAGGTATATATGATTATGTCTGTCTAAATGTGTTAAAACAAAAATGTTGTAGAGTATTTGGAAATTACAAGTAAAAAGGGTATTGTATCTGAAATATAGTTCTAAAATATGAGAAAACATATGTTATATTGATAAAAAGAAAAAGTAATTGCTGTCTAACAATAGCTTCATTTCCTTTATTGCCTATTTGAAGACTGACGTTAAATACTACGCCTAGAAAAGTTGGCAAGTTTTACAGAGAAGTGTAAACTCTGGTATAAGCATATAAACTTTAACTCAGGGCTGAAACAGAAGTAAGCATCAAGCTAAATATGAAGTAGCAAGGTAATTAAAACCAATTGCAGATAATTTTGCCTTTTTTTCTTTCTTTCAGATATGCATACTACTATTCTGCAATAGCAGCTGGTGTTCTTGTTGCTGCTTATATCCAAACTTCATTTTGGACCATAGCAGCAGGCCGGCAAATAAAAAAAATTAGAAAAAATTTTTTTCATGCAATTATGAGACAGGAAATTGGATGGTTTGATGTAAATGATGTGGGAGAACTTAACACTCGTCTTCTAGAGTAAGTATACTATGCCTTTCCCAGTATTGTATCTTATTAAGCGTGTATGATTTAATATTTTTAAAATTTTATTTTAAAATTGAATTATTTAATTGTGAAATGAAATTTCACTATGAAATTAAATTGAATTATTTCATTGTCAAATGAAGTTTTTGAGTTTTCTTATGGAGAGTCTCAGAGACTGAACTTCAATACTTCTGACGCTGGACTGTCACGAGGGTATCAGAAAAGCATTTTGATAAGTTCCCTTAAACTCTGAGGATGAATAAAGTGCAGCCTACAAGATTATCCCCAGGAAAACACAGTTCATTTCTGTGCACACTGAGGACTGAATTAAGTGCCAAGTGACCCCAGCAGTGTGAATAACTTTAACTGCATGATAAGTTATTCCTTTCTCTTTGTCTACATTAAAGGCTTTATCTTTTCAGATATCCCACATTTTCCAAACAGACCAAAAATTTGGAATTAAGAAAGTTGAAAGTAACTTTGCACTGTAGGTAGAATTTCGGTCTTTTCTGGCAAAACCAGCTTTATAACATTACATTTTCACAAGAAATATGAAAGTTTCCTTGACCACACTATATAGCACTTTATCTTGAAGAAAATTGTTGTCTGGAAGTAATTAAATAATAAAGATTGTCCTCTACACAGATGTCCGTGTAACAAAACTGAAAAAGTTTCTTGTGCTTTCTACATTTTCCTTCCTGTCTGGATGTAATTTGTTTTTCAGTGATGTCTCCAAGATTAATGAAGGAATAGGTGACAAAATTGGATTGCTTGTTCAGGCAATAACAACATTTGCAACAGGATTTATTGTTGGTCTCATAAGAGGATGGAAATTAACCCTTGTAATACTAGCGGTCAGTCCTGTCCTGGGACTTTCAGCAGCCATCTGGGCAAAAGTAAGTTAACATATATGCAGTGTCAGGTTTTACATTAATGAGTGATAATGAAATAAATTATGTATCTGTAATTTGTACTGTTAGAATGTATTGCTTTGAACAATTATAGCTTTAAACAACATTTGTGTACCTAAGGTCTTAGATGAACTGTATATAAGTACCCTCATGTAGTTTGAGTATTTTAATTCCCATAGATTGGACAGACTTGTTTGATTTGAAGTGGTTTCTGCCAATATAGCATATTTTTATATAGAAAAGGAAAGCAAGATACATGAGTAGAATCCACATCTGTAACTGTTAACCTTCATCCACGTGAGTACTTATTCTGTTGGAAGGAATAATTGCACCTCCTGAAAAATAAGTGAACAAATTAGACCAAGCCTTGGTCTTAGACAACACAGAGTTTCTTTTCAGAGTTGTGAACAGCTTTGGTAAGACGTTTTAGACAGGCATAAGTGAGAGGAGTACTAAATTACTATGGAATTGGAGTGACTTACATTTGTTGTTTGGAAGTCTTCAGATTTTTATAGTGTATTTTCCCTTGCATTTCAAAGATCATATAAGCCGCCTCTGCCTGGAGTGAGTGTATCTCAAAAATGGTAAGAGTAGAGAAGCATGTGCTACATATGTCTGCTGGCTAACAGTCTTCATGGAATGTGGCAAATTAATGTAAACTATAGACCCCACTGGCTAAGGTAGACAGAGATGAGAATGAGATGAGATTCGCTTGAGGAGAACCACACCAGCTCAGTATGGATAGTCATCTAATCTCATGCACTGGATGAAAACAGAGTGAAAAATCCAGCCCTTAGTTGTTGAGAATGCATGACATTGAATTAGTTGATTGAATTAATAATGTAATAAAGGATTTTGAGATTGAACATTCTGCACTTGTATGTAATATAATCAAAAGGCTTCATAATGGAAGAAAGTTAACTGTGATAAAAACCATTATGAAGTGCTT
The DNA here is from genome assembly GCA_035590215.1 of Microhierax caerulescens. Taxonomy (NCBI): domain Eukaryota; kingdom Metazoa; phylum Chordata; class Aves; order Falconiformes; family Falconidae; genus Microhierax; species Microhierax caerulescens. The sequence goes on along the minus strand of JAVJGJ010000047.1, from coordinate 73,815,463 downwards.
GAGCTCATTCTGGTTTTTAAGTCAAAATATTTGATCCTGTATTAGGTTCTCTCTGCTTTCACTGACAAAGAACAAGCTGCATATGCAAAAGCAGGTGCTGTTGCAGAGGAAGTTCTGGCAGCAGTCCGTACTGTAATAGCTTTTGGAGGACAGGAAAAAGAAATTAAAAGGTAAGAGCAGTGTTTGCTTTTATCAGCTGATTTGAAAGTACTCGCTTCAGATGCTTTGAAATTTTCTTGTATCTGCTGTTGAAAGTCTGTCAAAACAAGTAAGTCTTGTGCTTCCTGCATTTTTAGGTAATAGGAAGTGGTCTGTTAGAGGCTATTGTAACTTTCCCTACATGTTGAAAGACAATCAGTTATTTTTCTAGAAAGTGACAAAATACGTTGATATATTGTCTCTGCTCTGAAAGTGTACAAACTACTTTAAACATCACACAGTCAGAGCTTTAGACAAAAAAAAAAAGGCCCTGCCATGAGAAGAGATGATAGTATCCTTGATAATCTGATTACTCAGTAGTTGTTGTAAAGGTACTAATAAATGATATCTCTATTTCCACTATATTGTAAAACATGATTCTTGTGACATGTTTTAACCTTTTGTTTTAAGCTAACAATTATAATCTCAAAACCTGTCATGAATGGTTCACAATAAAAGTTCACTGACTTGCAGGTTATTTGAGGAACTTGAACGCCAGTCCCTGAACTACAATGCCCTTTTTTTTCTATATACCAGGTTGACTGATGTTGGCTTTTTTAGGTGTGCCTGACTACCAGGCTTACCTTTGTACATTCTTAGGGTTATATGTTTTATATAACTTGTACTATGTGAGTGTTCTTTTTCCAATTCATCCACAGAATTTTTGGTTCTGTGTGCCACGGTACAAGTCTGAGTCTATTTTGAACTTCTTTCTTCCAGATACCATAAAAATTTAGAAGACGCTAAACGGATTGGAATAAAAAAAGCTATTACAGCTAATATTTCTATGGGTGCTGCCTTCTTACTGATATATGCATCATATGCACTGGCCTTCTGGTATGGAACTACCTTGGTCTTAACTGACGATTATACTATTGGCAAAGTTCTCACAGTAAGTATTATTACTGAGTAAGTTCCCAATAATAGTAAGAAATACTAAAGAAAATACATTAAAGTGTATATCAGGAACTTATTTGAGTGTAGTAAAAATTCTATGCCAAAATCAGCAAAATAACATCCCTTCTTAACAAAAATATTCTTACCACAAAAGTCTACATGCTGTTTCTATAGTATCTCAAAATCTACATCAAGACAAATAAAACATATTATTTTCAACTGTTTCTATATCTTTTCTGAGTTCCATAAGTTCAGACTCGTATAGAAACCCTCCAACCAAAAACTGAACTACAGTACCCTTCTTACTTGCTATTTGTTTTCAGTTTTGTAAGGCTGAATACATTTTCAGGATGCAGAAGGCAATACTTTTTCTTTTAGCTGTTTTGTGGTCTAAGTAGATAATTCTATTGAGACTTTTCTTAAGAGCTCATAAGAGCTTGGAATCACAGTATTTTTAGAAATGGAGGGTGAGAAAAATATACTTGGGACTAGAAAATATGTAACCATCTAACCAAAGGAAGAAAACCATAACTCATAAATCAAAGCTGAAATTCTTCTCTTGTTGTGGCAACCATTCTAATTCTGTATGAGAGATCAAACAAATATGGTAAGAATAATAACTGTTAAACTTGATGAAACCTTGTTAGGAGACCATATGTACGTATTTATGTCTTCTTTAAACTACCTGTTCTGTTTTATTTATGAATCACTGTAGTCTGTGAAAAATCACTCTGGTAAGTGTTACTGGCTCTTCTGAACCTGCCTTTTCTTTTTTTTTCTTTCTTTCTTTCTTTCTTTCTTTCTTTTTTTTTTTTAAGGCAGGCTGGCATACAAAACATCTAAGAGGTTCATGCCCTTGTGTGTAATTTTTTTCAGTTCAAAGTATTTGCAATTTCTGTTGTCTAAGCTGTAGTTCATTGAAATGGTGTTTTTATAACGTGAATGGGAGGGTTTTGCCTTATTAGGTATTACAGGTGTGAATGAGCACTGTTGAAGAAAAGATGATGGGTGTGATGGACCTTTGCTCTGATGTACTGGCTGTTATTAAGATCTTTGAGCAGTGTGGTTTTATTACTTTTGTTTTGATACTAGCTGAAAGCAATAAACTATGCTTCTCTGAGAAAATAACCTATTTTTTCTTTTTCTGGTTTTTTTTTTCTTGTTTGCTTGCACTCACTCACTCTCATTCCAGAAGAGGGACCCTTTATTTGTGATGGAAAGTTGGATTTGTATACTTCTATTTCACTGTCACTTTGCAAGCAGAATAGTGATTTGCATATCTGTCCTTGTTCCAATGCAAAATATGTAATATACTTTCTGGTCTTTGGAACATCTATTGCCAAATAATGAATTAGCACAATAAATCTTGAGACATCAAGTGTAATTATACAATTTTTGACATAGGTTTTGCAGACCTGAGTCACTTTTTCACTTATTAGTATGTTTGCAACATTAACATTGTGCAGAAACTCAGTTCTCAGCTGAATCTCAAAAAATTATTTTCTTAATATTATTCTATATTTAAGAGATACCCTATAATTCTAGATTCCTTAAATTTCCATTAACAGGCATGGAGCCTCCTGACCCAAAGATATCTCATGTAAATAAATAAATGTAATTCTCTGCTTAAATAAAAATTGATACATGTCACCATAAACATTTCTTCCAGGTCTTTTTCTCTGTATTGATCGGAGCTTTCAGTATTGGACAAACTGCTCCAAGCATAGAAGCATTTGCTAGTGCAAGAGGAGCTGCCTATGCAATCTTTAATATCATAGACAATGTGAGTATCTTTGCCCTCACTTTCATGTCAAAACTAAGAGACCCTTCTATTTAAAGTACAGGCACTATTTATAGATACGAAATTAGTAAGAGTAAATAGCAGTGTAGAAAATAAGCAGAAATAGAACAATAAAAGTAGATTGAATGTGTAATTATAAGTCTAGAAGTCAGAGGAACTCATTTATCAGTCTTTGCTCCAAAGGTAAAAGTACTGGATCTCTGAATTACTTTCTCTAATGTTTTTATCATGAAAGGCATGTCTATGGTGCTATATAGATATGTGATTGCAGCTAGTGTAGGTTTAATATATTATTGGCACCTCGATTAGTGTGAGTGTTGGCAAATCAATGAAACGCAACCTGGTAACTTGGATATGTACTTCAATTGCCAAGAGAGTCTGAAATTGGGGATCTGTGATTTTACTAGCCGATGAAGCTCTACAAAATGCAATTGCGTATTTTGGATTATTGATAAGACATGCTTCAAGTTCTAGATCCAGTCTGGATGGAACAAAAAAATAGTGACAGTTTAAGACCTTTGTTTCTGCTTAATGTCCAGTGGATTGGATCTTTCTCACCCAAATTGTTTCAGCAGAAAGGGCAAAGCTATAAATGAACAGCATATATGAACAGCTCATTAAAGATGATCTGTTCAGGTTAATCATCAGGCAGCGAAATGAATCTGAAATTATGGCTAGATGTGGATGAATTCTTAAAGACAACATACTAAATTCATGCAAAAGCTTAAATGGAGAAGTTATAAAACATTCTTGCATGAGCAGATCATCAATATAGTAATAAAGCAGCAAAACATGCAATTTACATGTTTCAGAAATCTCATCTAAATTACTTTACAATTACAGTTAATATCGCTGCAGAAAAATGGTGGATTCTAGGACTCGTTTTAAAAAAAAAAATCATTGGAAAATAACTTTGAGTGTTTTTTATATTTTATTTTGCACAGGAACCTCAAATTGACAATTATTCAGAGACAGGTCACAAACCAGACCACATAAAAGGGAACCTGGAATTCCAAAATGTTTACTTCAATTATCCATCCAGACCAGATGTTGAGGTACTGTAAATGAAACTTGCTACATATTACAGTTAAATGTGAATCATTTGTTAGGAAAGCAAAGTCACATAAACAAAATTTTGTTGAAAATATAACAATTCCAAGTTGATTCTCTAATTTATATAAAATTACTTGGCTATCACAGTGATTTTGTCTAGAATTATTTACACTTTAGCTAAACGTGTTTTCTGTCTAAAACTATAGTCAGTGTGGTTATGAAATGAAACGTGAAGATTTATTGCTGTCAGAATCTAAATTTATGCATCTAACCCAAGTGTTTGTGTGTAGTAATAATAATGATAAGATAGTGGGTTTCCAAAGTGCCTGCATTGCAGCTCTGTTAAGACTATATCTCAACCAGTTAAAGAAACCAGATCCATCAAGGATGTATTATGTATGGAATAGAGATCAGAATCTATATTTGTCTGTCTAGACAGAGAAAAAGTTTGGGTTTTAAAGCACTGTCATAAGTCCAGAGTCTTAATGCAGTGGAGGTGTAAGACATTTGAATGATTTCTGAAAATATTTTCATGAAGAGTATCTTTGTACTATGTAAACAATTCCTTCCCTACCTTGAAGGAAAAGGATCACTGACCTTGATCAGGGGACCTTTCTTACCTTCAATTAGCAGAAAGGAAAGACACAGAGCTTTCTTTTTAAGCCATTTTTACTCATACATATGTCAAATATTTCAGTTTTTCCTTCTATCAAGAAAGGGATTTAAGTGAATGTGCCTCACTTTTCTTCATATAGAAATATAAATGAAAAGACAACTATTGGTCTCAATGGATTATTTTGTAAGTTCATGCAGGTATGATACTAATAGAGATTTCTCCCCCATGATTTCAGAGATGAATGTAGGAAGTTAAGGGTACACCAAACATATAGTAAGTATTTCATAAATTATAGTAAAGACAAAAACGAAGAGGTGAAATAACTCAGTGTAGTTAATTTCTGCTAAAATTTAATCTATGTGATTTTTAAGTTAACTCTTCTTCTCAACAGGATTAAGTTAATTTTTTAACATTTTTTAAGTTAACTCTTCTCAACCTGCCAGGAAGGTAACTATAGGCATGGTGAAGACTGCAAGTTACTTCCTATTATTTGCTGTCCTTAGCCTCTCTTCTCTGTTTGCTTTAAGTTGTTAGAAACAGCGGTGATCCACAGGTTTTAGGTCAATCTCTATTTGCATTATTATTATCTTTACTATTAACTTTATTCCATATTTTTATATTTATATATTTATATATTTATTATATATATATATAAATATTTTTTATAAATAAGAATATAAATATGTATACCTTCATTATTACCTAGTATTATATTGTATTGTTACTTTTATTTACATTTAATTTGTTTGTGTTGTTCTATACATGGTCTGTAGACTAAATCCTATATGGCATTATGACCAGAAGATTAAATCAGGCTGTTTAATAAATTTTCAGTTATTACAGATGTTCGACTTCTTGTTTTAATCTAAAAATACTGTAGTAAAATAAGACTTCCTAAAAGTTATGATCTGTCTATGCCTTTTCTTCCTAAACAGTGAGATATATTTCACTTGTTTAAAGCATTTGTTTAAAGCACACGAAGATTGGTACCAAGAGTGAAGGGGCAGTGGTAGTGCTAAGGGTAGAAATTTAGCAAGAAAGAGAAGGTAACAAAGACACTGGGCTGCAAGGTATTGAGAAGTATGTTGGTGCATGGCAGTATGTTTAGAATGGAAAAATGCACTTAGCCACAATTCAGATGTCAGCGTTCAGGTATGCATAGTTCATTGTAGCCTAGTCCTAATAGAAGACTAATTAGCCAAAAATAATGTTTTTGTCCATTTCAGTAATCAATTCCAACCATAGAGGTCATGCAAAGTAATGAAAGCTGTACAGAGTCCTGTACTTTCTTCATTTAAAGTAGAAACAAAACCACTTTATCCCTTTTTTTCCTATTTTTATATCTTCTCGCTAATCAGGTGAGCACGTTAAGTAGAAAGATGGGCAAAATTAAATATATATGGCATGCACATGCAAACTTACTGTTCTCCAGCCCCACTACACAGCCCAATACCAGTTATATTTGTGGAAATAAAATGAAAGAGCAATTACATGGCACCGGAGACCTACATTGACCCTTGTAAAAATCCCAGGGAAGACAAAACTTTACTATCTTCCATGGTTGTGAAATACTATATTTTATGCTGACTAGTATAATAAGGTTATATATCATGTAATGAAATGTTACCATTCTAAAGTTCCACCAGCAATTCCAATCAAAAGGGGAAAAGTTAAAGGTTACCTCAAGTTTACTGAAATTATTTTCCCTCCAAAACAATGTAGCGTATATTCTGCCACTTTTAACTGTGACAATAGTTTTCTTGTAATTTGCATGGTGCATTAAAGGAAAAGATGAGGCAACATAATACAGAAATATTGCATCATATTGTTTCTATGTTCTGTTTTAGTTATGGGTAGTAATCATATTATTACTCTGTCATATGGACAGGCTCATGATATGGGTAATTGTGGACTGTGTTGTATAATGCATTGATATGGGACCAATTGTGGTATAAATATGAAGAATATTAAGCTGAAATCATTAGTTATGCAAAATTTCAACTCATGTTTAAAATTTTATTTTGTACCCGATTCTGCTATAAATACGGAGGATTTTTTACTGTAGTCTTTAGAGTTTCTTCAAATTTACGCTGATTTTTTTTTTTATATACTGTTATGTTTTTGGTCACATTTCTTACATGCACAGGTACTGAAGGGCTTGAATCTCAAGGTTAGTTGTGGCCA
>JAVJGJ010000047.1:73795950-73807773 GCA_035590215.1 Microhierax caerulescens | reverse complement strand
TTCTTCTGCTTGATGAGGCAACATCAGCTTTGGATACTGAGAGTGAATCAGTTGTGCAGGCAGCACTGGATAAGGTCGATGTTGATCAGTAGCGCGGTGTTTTTGTAAGTGTCCATGGAATTCAGTTAATGATTTTATGGGTAGGCGTGAACTGCGGCAGGCTTTCCCAAACAAGCTTTCATCTTTAGAGCAGTAGAAACCTCAACATAGACTAAGATCTAAATATTTCCTAACAGTTTTGGGGATCCATGTTGACTATGTTCTTATTAACACCCAGCAAAGTGTATCAAAACCAGCTCAGGGGTGTCTTCAAGAAGAGCTGCTACATGTTCACTGCTGTCTAGATATAACTTATAAACCACAGACAACTGAAAAGAATAGTCAATCCTGTATTTCTTGTCTGCTCTAAGCAAGTGTATGAACCATTTACAAAACACTTCCACCTATTCCTCAGGCTGAATCAGTCATATTTGTTTGGTTTTTCCCTCCTCCGTTTCTCTCTCACTATGCACCTATACTTATGCTCTGGGTGAATTCCCACCACTGCATAAACATTTCAGCCTACCTATGGAGAAGATATTTAGAGAACATTTTTCCACCATATGCCATTCTGCCTCAGGAGAAGTACCTTACTCCACCCACTGTGCAGGGTTGTATCTGGAAGACTCAGACAACAGAATCTACATTCTCATCTTCAAAGATCTTTTAGTCCTGATTTTTACTTGGATGCCTAATTGCCACTAATTTCAGCAAGAGTTAGACACTTTGTCCACTAATTCCTGATAATTTTCTCTATTCTGTAAAACTACACTAGCTGGCACTTGCAAGGATTTTTCTCCCAACCTATGCCCTGTAAAGGAGGGCAGAGAGCTGCCGACTGGGAGAGATTTGTTGGGATCCCTACTAACTGCTGCAATAAAAAATTTATACAGCTAGCTTTAACAAGCTACTTAGCTTCTCACCTCCTCCACCTATCTCTAAAAAATGTCATACGGTAAGATGAATGTCCCTGTTGACATTTCTGGCAGAGCATGCCAGAAAATCTTGCTCTGACTAGACTCCCTTTGATTGTTGATGTTGAGCAAGACAAAGCTCAGCTGTTCTGTGCCAAGCGTTCATCCGTCCTGTTCTTGCCTACCTTTTCCTCGCTGTGCTAAGCATGTGCCCCTATAGAAGGTTTACATGGGATCTAGAGCAGACCACTTCTCCCTACAGGCTTTACCAAACCTCTGCTGAATCTTTTCTTTACTGTTTACATGGATGCGGTGCTCTGCTTTTTATAATGAAGGACCTTAACTTGATTTTCTTCTACATTTTGATGTAACTTAAACTTTATAAGAACATCTCGGACACCGTGAAGCTTTCAGGCTACCAAGAAAATGCATACCATCTTTTATAGGATGGTTTGAATGGCTGTCATTTCCAGTTCTTCAAATAACGTGACAATATTAAGGTATTAGGTTTAGCTGGAAATCCATTGAGAATATTCCACACATTACGATTTTCTCTTCTGTATCTTAATTGTAAAACATTTATTAAGCCATTATTCTAGCAGTTCAAAATGTTAAGATTTTTAAACTGAATTAAGTTTTATATAATATATAATTAATTATAATTTAAATAATATATATATTATTTAAGATTTTAAACTGAATTATATAAAGCTTGGATTCACTTTTTAGGTCATTAGATATTAATACCAATTTATCCAACTGCACACTGCCACAATGTGCCTGTAAAAATATCTTTGTCATGTTAAACTACATACTTCTAGGATTTATTTTATTATATGTGAGTATTTAAAAAGATGGAAAACCAACATGGGTAATGGAAGTGTAATTTTAAGAGATTTTTTAGAGAAACATTTTCAGCTAAGTCAACTTTAATTGCTCTAAATTACTCATTTAAGTGATTAATTTTTAATATTTGTTAAATGCTCTGAAATAGAATTGTCACTGACATGCTTAATGGTAGCCAGTCTTTTCTCAGTGGAAACCGGATATGTAATCTGGGAGTTATGGAAGGGGCAGTTTCAAAAAGAAGAACTTCGAGATATTTGTGTTTGGAAAGGAATATTCTGACATGAAAAAAACAGAGTATCTTAATTTATATTTTCAAATAAAATATGTTTTGTGGTATTTGATTTGTTACAGTTTGCTTTAGTTTCCCTCAGAAGAACTGAAAGATACTGTGAAATTCAAAATTTCTCAGTTGCCAATTTTGATCTTTACTAGAACGCCATTTCTAAGGAAAAAATTTCAGTTAAAATATTTTGTTCCACTCTAATACAAAGATGGGAAATATTATATGTACCTGAAAATGATAACATGAAGCTATTGTCCCTGAAGAGTGTTAAACTTCACATTAAGAAAAAATAATATTAAGTAAAATGTGTAATTTTAATTCAAAGTTGTGAATTACAGGAATTCTAAGCAAACAAGTTTCTTTAAAAGTACAACATTAAAAATCAAGTATGTGAGAAAGGAAAAATGAAGATTGTGGCAAAAATGAAGTTCTGGGGTTGACTGCTTCTCAGACTATTTTTCCAAAGCATAGAATTATTAAATAGCTCAGGTTGGAGCGGACCTCAGTGGCTCATCTAGTCTGACCCCTGCTGAATGCAGGGCAGACTCTGAGGTCGGAGCAGGTTGCTGAGGGCTGTATCCTGTTGTGTTTGAAATACCTTCAAGCATGGAGACTCCATACCCTCCAAGTCACCTGCTCCAGTGCCTTCCACCCCCATTGTGAAAACTTAAACTCTTCTGCAAGTACTTTTGTAAATCACCAGCACCTTAGTGACTCAGGCTCCTGAAGTTTTGTCATTCAGCCATGGTCTTTTTTGAATAGAAGCTGTCTTGTGAACTTCTCAGGTGGTTTCCCTGAGGCCTTAACTTTGAAGCAGCTGGAAGTCTCCTATTCTTCATGACTCTCTCTTAATGTTGAAAGTTCTTCTTGTTGACATACTGATTATATTTTACTCTAAGGCCCTTTTATGTATTTTTTGCATTTTAAATAAAAGGGCTTTCTGGTGAGTCTTTTCAGTTAACTTAGTTAATTATTCTTTGTGTTTTCAGAACAGTTTAACATGATAAAATAAGGAAAAATCCCTCTGTGGCTACAATTTCCCCTCTGCTTCTTGTGTTAGTGTATTCAGGAGTTTTTTGCTGAGTATACAGAAGATTTAATGAAACTTCAGTATCTGACTGGGCTTTGTAAAATTGCTCAGTTCTTATCAATCTTCCATTTACTTCACAGGAGTTGGTTTTGTTTAGAATTGATCATCATTTGAAAGTACAGGATAATATAGAATTATGGAATGGTTTGGGTTGGAAGGGACCTTAAAGATCATCTAGGTCCACCACCACCCCGCCATGGCAGGGACACCTTCCACTAGACCAAGTTGCTCAAAGCCCCATCCAGCCTTGCCTTGAATGCTTCCAGGGCTGGAGCATCTACAATTTCTCTGGGCAACCTGTTCCAGTGTCTCAACACCCTCACAGTAAAGAATTTCTTCCTAAAATCTAATATAAGTCCCCCCTCTTTCACTTTAAAGCCATTCCCCCTCATCCTATCACTGCATGCCTTGTAAAATGTCCTTCTCCTGCTTTCTTCAGGTACTGGAAGGCAGCTGTAAGATCTCCCCAGAGTCTTCCCTCCTCCAGGCTGAACAGCCCCATCTCTCTCAGCCTGTCCTCTTATGGGAGGTGCTCCAGCCCCCTGATCATCTTTGTGGCCCTCCTCTGGACCTGCTCCAACAGGTCCATGCCCTCCAGGTGAGATCTCCTGAGAGCAGAGTAGAGGGTGAGAATCACACCCCTCAACCCACTGCCATGATTCTTTTGACATGGCCCAGGATATACTTGGCTTTCTGGGCTGCAACACACGTTGCTGGCTCATATTAAGTCTTTCATCCAGCAATACCCTCAAGTCCTTCTCTGCAGGGCTGCTCTCAATCCACTCATTGCTCAGCCTGTATCCATGTTGAGTTGCCCTGGCTCACGTGCAGGACCATGCACGTGGCCTTGTTGAATTTCATGAGGTTTGCACGGGCCCATCTCTCTAGCCTGTCAAGGTCCCTCTGGAAGGCTGTAAACTATTTTTAGCATCGCAGTGTTTCATTCAGACGTCAGGAACTGATGATCAGTTACAGGAAGAAGGTAATACACCAGCTGTCCAGAGGAAGCATGGAAGGGATCGATACTGACTGGACAGAAAAGAGAATCCACTCTGTAAAGTTTTAAAAAGGTTCAGAATACAGGATGATGAACTTGATATAAGAGCTGTTCAGCTTGTGAGTGTCTCTGTATTCTTACCTGCATGTGTTTTCCGCAACTAATGGCATAAGAAAGAAACGTGATACCGCTTGAGAGGGAGTAACTTTTTAACAAAATGTGTGAAGGCAGCCTAAGTGTCTGCTTAAAACCTCATAAATTGACAAAATCACACAGGAATTTGGTGGAAATAGTTTTTCCCCCTGAAGGTAAAATTAATTTTTTTGTTGTGATACTTGAAATAGTTTATTTGAGTAATATTATGAAACCATATTACTTACGTATGGGAATAGCCTAAGTAGCAAGTTAATTCATTTGATTATAGAACAAACGTAAACCCAGGTAATTAGTCATATAACTCAAACACATCCTGAATAGAGAATAATTACTATTTTTGACTAAATGTTTTGCTATCTCTTGTCTAAAATGGCTGTGTTAGCAAATAAATTCCTGAAAATTAAGATATAATTATCAAGCTGGATAATGACCTAAACAAGAACATATTCAGTAATGAGTAAGAAGCAATTCTTTTAAAATTCAATACCAACCTGCTTAGAAGATATGATATGGCGCAAAGCCATGCAAAAGCAACAAGATGGCTGCGAGATAATGCTTCTGAACAGACTTTTCATTATTGAAAGAATTTCTGTAAACCTGAACTTATGGTGTTAGAAAACGAAGTTACATTCTCAAGCAAGCAACACTTTCTTTATACTGGTGGGAATTCTTTCTCAAGCAGGGTTTTACATTTGGCAAAGCTGGAGAAATCCTTACAATGAGGCTTCAGTCTATGGTACTTAAAGCAATTCTGAGACAGGTAAAAGCATTATATATTTAGGGGGGTTGAGCTTTAGAAATGTTTGTTTGTTTACACGCCATAAATTGTCTTTGTGTTTATTTAAATAGTCATGCTGTGATCATATCCATAAAGACATCACACTGATTTCTTTAGCTCCGTTTAGAAAATGAAGTTTCCAAACAGACGTAACACCATCATTTCTTCAACCCATACAGCTGAGTGAGGCTCTCCTGGTCTCCACAGAGGGTCGTTTCCTCTTTGAGAAGTTCCAAGAGCCAACCTGGGCTGCAGCAGCTTCCTTTTCACTAACCCCTTTCACTGGGGACCCAGGTGCCTCTTCTCTCTGGTTTATATTGGAAGTGATTATAGGTCACCTCCTTGGAAATTAGGTCCCATGAAAATTTTTTTACTAGACCAGGAGGAAAGTGAGGTCTTTAAGACCATGCTGAATCTCAATAGATCCCAGAAGGAAGGGCTTGAAAGACCCTAAAGATAACAGAGAGGTTTTCATGATCTGAGGATTCAAGTAATGTCATTATATTCACTTTTCTGGTGTGAAAAGTGTCCACCTGGCATCATATTCAGGTATGCTTAGATGTCTAGACAGCATTGTGTTTCCACACTAAATGTTACAAATATTAACAAAGAGCTTAAGGGTATGCCTCAAAATGAGGGTTGCTCTTGTTGCAGCCCTGTTTTCCACATGCTTCAAGTTGAAAGTCATCAGAGAGGAAAAAATAGTCGTATCTCAGACTCCAAGCTAGGAAATGACATGCTTCAGGAGACCTGGCAAGCTTGAAGTCATGGTTCTACATATGAAAAATACAAGTTCTATGAAAGGTCATTGTGTTTTCTTGGGCAAAACCTGAAAACAAGGACTGTAAGTCTGAGTGAACAGATAGAAAGAGAGGAGGAAGACTAGATAAGATACAGAAGAGTTGATGGAACAATGTGTACAATAGAATATTTTTTCAAAAGATAAAGCATCCAATTCTACAGAACTGCACTTTCAGATGTCCTCTGGTGAACAAATCTCAATTGTCTAGGTAACAAATACTTCCTGTCTAGTTTTCAAATAAAGAAGAGAGTAAATTACAACAGTTTCATTCTTTTCCAGGCTGGCATTAATTGACCAAAATGTAGCTGATGTTGGGACTGGGAGTGTTTTGTTGTTGATCCGTGGCTGGCAGCTGATTATTCTGCTTTTAGCCATGGTGCCAATTATTGCTGCAACAGGAATGATTCAAATGAAGATGTTTGCTGGACATGCATAGAAAGAGAAGGAACTGGAAATCACAGGAAAGGTGGGTTCAGTGACATTTTTAACTGGTTTTATGTTGTACTACAGTGTTGCTTAATAGGGACGTTGGCGATGGATCAAGAATATACTCCTCAAAGAAGTCAGTCTACTTTGTTGCATTGTTCTGACAAAATGCTGATACAGCAAATATGAAGCTGAAAATTGAAAATGTGAGTTATGTTCTCTAATAGTTTGTAACATTCAGAGCATACTAACAATTTTAAAAGTCCTGGGTCCCTCATGCCTGTCCCGAGTCTGCATTCGGGTTCCCTATACTTTTCCAGCACGCTGCTTTTTTTCCTTCATTTCTTTCCAGCTTGTTTCCTTTCAGAGCCCCTCTCTTTTACCTGTCATTTGTCTTTCTCTTTCTCTTCCCTTGCAGTTGTCTGTGGGCTTAGTATAAAAAGGCACAGTATAGACACCATCAGCAACACAGATGCCTGAAAACATTATGGTGACAATGTAGGTGACCAGGCGCTGCAATCCCTTGCTCTGATTTTCATTCCTTCCCCTCTCAGCTGGGAAGGGAAGCAGGAGCCTGGGAATCTGCTTCAGAGGAAAATGTGAGCAGGGCAGCAAAGAGGAAGGGTGTTAACCTCATCTCATAACTTTGAGGAGAACTGTTGTGTCACTTCCCAAGATGTGCTGTCTCAGGACAGACCTGAGACCCAGTTTTGTCGCGACTGGGCTACCAGCACGCACAAGCACCAGTGTGATCTTCTTTTCTGTCCTTTCTGTCCCTCTCATTGCCTTGGTCAGTTGTGCAGAGGAGTCTGGGCACAGCAGATCTTGTTTTCTCTTTCTATGATCTACGTTAGGAAAATTTCTCAGAGGTGTTCCTGTGCCTCCAGGCTGATTAGAAAATGGTTTTGGGTGTTTACTCCTAGCCCTTTCAAACTAAAATTAAAAGGGAATTCTTCTTGGTTTTGCCTACCAGGCATTTTAGTCTAAATCTGTAAATTCAGTAAAAATGTAAGTCAAGAGAATTCAAAGGAATTTAACTCATACTTTATTTATCATGAATCCTACAACAGTTTTCAGCTGAATGTTTGAATTTAACCAAGTGTCCTGGTTTCAGCTGAGACAAAGGTAATTCTCTAAGTAGCTGGCGTAGTGCTGTGTTTTGGATTTGGTGTGAGAACAATGTTGATGTCATACTGAGGGGTTTAGCTCAGTAATTTTTGCTAAGTAATGTTTATACTAAGCCAGGGACATTTCAGTTTCTCAGGCCCTGCCAGCGAGAGGGCTGGAGGGGCACGTGAAATCAGGAGGGGACACAGCCAGGACAGCTGGCCCAAACTAGCCAAAGGGACGTTCCACCCCATGTTATACCAAGTATATAAGCTGAGGGAAGAAGGAAGGAAGGAGTGGGGGGATGTCCAGAATGATGGTCTTTCTCTTCCCAAGTAATCACTAACTGGTGGTGAAGCCCAGCTTTCCTGGGGGTGGCTGAACCCCTGCCCGCCCGTGGGAAGCAGTGAACGGATTCCTAGTTTTGCTTTGTTTGCATGCACAGCTTTTGCTTTACCTGTTAAACTGTCTTTGTCTCAACCCACGAGTTTTCTCAGTTTCACTCTTCTGATTCTCTCCCCCACCCTGACACAGGGGAAATGAGCAAGCAGCTGTGTGGGGCTTGGCTGCCAGATGGGGTTAAACCATGACACCAAGTCTCGCAAGACCCAACAACATTTGAAATAAATATCCAGTGCAAACATTGTATGACCTGGCTAAAATTGTTGTTATTTTGCATGTCTCTTTGCAGATCATAGAATGATTGCACTGGTTACTTACCAACCTTGGCTGATAAGAGAGGTTGGGAAAAGGCAAGAGAGGGTAATGTGATGACCAGGAGCGAAACTTGGAAACCTCTGTGAGCCCACAGGTTGGCTGCTAGGAAAAACACGGTCCAAAACAACCTTGTTTCTAAAAAGAGCAATTCATTAAAGGTTGTGAGGCAACTGTAAAGCTTCTCAGCCTCAAAGAGTATTCAAAGCTGTGCAGAGAAAAAATTACCTTTGTCTATAAAACTATTCTTATCAGTAATACAGACATAAAGGAAACATGACGTTTGTCTTTGTAGGGGAGCCTGATAATATTTACATGCAGTTATGTTTTGTTTTGTTTTGCCATGTTATTTAATTATTTAATTTAATTTAAGTATTTAATTTATTTAATTAGGTTTGCCATGTTATTTAATTATTTCAATATCTTACCCTTCATGTTACTTAGTCTGTTGTGGTTTTTATTTGTAGATTTTCTAAGCATTTATTCTTCTTATTGTATAGAAGTAATGATGTGGAAAGAAGGGTCTGCTAAATGCATGGGTATAGTTTAGTTTTGGAGTTAGTGCTCTGTGTTCAGAGCTGTTGGGCTTTGCCTTTTTCTTACTGAGTTGGAGGCTGAGATTCATCTTTGCTTCCAAGCCATTTTCTACCTTTACAGCAAAGGCTGATGATTCCCAAGCTTAAAGGTGTTCTGCTATGCATTAAAATAAGAAGTTAGAGGATATTAATTTTTGAAAGACTATACGTGTTGAAAATAAGAAACCTGTTCTTCTTTACATGATAGGGTAATCAAGATACAATTTTAAATACTGTGACTAATTATTCATGAAGTTTTGACAAACAGGTAACCCTATTGAGTGCATTATGCACTGAAATATTTCAAAGTTATCTCACAGTCAAGTTGTTTACAGCTGATTATCATTATCTCATGCCAAATTCCTTGGAGACCACTTGTAAGAACAGTTGCATGATTGTTCTGCAATAACTTGAATGTCTGGTTTTGGCAGACTATATCAATCAAAACAATTTTTTGCAGATCCCCAGTTTCTGGTAAAATCTAAAACATATGTATTTCCATAGCAATTCAGCAAAAAGTTTCACTCTCAACATATCAAGCCAACCTGAAGGAAAACAAGCCCCAGGCGTCTAATTTTAGCTCTAGGTAAAAATCTACTCTTCTCTTTTAAAGGAGTGGTTCTTCCTGGAAAAATTGCCTGTGGAGAAATGCCGTCTTCACACACCAGAGATAAACTACTCTCATTAAAAGGTAGTCCAGAAACAACATAGCTAAAAGAGAGTAAATGTATATCATGCCTTCTTTACGAGCAGCAGAATTCACCATACACGTACTTAATGGAGTCAATCGGCTCCTGGTACAGTCCGTGAGCGTGTGATTTGGAGCAGTACAGACACCGTGAGGGGTTCTGTGAAGGCAGTGGGACTCTGCAGTGTACAAATCACGTGGGTGACAATACGTGAGAGAGAATTGAGCTCGAGTCCCAGGTCCTAGGTGACTTTCTAGACAGTGGATAATTTTAAATTTTCTTCTCCCATAAAATGAGTACATTGGAACTAAATTATGAGCTTGAATGAGTATAGTGCTCCATGAATATGCTTTACAAAATCACTTTCCAAGATGCTTTACATTTTGAGTTTTGATTTGCTGGATTCTTGGCCAAGGCTTAATCAACTATTGTTATTAAAAGATTTGCTGATGATACAATTACAAGTAAATCCCCTTAATATTTGAGGAGCATTAAGAAAATTAAGGTATGAGCTTCTACTAGTTTTCAGTCAGGACTGGGTACCTAGCATGATTAATGTTTTTGGAAAACTTTTACTATTTTTTCTTCTGTGGCAAAACAGGAAGATATACAAAGATATAAAATGAATAGGAATTAGATGCCAAGCTGCCATATGGGCCAGGAGAATCTGTCTCTGAATTTTTAGGAATGGCTGGTAGTTTTGATTTTCTCCTTTAGGAGCTTTGAAAGACTCCTGATTTCCCCAAACTGCTGAGAATACACACTAGGAAAGATCATCTCTTTCGGGGTGAGCTCACAGTCACTAGTTGTTTGGACATGTTTACCCTGCAGTTCCAAATGCTTTTGCCTGTGATGTAGGCTTGTTCCGTTTATCCTGACTGGGCTCCTGCAGTGATGACAGCTGCATGGCATCATCCTGGTGACAGGTTACACAAGCCCACTGGATGATAAACTCCTATTGCTGGTTTGTGCTGAAATGTACACTGTCTCAACTTCACTGCTATAATCCACCCTAATTGTATATATGTAACAGCAGCGTATCTACAAATGTTGCAACTATGCTTTCAACAGTTTTGTAGACACGCTTCTATTGCAGTTATTCTACTTAATCGGATTATATTTAAAAATTTCCACATAATCTTGTTTTTCTGCTGATGAATATCTGCTCTCCAACGCAGATTGCTTCAGAAGCCATACAAAATATTCAAACTGTTGTTACTCTGACTCAGGACAGAAAATTTGAGTTTATGTATGGACAAAGTCTGCAAGCTTAATTAACACCAATAAACTGAATCATAATTTATCTTTGTCAGTGCATCACAAAATCTTTAATTCCAAACTCTGACATACAAGCTAGAGATTATCTTTCCCTTGAAGCTAATGTTCTCAACAGTTTAGATAACATTCTAAATTACTTTTTTTTTCACCCCCGCAAAGTCTCCCTGATGTTGTTATTGGCTGCTGCAATTCTGGAAATAGAAGACTTCATTAATTCTTATAATCACAAGCCCTTTCTGCTGAGGTAATCTATTGTTTAACAAACGAAAGGCAGTGTGTACCTGTATGTTTAGGTAAGAATCCTATAAAGATCAGTTGGACTTTACCAAGGAAGGAACCAGAGAGTGGACCTGTATAGCAGTTTCTGTATTTGTTCACTCTGCTGTTTTATCAAAGTAGTATTGCAGATCATGTGAAACCTCTTGAATTCTCACTTGCTTTGCTTCAATGTAAGAGAAAGCACAAAGGTGTTTTTTTTCTATTGAAGTTATCTATGCTTCATAGAAGTTGTAAAATTCTTGATTTTTCTCATGTGTCAGTTAAAATTTTGAACTGCAACTGTATTACAATTTTGAAAATAATTTTAATGAATGTATGAGGTGAAAACAATATAAATGATACATGATCAAAATTCTTAGAGCCTTTTTTCTTCTATCCCAATAGTCTCAGTGGTTTTTGCAGACAGAGAGGAAACTGAAGCGTAGAGGAATAATGGTATCTTAGGTTAGGATCTTACAAAGAGCTGGACATTATTTTACTTTAAAATACTAAGGACTCGTTTGAATTACAGGATACTCTTCACATTCTTGATTGCTACAAATGAATATACAATATGATCATAATTATGTGTTTTTTCCGTAACAGGAATACTGTAAAGGCATATTGGAGGTTCCTGGATTGCTTTGGTAGTAACTTCCTTCTCCAAGTGACAGAGGACCCAGCAAGGGCAGGTACTATGTTGGACCTTGTTCTCACCAACCAGAAGGGGCTGCTGTGGAATGTGAAGCTCAAGGGCAGCCTTGGCTGCAGTGACCATGAAATGGTGGAGCTCAAGATCCTTAGGGCAGTGAGGAGGGCACACAGCAAGCTCACTGCCCTGGACTTCACGAGAGCAGACCCTGGCCCC
>JAVJGJ010000047.1:73765867-73794413 GCA_035590215.1 Microhierax caerulescens | reverse complement strand
AGGTGATTCTCCCCCTCTACTCCACTCTCCTGAGACCCCACCTGCACTACTGCACTCAGCTCTGGGGCCCCCAACATCAGAAGGACACGGACCTGTTGAAGCGTGTCCAGAGGAGGGCCATGAAGATGATGAGAGGGCTGGAGCACGTCTCCTTTGAGGACAGGCTGAGAGAGTCGTGGTTGTTCAACCTGGAGAAGAGAAAGCTCTGGGGAGATCTTACAGCAGCCGTCCAGCACCTAAGGGGGCCTACAAGACAGCCCTTTTTACAAGGGCATGTAGTGACAGGACAGGGGGATGGTTTTAAACTGAAAGAGGGTAGGTTTAGGTTAGATATTGGGAAGAACTTCTTTACCGTGAGGGTGGCAAGACACTGGAACAAGTTGCCCAGAGAAGCTGTGGATGCCCCATCCCTGGCAGTGCTCAAGGCCAGGCTGGATGGGGCTTTGAGCAACCTGGTGTAGTGGAAGGTGTCCCTGCCTGTGGCAGCGGGGGTGGACCTAGATGGTCTTTAATGTCCTTTCCAACCCAAACCATTGTACGATTCTATGAATCTTTGGATTTACTTTAGCTTTCACACAAGCTATTATGTACTTTAATTATGCTGGGTGTTTTAGGTTTGGTACCTATCTAGTAAGAAATGCACATATACAATTCAAAGATGTGCTTTTTAAGGTTTGTTAGGTTCTTTTTTGTCCATGTGGGAGAATGTTTGATTTTCCTGTAGGTATTGTGAAAGCATGAAGTACAGAACTGAAAAAAAAATAGTAATACTTCTGTCTTCCATTCTTCACCTTTATATTCCCTTTCCTTCCTTACACCATTACAAATCCAAAATAACTGATTCTTTTAGACTGTGTTTAGCTACCTACATACCATCTCCCTTGTAATCAGGGTAAAAGGAAGGCAACGTGAAGACAGGCAAAGCAAAGCCATTCCTTGTTTTCACGGCCAACATGGTTTCTTTAATGACAGAATCGCCTGTCTTATCTGTAGGGAGCGTAGGTGGACAGCTTAAAAGGTAAGTGGAGCAAGTCACCAGCAAAACTGAGGTAAGGAAATTATGGGCCTTGGGACAAGAGAAGTGGAGAGTAGGGGAAAGATTCAGCAAACACCCAATCTGGAAAATGCCCAACCAGAACTGAAAAAACTTCTCCAAGTGTTCCCAGTGAATTGCTCCCACCAACTGGCACCTTTCCAACCTTCTCTTTCCTCTCTCCCTAGCTCCAGCATCTAACCATGTCTTTTGCTCTTCTCCCTGCAGCTGAAATCCCTGTCTGTATTTGTCAACAGCCACCTTGTCTCCCACTCACGTTCCTTGCTTGCTTTCAGCACTTGCCACAGTCTTGCCTGGCAAAAATTGCTGCTGAAGCTAAAGCTGCTTTTTGCCCTGATTAAACCAACCCTTCCTCAAACACCACACCAGCATTGCCCTCCCTTCCCTTATGTGTTCAAGTGAATCCCTTCTTGCGTATCTCCTCTCCTACTCTTTGCTCTTCCCAGATTTCACGCCTCGCTCATCTCCCATTTGCCTTTTTGCTTTTTCTCCTGAGCTCAAAGATTTGATTGTGCCTGGAGGACTGGGCCCCTCAAAGGAAATGTGGAATGGCAAGTTTCTGCATAACCCTCAGACTGCTCCACAGCAAACACCTTCAGTTTTATAGATGAAGAAACTGAGCTGCAAGGAACTATACACCCTACCACACCTCATGAATTAATAACAGAAACAAAAAAACATTCTTGTCTAATAACTCCAGACAAGTAGGCAAGGAGGGGAAGCCTAAAGTGCTCCTTTCCTTCCCACACACAAATTATGGATTCTCTCAGCAAGGAAAACAGTCACCAAGTTTGCAGTAGACAGTTCATATCCTATCTCAGCTTTCTTAACGAGTATTTATCAGAAACCCCTAACTGGCCCACAAAACCTTTTCTTGCCTTTGCCACATCAATGTCAATATCTTTTCCTCTTTATCTTTACAGAGTTTTTCAGCTGTTATTTTTGGTGCAATGGCATTAGGACAACATGCTTCTTTCACTCCAGGCTAAGCCAAAGCCAAAATGTCGACTGCTCATTTGTTCATGCTGTTTGAAAGAGCACCCTCCATAGCATCCTCCTGCACAGAGGAAGGAGAGAAGCCTGTAAGTAAGCACAGTGTTATGCACAGCACAGCATACCCCTCTAATTTATTTCAAGCCTGGTTTTATTTTTTTTTTTTTTCTCCCGTCCACATCATAGCTACTGAGAACAAGCACCATGTGAGCCCATTCACTTCTGACTCTTCCAACCAAACGGGGGTTGAGCATTGCTTTGTATCTTCTCCTGCCAAAACCTCTCCTGTCTCTTGGCAAAATATCTTTAAGAGCCAGTGGAAATAGGGTTGATGCAGCAGAGATAATTTTTCAAGATTTGCTTGCATGAAGCTACCTGAGCATGGATCTTGAACATGTAACTAGGCCTCTAATGTTTCACCAGAAATTTTTGAGGGATAACTTATTTGCAAGTTGTCCGTAATAGATTGTCACATACTTTAGTAATCAACAATGTACATGAATATGTGGGTGCATCTGGCCTGTTATATAATATAACAAAGAGGACAAAACATTCCAGACAACTATCACATATAAGTTACAAACCTTGCATTTGTTATGTGTATGTATGTGTACAAATGTGCATATATATACACACATACACAATAAAGAAAAACACCTGCGAAGACTAATGAATGATCATACATTTGAGCTGTTACGTTGATCAGTCATTGTATATGTTTGTATTTACATTTTATATATACTCATTCATATGAAATGTCTTTCTTCTTGTGTAGGCATATATCCGTATTACATATATCATGTTACATTTTATTGTAAATTAATTAGAAAAGATCTTTAAGTAGAAGGATTGATTCTGTGCACAGATCAAAAATAATACATTTTTTTTTTCGGTATCTTAAAAGGACAAAAATGAAAAAAAATCAGCAAAGAACATGCCATGAATCTGAGCGAGATCATTGCAAAGCAGACAGAAGTCAGCCACTTAAAAGTTATCGTTACTTTTGAAAAAATAATCTTGTTTAACAGATGGTGTAAGAGAAGCTGTCAGAATTTGTGCTTACAGAACAGAATTTTAATTAAAATATTTGTGCAGAATAGAACATTTAGGAGAGAATTTGCGTTTTCACAATAGCTTCCCACTACATATTAATTCCTAGGGAAAAAATGAAGTCTGATCCCTTGGAAAAATTCCCACTGATCTCTTTTATGAATGCTCTTCATAGTCTTTTATGATCTGTTACATTAGCGTAAAAATTGACCTATCTTTACTGTTTCAATCAGAAAATGTTTGGTGGAAACAAAACCAGAGGCCAAAGTGCTCTGCAGCTCGAACATTAATGTAGAAAAAGGACAAACTGCGGCTCTTGCTGGTAGCAGTGGCTGTGGAGAGAGCACTGTGTGCTGCTTGAGAGATTTTTATGATCTATGCTGTGGAGAAATGGTAAGTGTTGCACATCAAAGTGTAAGCTGCAGGGGCATGATACATGCTTACCCAGTTTTATTAATATCATTTCTTTGCTTTTTTCCTCCCTTTTAAATAATCTCATTGTACATTTGCTAGTGTAGCTACTCACTGTTGTCCATGTTTCTAATACACTTTTTTGGTAATATTTTTGAAAATTAAGGGGAGGAACACATGGATTTTCAATATTCTTTACACAATCACAGGGAAAGTAGAAGGAAAGTAGAATTTCTGAATTTCCTGTGCCATTTCAAGTTACTAGAACAAGAACCAGTGGAGAGAAGTTGCTACATTGGCTTGACCAGAGCCTACTGGTATCACTGAGGTTTAGTTTAATTACAGTAAGGGTGAATTGTTGGGAATTTAACAGCAGCACTGCTTAGGGTAGCCACTAAATTTCATTGCATCATCACCTAGCATGTAAAAATGAAGTAAAGGAAAGATAAAAAAACCTGAAAAGCTCTTCTTGAATCTTGAAGCAGCTGGAGGCTGCAGGTAGATGCCTGTGCATTCCTAGAACAATTTTGCACTTGCCAAATAAAATGACCTCATAATTAATCTGTTTCTTCACTTAAATCCATGTTTCATCCATAGTCAGAGTTTCAGTTCAGAGGACTTGTATCCTTCCTCTAAAAGTCAGAGAAAAATGTGACCACTAGACTTCCCAAACCCAGACAGCTGCCTCCCCCCGCCTCCTGACTCTCCGTGAAAGGCAAAACTGCCATCTGTAGCTCAAACTGAACTGCAGCCTGAAGTACAGATGGCCTTCTGGGCAGGTGGGGATGCTGGAGGGACCTTTGGCCTCTTTTCCCTGGAGTTTGTATTTAGTTCCTGCTGTTTGTCAATGAGAGAGTGGCCTTGAACTGTGAGATAACTTTTTCTGAGACTGGAAAAAGTACTTATTCAGTGCTTAATCGGTTAACAGCTTCTATTACATTCTGAGAACAAGAGGACAGATTCATCTCATCAGCCCACACCAAAAACAGCTGCTAAGTCAAGTTATTCCTTACAAATGGGCCCCTGGTCTCATGTACACACAAATACAATGTTTCTTGTAAAGATAGAAAGATTTAGCCTATTATTTTTTATTTCATCATTGTACTGAGCCCTGGGTTAGGGGTCCCTGCAATGCCAGGCGATAAACAGAATGAAAAGATGATCTGGGTCTGCGCTCCAAGAGTCCAATGTCCCAGTGCACCCACAGGCAGAGAGGATGGTGACTTTAGTCCACAGCCCATTAGTTCTGCTTTAGATGATGTCATGAGGATAAAGCAGAAATATGGACTGATGTTTTATTTTAGACTAAATAAGCCTCTGCATAGCAGAGACAGTTAAACTTACAATTGGATGCTAATGTCCTGGTAAGGTACAGTGGGAGAAGAAAAGGAGTTCGAGTGCTGGTATATAGTTTTACACACGTATCTCGTCTTACATGAGCAAGTGGTGGTAGATGAATTTTTCTCACTGATGTACAAGGGTGATATTCAATTATGGGATTAGGGACTACTATCCATTACTGTTATTTGAGAGCTGAGGACATCTGACTCCCAGATCAGCACAGCAGAGATGGGATAAAGCTGCTAATAAAGGAAGTGGCTGTGGAAACACTTTGGGGTATAGATTTTCTAGCAGTTTTTGAAATAGATCTTTCTGTCACTGGCGTAGTACCAAATGTCTCTAGTACTCATAGCGAGATGGCAGAGAAAGTAGATCTTGTAGGCTGTTTTAGTTAGGGTTGATAAATAAGTGGGGTGCAATACAGTGGCTTCATACAGCTGGAGTTTTTCAAGGCTTCTCTAAGAACCCAATCCTTTTCCATCAGCACAAAAATTTATAGTTGCTCAAATTAAAGATTACCCAGCAGTCATGAAAAAGCCCTGCTGACTTGCCAAACTGCAAAGTGAAGGACTGGGGGCATGGACAGCCCCTTCTGTCATATGACAGGTGCTGGAAAGATCAGCTCTGCAGCACCTAGTGTGGGGTCCTCACAGTGAAGGGATGTGCATAGAAAAACAGGGAGAGGGTTTGGAGACAGAGGCACTGGAGACTGAACAGGCTGTTTTTTTGAGGGTAGGAAAAAGCGTAGTGCCCAGCCCAGGGCCAGCTTGCTGCTGTTATGCAGGGTGTGAGTGAAAAAGGGGACAGCTTGTTCATCCGTTCAGTTTTGGGGGTTCTGTTTTTGCAGGTTGATTCTAACTATATGTTCTAACTTTGCATTCTCTTTTAACTCCAGTGAGTGATGAAGATCGTGGCAGTGAGATGTACGCCAGCAGGAGGCCAAGAACGTTTTCATAAAAGCAGTCTCTGGAAAGAAAGAGATGCTATTGCCTGTGCACAAAGATGCCAGCACTCACAGGCAGAGGGAAGGTAGCGACGTGTTCCTCAACAGACAGCCTGAAGCACTGTTCCAGGTATGACAGTTTGCACATAAATGCACATGCAGCCCCAGAGTAGGGGGAAAAGGAATTGGGGAAAATTCACCCCACTGGCCGGTGAAAGGTTGTAACTGTCAGACAGAACTTATTTTTTTAAAAAAAAAGTCATCAGGCATAGCTTGATCCAAAATATTATTTATCTCACAGAAATCACAGCATCATAAAGGCACATGCTTCCCTCACCGAGATTTCAGAAAGCCATTTGCGTCCAAGAAAGAGAGCAGATTATCAGGACTTCAAAACAGGGATGGATTCTTACTCTGTATGAGTTAAGATCTCAAGTCAACCATTAAACAACAAATGGTTGTCAGATTTAATTGAGACAGGACATACACATAGTCCAATAAAGGCAGGAAAGAATAAGGCTGAAATAATGAGATTATTTCCTCAGGCAACAAGAGACAGTATAACACACCCCTGGCCTGTTACTCAGAAAAGGGCTGGGCTTTGAGGAAGGACATAAAAAGGCAAACTGTTTTTGCTACTGGGGGGTGGTGGTGGGGGAAACATGCAGCAGAGCTTCCAGAAGGAAAGAAGACAGGTTCAGAGTTAGCTGAGGATGCAGTTGTTGTTGTAAAACAAATAACAATCTCTGATCTCTCTCAAAACTTCAAAAACTAGAAAAAAGAAAACAACAGGTACTTTAGAATCTGTATTTCAAGTTAATCTGTCTGCAAGATCGTATCTCCCTCACAAAGTTTAGTTGCTACATATTAAACAGCCCACCAATACAAAGCTGATTTCTAGAATAATTTTATTTCTATGATAGGAAAATACAAAGCTGCTCAAACAGAGGAATCAAGTCTTTAAATCCTGAGGATCATATCAAACTGCATTCAGTGCTTATTTTTATTGTGTATTTTTACTCTAAAGCAGAAGATGTTCACAGATCACTAGAAGATGAAAACTCTGAGGAATCTGGAACTCATATGCTGTTTTCTGTGTTTATTATTGAGAGCTCCTTTTTCAAAATACTTCAGATTATAGGCTCTTGTACTACAAATGTAGTGGGAACATCCCCATTCACGGATACAACATTTATTTGGTATAATCCCAACAGCAAAAATGAGAGATAACTTATAAAATTACACATAGCCTGACTGAGGCAGCCCTTCTATTTCAAAACCCACTACAAACAGGAAGTAATCACCAAAGAGGACAGCGTGGTTACTCGTAAGTACACAATTAAGTGCTCCACTGGCATAAACAGTATCAGTAGACTACAAACTATTCTATGTGTTACTAAAATCATAAATACAAGTCTCCCATATACTCTCCATTTCCAACATCCCATCTCTCAAGTACATTTGCATTGTTGAGGCGTATTTTAATATTGCATAGTTCTACACAGATAAGGTACTACTGCTTGCATTGTTGTTGCAAATGGCTACATTACTCTTAAATGGGTGCTGTTACCACAGTAAATCTCATAAAAATAGGCAGACTTCACATAGATCATTAAATATCTTAAACTTGAATATAACAGTACTCTTGCGTAGCATTTTGTTTATAAGTACTACATATAACTCGTGAGTTTGCAAACACTTTTCCGTCATTATCAACCTTACAGCTGAGCTGCAACTGTTAACTGTAGCATGTCCTGAAAGCACTGGAACACAGTTCTACAGAGCACGTCTGCATCTGTTTCTGGACATGATTTCCAAGAAGAGCAGGTAGTAACAATCCTGTCAGTACAGAAAACAATGAAGTTACCACTCTTACTTGTCATGGTCTAGGATAAAAGTCATACAAATTGCCCCAAAATGTGAAATTATTAACATAAATTCAGAAGCAAAAATTGTCACATAAACATACTTTCTCAACATTCAAAGAGGACTTGGATCCCTAGTGCCTTCTTCAGTAAGCAATAATGTTGACAGATTTTGAAACTAGATACTTTGATTTAAATACCCATTTCTACATAGACAGTGACAGAACTTTTCTGCTTGTATTTGATAATACTGTGAGTTATATTTCTTCTCTGCAACTAGTTTAAGATTTAAGTACTTTTTCTCTATTTACCTAATAAAAATTTATTAGGTAAATTTATTTATATAAATATTAAATAAATATTTTATAAATAATAAATATTTAAACCCACTAATTAATTAATAGATAATTATTAATAATGACAAATATAATAATAAAATTTTATATAAATATAAATAAGTATTATATAAATATTAAATAAGATTATTTATTTAGTTCTATTTATCTTTATGGGGCCATAGATCAAGGTAGAAATGATTTCTATTCTCAAACAGAATCAAATCTGCACACAATCCATATTTAGCTTTAGGAAGAAGTCATATGAATTACACCTAAATCACAAAATGGCAAGTTATCTCAACACATTATCTAATCTAATAAACTACTTTGATTATAAAGAAGCAATAATTGTTGTCCATAAGACCAATAAGCTGAAGTTAGATCTTTTAAAATCTTACCATTTTACAAGAAGTGAAGCCAAATGTTTTAGCTTCTCCTTATTACTGAAAGAGGGCTGGTTGGGGTCAAGAGGTGTGTGTGTCACTGCCAAGAACGACAGACAGTTTGCTCACCTCTACTCTATCTGGTCTATCTCAGCCAAGTGCTACTTTCTTAAAAACACCTTTGCGTGTCACATTTAATGATCTCCAAACTGAAAGCTGATTTTAAAGTAAGTTAACTTCTGTTCCTCCTTTCTTTCACCTTCCCCACTCTTTTCTTTCTGCCTATTGTCAGTATCTTGGTGCTTACTTCACCTCCACTGTTCCTCCTTCCTCCCACACGTGCTTTCCCAGAATGTTAATGTCTCTATTTTTATGCATGTCACTTATCAACCTCTTCTGACACTTCTTCCCTCATTCTAGCTGTTAGCTGCCTTTCCCTCTGTGACAGACTCAGAACCATGCCCCAAATGAGATTATATCCTTACCTGTCATCTCTGATTGCATAAAAAAAGCCATAGCCGTGATGTACCATAGGGAGTGCAGCTCCACTAAACCTTGTGTAGCCAGTCAGACTAGTTGAAAGAACAAAATTCCCACCTCCTCCACTGTAAAAAAAATAAAATAAAAGCAGCATTTTTAAAGATAATTTAAAACAAAGTGAGTTTTACAAAAAATGCTATTTTGTCCTAGAGATCAAGAAACAAGCATACATAAAGCCAGTATAACAAAGACCTCGGTATGAAGGGATACCAAGAATACAAATTACCTTGCTGTGAAGGCATTATCCACATAAAGTTCTGGCACTGGCAGTCCTTGCTCCTGTGCTATGAGTAGGAGACCCAGAAGGTGACGATCAAAGCCTGTCAAATAAATGCAAATACTGTATCATTAACAGCAGCATTTCCTGTTTTTCTCCTGCTTCTGGTCTGGATATCGGGAAGCTCAAATAGCAGCTGAAGGACAGATAAATGACTGAGTCTACTAAAAAACAAGATTCACAGTGTAGCATACTAAAATATTTCCTAAATATTTGACCTAAAAGGCCTTCACCACTTTCAGCTTGCAACACTGAGCCCAAATGCAAATGAACTAAGTAATATAAACCCAGTGCAGTTCCTGTGAAAAACAAGAAAACTTCCATTTCAGCCAAGGAGGAAGAGTTCCACACAGTGACACCGGCCCACTAGCAAATACATGGACAAAGTGAAAAAGCTGCCCAGATAACTCACCAAGCTGGGCAGAAAAAGTGAATTAATATTCAAAGTGAACATGTCTTGGGGCACAAGGAAGGGTACAAGGACTAGGTTTTAGTTCCTTTCCCTGAAATTAAAGTATAAAATGTTAAGGGGTAGTTTTTACTCAGGCTGAAAACATGGAGACAGAGAAGATGTATTAGCATACAGCAACATTCCCTTTTCATCCACAAGAAAAAACAAAAATTATTGGTCTCGGTACCTTTTCCGTTCTCACAGTCTTTCCTCATTTTATCGTGCTTTGCAAATGCCTTATGCATCAGCTGTAGTCGTTGGTAAGTCTGTGTAAAGTAGTGGAGACAGGATTAAAAACCAAACAAAAATAGAAAAGAAAAAGAAAAAAACAATTTAGATAACACATCAGGAATCACAGCAGCAAGTTTTTTCCCCTTCACAATGTCTAACAATTTTAGAGAGAAGAAAATGGAGAAACTTGAAAGGCACATTTCAAACTCTCTCCCAAATCCAAATTTCTTTCTCAGGAGAACTTGCTCATTTTTTTCCTGTATCTCTGCTCTGTTACTTGAATCACTATTGCACTCAACAAGATTCTAAACCTCATGCTCTTTCCCAAACAAGCCGGAACAATAGAAATCAACCACTGTGAACTAGAGTAATCAAAACCAAAAACTTCCTACAATACCACCATTTAGAAGCACACTAGCTTTTAGTAGATGCAGTTGCATTTACATGATCACCATGCCCTGAATTAGTCAGGCAGTTGGACTAGATCATCCTTGTAGGTCCCTTCCAAATGAAATATTCTGTTCTATCATTTTTCATGACAAGGAAAAAAAAAAAAATTAAAAAAAAATCTGTGATGAAAAAACAGGAAACAAAAAGAGACCCTAATTAAAATATACAGATGCCAACAGCATTCCCAAATTTTCCTCTGCTGACTGAAATATTACTTCCATGACAGAAGTTTTGACAAACATTAAAGGGTTTTTTATTTTATATTGGAACTTACATATTAAAACCAGACAGAATACAAATACATATTTTAGTAAAGGAGGCCTAGAAATATATCTCTAGATGCCCAAGATCTTGACTTCTAAGACCTCAGATCTTAGTAGCTCTTTAACTAAAGAAGGACCCTTTAGCTTTTTTATTTATTACATGAGAGGTTGGAGCAAAGACTGTGAAACAAGGACAGCAGCCACTCAATTTGGATAATAATCAAGCTACTAAGCTCACAAGAGGCAAAAGAAAACTTGAGACAAAAGGGTTGTGTTTTTTTTTAAGTACCTACTTTAAGTATTTTGTAGTACCTTAAAAGTAGACTTTTAAGCATCTTAATTTCAGTACTTTTGAACAGATTCAATGCTTTTTTAAGCCCTAAGAATTCATCATAAACTCCCCCACCCCCAGCAATGGGAAGATAGTTGGAGATGCTATTTAAAATTACAAAAAGAAAAAGGCTACAGTTGGTGTTGGAAGTAACAAGCCTCTATGTGTATTACCCATAGGAGGCTGACAATTGTTTAGAAGATAACAGAAGAATAGAGAAATAACAGAAATCCGTATTCGCAATAGGAAAGTAGATTTATATAATGGCCAGAAAACTGAGTTTTAAAGCTGCAGCACAGGCCAAAAGAAACCAGTGAAGACCACGAAGACATGCCCTTAAAGACTGTAATTATCAAATCACACATACTTCCCAATACCCATATTTCTCTATGTTTGTCAGATGCATTAATAATATAGAACCTCTGAATTTCCTAAAGATACACAGCCCTTTGTCTCAAAAAGCTTCTCCTTGCTTCACTTATCAGGGCCTGAGAATTGTGCATCGAGGACAACAGAAAGAGCTTTAGCACAGCTCTCATTTGGCAACAAAGGCATGACATGCTTTGCCAGCCAAGCACCAGAGGGTAGTTATTGGGAAAAAAAAGGTCACCAGTTCAGCTATTCAGAGGCAAACTCTGGAATACATCCCTGTGGCCACTAGGACTCAAACGAATTTCAACCTTGCTCTCAGACTCAATGATTACATTAACATTTCCTGATTTCAGTTTAAAATGTAAACAACAGAATCACTCCACAGCTCAGCAGAATACATTTGTACCAAGACAGTTACTTTTTTTTTTTTTTTTAGGGGGGTATGTGTGTGTGTAATCAGTGTGAATGTAACTCAAGACACTCACATTCTTGAAACCAAAAGAGAAATAGGATAGAAAACCAAACAAGTCCACACGTGACAGCTCACCTCAGTCACAGTGACCAGAGCCAGACTTCAAGCAACCCAACATTCGAAATCTGTCTCACTGGAAACAGGCCAACTCCCATTAATGAGACAATAGAAAAATGAGGTTTAAGTGGTTCAAATGACAGGCCTTCTAAACACGATTAAAGTAGGATTTCAGTATTTACATTGTCAGAAATATCCAGCATGGACTTGCACCATTCCACTGCTTCCACAGTACATGGTCTTATGGTCTCTGTGCGGCCATGATAGAAACGCCTGGTCATGGCAGTTTCGTAACAGCAGCCAGGGCTAAGAAGAAAAATTAGGAAAGAGTATCTCATTAACTTAACAAAACTACATGCTCTCTCAAGAATGTCCTGCCAAATATCTTACACATCTAGCTCAGTTACAAGTATCAGTAAGCCACTAATTTTCTTTAAATTGTGTGTCTGAGAAAGAGTCACAAAGGAACTCTACAAGCATTCATGAGACAGACGACTGAAAAAGTGGCACTGCTATAACCATAGCTTGAGAAGACTGGGTTGTCACGGCTATTTTCTGCAGACTACAGACCTACCAGCCTCTAGTATAAATAAGTTGAAATTATGCAAGCTTCAGTTACACTACGCATTTCTATTAAAGAAACCATCCACACCATCCAAAAATCTCAAAAATTGAGATTCACCTGAAATAAGCAGTGTGTCCCAATGCATAAAGAAAAGGCTTGAATCCTTCTCTGCTGCACACTGACACCCATCCAGTTTTCACCTGAAGCATCTCCAGCCCTATGACAGCCTACCATTTAATATACAACTTATATGAAAAACACTTGTGTGCTCAGTTACACCTAACAGGCTACTTTAGTCAGACAATTAATTTACTCCAGTGTTCAAACTGAGATCTACCAACCTTTCTTATCGTGACTAACATAGGATGAAACCCTCGTTTTTCTGAAGCAAGCAATACTTGCCAGGTCAGTAATGACTTACACAAGCCATAATCAGAACAAGCCAGCAAACAGAAATGGCAGTATTAGAAAAAATGCTGCCTTTTACCCACCATACAAAATAAAATGACACACCCAAAAAACGCAGAGCCAGGCATTTTGGAGCGTCACTATCTATATTATTCTGCCCAAACCTTAACATCTATTGCGGCTATAGAAAGTGAGACACTGAGGTTTGGAAGGCTTTTCACAGGCTTAGAAGACTCACTTTTACTGACGGCTGTCACTTGCTACAGGTAAAACTTCTCCATGTGAGCAACTATCTGGCATCAAAGAACCCTGACCCATTGCACATTTGGGCAAACACTGGGTATTTACTTCAGCAGAGCCCAAATCCACATTTTCATGGACTGTCTTCTGCCCTCCCCCTTCCACAATACGTACACACGTGATCCCTATATGGGCACAAGGACACAACCCTTCTGAAGCCAAAAGCACAAGCCCTGTGAATTTCAGTGGTGTAAAATAAGGCCCCACTTTAAAGTAGTAACTCCTACTTTAAAAAAACCCTTACTTCTTCATCCTCATAGCACCACAGCAAATTACAGACTGGCATTGCAAGGCCACTGCATTATATCTCCAGATCCACCCCTTTACTCAAGAAATTAGGCTTTTACTCCTATTCTGAGTAATGAGATTTTCTTACCGTCCATGGCATTTGTAATAAGCAAGCTGAAGGGCAAGCTGCACAAATGTATCAGGATGAAGTTTCTTCTTCCTAATCAATGCTTTGCCGAAGGATGTGAAGGCATAACTCGCCAGCTGCAAGTCAGATACCTATCATACCAGAGGAAAAGCCATAGAAGTCAAGAAATAACACAACTTGGTTCACTTCAGATAAAACACACTCAATATAAACCAACAATGTAACAAATTTAACTGTGGCATTAAGTCCCCTGATTCATCAATTTATCAATAACATATTCATCCCTGTTCTCCAGAAGGGAGAAAAACCAGCCAAAACCATAAAAATAAAATGAAGGAAAGAAAACACAAAACAAACAAACAAAAAAATCCCAAACCCCAAAACCCCTGTGACAATTAAGAAAAGCAGAAAAAAAATACACCTTTTTGTAATAAAATTCTTTAGTACGTTCAATTTCATTTATAATCTTTTGATCCACTGTGAATACAAGTTCCTCTGGCCATGGAATATCTCTCACTTTATCTGATCCCTGGGAGGATGCAGACAGAAAGAAAGAAAGAAAGAAAAGAAAAAGTGTTATCCATAAGAAAAGACACATTAACTAATAACTTTGAAAGTTAAAAGGATAGGTACCTTCCATTTTCCCTCGTTTTCCATAATCGTCTTTTCAGCATAAGATAACATTGTAATTAAAGCCATGGCATCAAAAGGAGAATGCTAGAATCATATAAGACAAGATATCACATTATTTGCACAACTACAAGAGGATCAAATTTCTTTTTCCCTACCCCACTCTTTTTCTCGCAGACCAATAACTTTACTGCACAGTGTTGGACTTGTTTTTCCAGTTCCATAATATATACAGAACTTCTGTAAGTTCACCCACTGTTCTGACTGCTCTGCAGCCAGGTGAGGAGGCACAGCACACCACTGCTGTGGAAAAGCGTATTTCAGGCAAGATGTAGGCCCTTCTGGCCATTTAATAACGAGTTTAAAAAAACATGTGAGTTTAAAAAACACAGCTGTTCAAACAGCTACATCATACAAAGAGTTAATTTTAAGCCTTCTTGTGCAATGTAGTTTTTGTCTTTAGAACTCCCTCGTCATTTTAGAAATAAGATTATGATTTCAGATCTCATGTTCTTATTTCAAATATGATGTAACGTCAAACACTGCAAAAGCAGACTGCTTTTGGAAACTTGCCAGATAAGGTGCCTGGTAAATAAGGGTATACTAAAGAGGAAAACATTAAACATTTAAAATAATACTCTGAAAGGGAAAACTTAGTAAATAAATACTTGAAAGGTTTTTAAGTAGGGAAAAAAATTTTCAACTTACATCGCAGAATGCAGCACAAGTTCCATTGGAAAAAAAGATGCTGTTGTAGGATTTATCTCCCCAGCGTACAGTTGGATCACCTGTGAGTCCCAGCCTTGTAAGCTAAAGCAAAAGTTATACACCATAGGTTTTAAAATCCACTGAGAACACTGCCAACCTGTCAGCTAAACCAAACCTACATTAAGATGGTGAGACCTTCCTGAGAGATAAGTCATCTTCACCTAGTTGAAGATGAAACACGATTATAAGCCCAAGCTTTTAAATTACAGTGATAACAAGCTGATGACTATCCTGAAGAATAGGGGATGATGAGAATCCTGAAGGATAGGGGGCTAAAAGATTATGAAGATAGGATATTGGAAATGGGGATGGCTGAAATCTAACAATTTTAACTAAGTATTCCTACGGATCAACAAGAAGCATTATTTGCATATTTATCTGCTTCAGTTTCTCTGTTCTGAAAGAGCACGAAGTGCTACTTCTGCATATGTGCAGGAGAAATTTTTATATAAAGACCAGATATGAATTATCAAAAATCCTTAGTTACCTCAGTGTAGTCCTCAGGAGTTGCATGGGGACTAGAATCATCGAGGCAGATCACAAACAAACTTCTCTGAATTTTTTCCAGAAGAGTAAAGTTCTTTGGATCAAGATCAACCAAATACTCACGTAACTAGAAAGCACAAAAAGACAATGCTAAGTGAAATTACATATTTCCAGTGATCACAACGCTTTTCTCGGGAAGCAAACATCAAAGTATTCCCACCTCTGCCCATTTTGTCCTTTCATTGCTTGTCAGGGCTGCCAGTCCTGGTCCATCTGGTTCACTATGGCATCTTTTCTGTATATATGTAAGTTGCCTTTAAGAAGATTTCAAAAACTTTAGTTAACAAAGAACACGAGAGAAGATAAAGTCACCCTTTTTATCTCTCTCTTTTTTGCCATGCTGGAATTTTGGTTCCACATTCACAAGCTAATGTGAATTTTCAGGAAGCAGAAATCAGCTCCCTCAGACTTTAAGGGCAGTTGAAGACCTGCTCCATTTTCAGTCGCTAATGGTTAATTCAATTGCAGCTACCAGCTCAGTAAATGTAAACAGTTATGGTCCTGAAGTGTTATGCACTTCATTTAAAACTAGATCTAAGGCTTCAGCAGTACAGAACAAACTTTCCTGAGCAGCAGATATCTCCAATACTGCAGCTTTGCAGCTTTTATAGGAACTAATCAGATACAAAGGCAAAAATTGCACTCAAGATAAACCCTGAAATTTAAAGAACAGTAGCTACAGCACATCCTAGATGTAGAGACTGAACTACACAAGAATACTTATTTTCCTACCTTTTCCTTGCATTTTCCCTGTGAATAGCTATTAACAGAGAGCTAATATTTAGTTTGCAGATTCAGTTTTTTAAAGAAATTCAGTTAAAGAAACTCCACAAATTACAGGCATTTAATCTGGCTTATCCTTTGTTATGGCACTCTTGCCCATTAAATTTCATTACTGATCATTAGTTACACAGTTGACAAAAATAAGACACCCATGATGAGGTTATTAAAACAAACCACCAAGCAAAAAAATCAATCTGCCTTTTCTACAGACAATAGAATGTTTTAGGGTTTCTGTCTGTATTCCAGGTGTTGATTTCTTTGTTACTTGCTTGATCTAACAGGTACAGCTACAGAAATGAGAAGATTCTTCAACATGTTTTTAAGTATTAAAATACCAGACTCTAAAAAGAAGTTATTTTATAATTCTCTAATTAGCTTTTGTTTTGCCTAAGGAATTTGGCCATCCACCTTTTGCCTATTTTAGTTAAAATACTTCTGTTGTGCTCTATAAGCAGCACTTTGACAAATGCAGCAAGTTATTCCTATAAGAAATGCACAACCCCTCCTTAGTAAGTAGATGCATATAGATCCCAAATCAATCACAAGAGATATGCTGAAGCTATCTCTGTCTGTGACATCAGAGTTCAACTAACACAGTAGGAAACCCTGTGTCCATAACTGTATTGACAGTTAGAAAAGCCACCACCTCCACATTACTGGGAGATAGCAGACATAGTGCAGAAAAGCTTTAAACATTGCCAGTTTCACTAGTACTGAAATTTAGTATTAAAAGAACCAAATTCTTTCTCTCTGTTCCTTTGCAGCACCTCAAGAATATGAAAAAAGCCACAAACATGGCTGGTTGTCACAGGTCTGATGAGAAGAGGTGAAATACTGCTGTACTGCTCTGTAGTTAGCAGGGAGTCAATCAGTGTATACTAATGGGAATTCCAGGCCCTCTACTGTTGAGAAAATTAACCATAAGTGTACTAGATAAGAATCAATGTGACAGTGGTGCTTCATCTGTGTTAATGATTAAGTAGCAATGAGACAATTATCAATGTGAGTTGGTCCTGAAAGGAATGGAGCTATATGTATTTTTAATAATTCCATGCCAAGAAACTTCACACATGAATCATGCTACCTACTGAAACATCTTCATTCAGCCCTTTTGCGTGACGTTCTGTGGGTGTATTACAACAGTACATGATCATCAGTGCTTCATGCCAAGAAGCTGCCATCCACTAAACAAGAACTTACTCAAATCTGAACCCTCAGGTAGATGAGAAGCTGTAGCTTCTCTCACACCTAATTCTTTGGGGTGAAGGGGATAGAAAAAGAACAGACTTTGGTATGTAGCTTAAATAGGACAGCTTATTTGAGACAAGGTGGCTTGAAAACCTGAAAATCTCTGGAGGAGTCACCATATTGCCTTCATGTATAGCATCAAATGCAAACACTCGACCTCGACACAGGACTATTAAGTGAGAAGGGCATTCACCTTCAGTCTCTGAAATGAAACAAAAAAAAAGAAAATCCAACCATGAGGATAAAGTGAATGACAGATATAGGAAAAACACTCAGCAAGTCCTACAGACTTTTTTGTTCAAAATAAGGCAGACTTTGTACAGTTAAAAACAGGAGATAAGAACAAAAGTAACTTTAGAAGTCAAATTGCATTATCTTACCGCAAATTTAAACATTTTTAAAACCATCAGAGAAAATACACAGAAGTACATAACTTTCACTGTTACTAATTACTTCAAGTCATTGTCACTATCTAGTAGCAAATGTCATTTATTTGTGTACCTTGTAGGCAGGAACACCCTCTGCCATAATGAGTCTTGATTGCTGAAAGGTGATCTAGTGACATTTCTCTCATGCGCATGAGTTTGGTTGGTTGGTTTGTTTTGTAAAAGGGATTAATATGATGCAGCAAGCCCGCTGCTTAGACACCTGGCAAACAATTGAGTCCTTCAGTTGTCAGTGTTTATGCAACCAGTTTCACCCACACAGCTCAAGATGCGAGATGCACTACTATATCAATCAGACCTGAGCAGCACATGCAGATCTGTAAAAAGGGAGCACTGACACACCAATTTGGCCATTATACAGAAATGTGGATGATGCTGGCCCACACTGGGCCAGGACCATTTGCATAGCATTGCCTTACTGAACCCACCTTTCTGGAAATAAGATTAAATAAAAGTTGGAAAAGATTCTGACAAAATCCAGATGTTAAAATCCCAAGAAACGTGGCTACACTTTTCTCACACTGAGCCACGGTGCTACATGTTTTCTAGTCAAGTATTCCACCCTGGGAAAAAGAAGAAATGCATGCTGCTTTACTGCAAGTATGTAACTGAATCGGCATCCACTGGAGTCTCCATCTCATCTATAAGGTTTTTACCTAACTTTATGATCCTACCTTCTAAATCAGATAATACAATTCAATACATACCTGGTGAAAGACATTCTAAAGTGAGGAATTTGTCATTTCATGCAAACCTCATCTTCATAGACCATGAAATTAATTTCTAATATAACAAAAATCAGAAGGGATGACATAAAATTCTATTACTTTAGGTAGCACCATCCTAACTGTAGCGTCTAAAGCAAAGGGTAGAATCAAGTTTGGAAATTAACATACCTAGAATTAAGTGTCTGAGATCTCACTACAGTTGGTAGAGATCTACCCAATACACTTAATAACAACTAATGAGCTCTTCACCTGTTCTCATTAAGGTGTCTGATGCAGGTTGAACCAAACAGCTCTTCAGGTTCCACTGATCAGGCTCTCTTTGCTTTCAGCATGGTCTTTGACTACAAGCTGACATTACCTGTTAAATTTTAGGTGCCTTACTCTGCAATCTGAATGCAATTTCAAGTGGTAACAGCTTTGTTTATTAAGTGTGATCATAACAACACATTGAGTTTCCACCATTTGAATGCTGCTTCTATGTTTTGGTATTTAAACTGACTCTTCAATTGTAATACCAAGATATAACCCTTGAAACTTGCCTTCAACTTTGCATTTTCTCATCATAAACTGTGGTATGGAGATCACCTTACATATTTTCTATGGACAAAGGCAATGCCTCCTTCTTCTTGAATTCCTGAGGCTTAGGAACTCACACTTCCCACAATTATCTAGGCTGACACTGCTGAACAACTCTGGCCACATCAGAATGTGTGTGAGAGTGGTGTTACAATTTCAATTAGTTGATTACTAATACAACAGTATTTGTTAGTGGAGGCTGAATAAAAACATTACGCTTTCACTCTAGCTTTTGATCCTGTACCCCAGAAAACCACTGGAAGCTTAAAAGAATGGCTTCAAGAAGCACTGTGGAGTACTTTCAAGACTGAAAATAGAAGCTGACCAAGCCAAGAAACAGCACAATGACAGAAAATAAGAACTATTCCAGCAGAACGTATGGGAACACACTTGAGAAAGGCATTCTGTGGAAGATGCCATTAGTAATGATGCTGAAATTCTGTCCCTACAATACACAGACTCCACCCTAATTTTTAACACATGGAATTTGTCTTTTTTTCAATTTTTAATGCTGCCACACTTCTTATAGGCACCAGGCTGGTAAGATACAATTTGAAGCATAGCTTTCTTTTAAATCTTGTTTAGTAAGGACTAAATATTGGACCAAAAAGGACATTTGTAGATTAGATATCTTTGCTTCCTTACATAGGCACGCAATGAGTATCTGATTTAGTGCTTCAGGAAGCAAGTACCCTATGGTTAACATGACCACTCACTCCATTAGCCCATTAATATAAAATCATTTGCTTGTATTAACCCCCAGTCTGTGTTTGTTTACCAGTTTTAAAATAACTGCCGATCGAGTCTCTGGTAACTCCAGGAATTTTACAAGTGCAGAAGAGCATTCGAAATTGGTTCATGTCCAAAACAGTCCTCCCAGATCTCTGTATTGCCACCTTCTCTCTGTAGTAAATAAATACACCAAAATTAAACAAGACAGATGATAATTATGCAAGTAAATCAAAGTAAGACAAAATTATCTTTCACTGCAAAGAACACATGCCAATGAACGTAAACATATTTTTGCGACTGAAGTACACATAGATCATTAATAAGAATCTTCAATTTCTTAATTTAATTCTTAAGAAATAATTACTTAAAAGTCTTACTCTCGTAATAGTTCCCAGTATTTCAGAGTGTGCCATATATTTACACACGCCCTTTCTATCTGAGTGCCCTCTTTTGGTGGCCAGAAGTGTTCAATATAGGGACCGGGGCCTCCCATGTTACAGTGTATTTGCGTTGATATGCGAAGATCAAGATAAGCCACATTCAGCCACCAGTCCTCCAGCTGAAAATGAAAAATGTTTAGCATCAGAATTAAGTTTTAGTCATTAATTCTTTAATAATCACTTGATTGTTCAACTGTCTGCTGCTTTTATCTTTTTTTTTTTTTAATATTTGGATAGTAGTTCCTATATAATAGAAGGTAGGATAGTGGTTCAAAACTAACTGCAGAGGTTAATGTATACAACTCTTCTATTTTCAAGCCTCAAATAAAATTCAATACTGCTTAAGACTATTAAACTGTGAATTATAATGAAGAGTTCTTCCCTGACATTAATGATCTTAAACTCTTGCAGATGTCAGCTGTGGCCGCTAATAATATCAGACAGATTATTCCATGAAGAATGGAAGGATAGGAGATTTGTGTAAGAGAGGATCTGGGACAGACAATTTATAATGTATTTTTTCTATCATCGTCTGGAAATCTGCACTCCAGAGTGTGTCATGTTAAGGTTTACAAGGTTCTCATGAGCTCCACTTAGTAAAGACCCCCACTCGGATCCCTTTCTCTGTTGAAAGACAACTTTAAAATGCTACCACATGGCTTTTTTCAGGAAAGAAAGAGAACATACTCTAAATTCCTTTGTCTTTTTTCCCCTTTTCTTTTTTTCCCCTTTTCTTTTTTTCAGGGGGTGGGGTGGGGTAGAGGTAACAGAGGAGGAAACTGACAGTCAAAGCATTCCAAGGCTGGCAGGTAACAACATTTAAGTTAGTGAGCTTTCTTTGCCATTCAGCTTTGAAAAAAAACCACCAAGCCACATGTATGTAACTGAATGGGTTTGTATCCAATGACCAAGTGGCAGATATAAGGAAGATCCTAAGATTAAAAAAAAAGCTAAATGACTCTCTAAATTATATCCTGAACAACCAACTACCTGTAAGTTGAATTATGATTTCTTACATATCTAAATACGTACCCAGTTCCTTCTCATTTTAGCTCTTTCTAGTAATTTCCGATGCAACTCTTTCCCAATCCCATTTTCAAATTTTTTAACTATATCCTCGGTTCTTTGATATTCTTGTTGATTTAGAAAAGGCTTCACTGTAAAAAGGAAATGGTTTTGTTTTATTTTAAACACAACTGTATACTGAGATTTATTCCAAGATGCACATATCCATGGGCAAGGAAGTAGATGAAAATACTCGGAATTTATTTTTCTAAAACAAGTATTTGAAGGGAACACAAAATTTAAAATTCCATAAATTAATCATTGTGTTCTAATACAACATAAATACATACTTTTAAATAAATGCAGATGTTAGGAAATTAAAGCAATTGCTGAAAACCTGAAACAGATAACCAAATCAAATATATTTAAAACTGTAGCTGGAAATACTATGGAGTTCTGCAACAGCTGCCACAGAACTCACTGAATAATTACATTTACAGGAACTTCCTAAATGAATATATTGAGCCATATGTGTCTGCCACCCTACTGCACCAACCATAAGTTATTTGCCTTTATCTTCAAAAGTCTATTCATGATCTACAAGCACCTTGCCCATCAATTCCCATTCACTGTCCCCACATTATGCTTACCTTTGAATGACACTGATGCCAGTTATTACTACCCACATTTTGTATTTTAAAATACTTCTGGATTTCTCTCGGATCATGCACCATACAGGCCAAAGTTCTTTGTAAACATCTGCAAAACTAGTCATTATTTTAATCTAAAAAACTTCCTTAGAGCCTTTTTACCATGAAACCTGTGGTCATTAACAGGCACTGCTGATGTCAGATTCCAGAATGGGAGGGGTACGGTTCTGCTGATTCAGTGCCTACACAACGAAGTCTGACTCATTTTTAAGGATGCTGGACACTACTGTCAGCTGATTTCTTATCTGTCTTGCTAGTGCTAGCCCTGTGATCTACTTACAGCTGTTAAGAAACAAGGTAGGATACTTGTTTGATCGTGTATCTGTATCACCTCTAATATATCCTTTATGAGTAACAATGGAGTTTCAGCTGGGCAAGGTCTCAAAATACTTACTTAGACTTGTAGAATTAAAATCCTACTTCCTCACCTCTGTGTCTTCCTACAATTATGACTGCTTGCCTGCAATCACTACTTTTTGTCTTCTTCATAGATCTAGAGAACATCTAGTCCAACACCTCATCTCAGTGGGGTCAGTTACAGCAGGGTGCTCAGGATTGTGTTGGGCTTTGAGTATCTCCAAGGACAGAGACTCTACAACCTCCCTGGTAGCAACCCATTCCAGTGCTTGACCACTCTCACAATAAAAATAGTCTTCTTCTGTTTAAAAGGAATTTCTTGCATTTCTATTTGTGCCCATCACCTCTTGTTCCGTCACTGGATACCACTGTGATGTCTGGCTCTGTCTTCTTTACTCTTCCCCATCAAAGTACTGACACATGTTGCAAAGATCCCCCTAAAGATCCTAAAGCCTTTTCCTCCCCAGGTTGAACAGTCCCAGCTCTCTCAGCCTCTTCTCAGATGTCGGATAATCCAAACCCTTAATCACTCTCATGACCCTTCCCTGGGCTCACTTCAGTTACTCCATGTCTTGCTTGTACTGGGGAGCCCAGAAACAGACACAGTACTCCAGACGTGGCCTCCCCAGCACTGAACAGAGTGGAAGGATCACCTCTCTGTCTGCTGGCAATGCTCCTTCTAATGGAACCCTGAAGGCTGCTGGCCTGCCCTGCTGCAAGGGCACACTACTGGCTCATGTCCAACTCAGGTCCACCAGGATCCCCAGGGGCTTTTCTGCAAAGCTGCTTTCCAACCAGTTGGTCCAGCTTGTGCTGGTGTGGAGAGTTGTTCCTCCCTGGTTGCAAGACTTGGCATTTCCCTTTGTTAAACTCTGTGAGGCTCCTGTCAGTCCATTCCTGCAGCCTGTCAAGCTCCCGCTGATGGCAGTACAACCATCTGGTCTATCAGCCACTCCTTCCTCCTTCCAGCTCTGTATCACTTGCAAACTCGCCGTGCATTCTGTCCCATCACCCAGGTTATTAAAGAAGATGTTAAACAATACTGGACCCCATGGGATATACCATCAGAGATGGTATACCATCCAGATGGCCTACATCTGGAATATGTGCTGCTGATCACAAATCTTTTGAGTCCAGCAGCTGAGATGATAGTAGAGAGTCAGGTGGACTGAAAACTTAGCCCATACTTTACCAGTTCATCTATGATGATTTTTAAAAAAAAACAAACACCAAAAAACAACCAACCACTTTTGATTTGCCAAAACCCTTGCTAAAGTCAATATAAACAATACAATATCCATTGTTCTCCTTTCATCCACTGAGACAGTCACTTCATCATAAAATGGCATCAGGTTGGTCAAGCATGATTTCCTTTTCAAAAAGCCATGCTGCCTACTCCCAGCCATCTTCTTGTCCTTCATATGCTTGGAAATGGTGTCCACAACTATTTGCCAGGGACTCCCGGGGATTAAGGTGAGGTTGATTGTCCTGTGGTTCCCCAAATCTTCCATCTTGCCTTTCCTGTAGACAGCAGTGACATTTGCTTTTTTCCAGTCCCCAGGAACCTTCCCCAGGCCCCACAACTTTTCAAAGATTATCAGAAGTGGCCTCCCAATGACAAAGGCCAGCCCCCTCAGCAGTCATGGACTCATCCCAACTGATCCCATGGAGTTTTTAATATCCAATCTGTTCAAGTGTTCCCTATGCTGATCCTATTCCACAAGGGTAAGTCTTCCTCACTCCTTTTCAAAATAACTCATTTTTTATCCTAATCATAAAAGGAATTTTAGTATTTTGCACTACCTGTCCTAAGGTGCAAGATAAAGATCCATTTTCAGCTACACACTGGCCAACTCCTGCTACTCCACAACAGTAGAATTCAAGTTCCAGTGATATTTTCCCTGCTTCATAGGACAAACATGGAGAGTAAGGGCCAAATGATACCTACAAATGCATTTTTAAATGCATGCTGACACCCTTAGACAGCAACACAGAATATCCACTTTCAAGTATTATCATACAGTGCTTGTGTTTAAATTGCACTGGGACCTCCCTAAGTCCCACTTACGCCACACATGCAACACCACCATGATTGGAAAGGTACCAGCATTCCACCTACACCTTCAGCACATATGATCAGCTATGAACATTCAGGCAGTACCTAACATATCTAGACCTTATCTAGATGCAGCCTGAATTGCACCACCTTCAGTTGTGACCACACATGAAAAAAGAAATTATGTTGACAGAGCAATCCCCTACACTATGTAATTTAGCAGCTCACAGTATTCACCCAGGAAACCTGGAGTTGAAAACCTCCCCAGACTGAGGGTAGTCCAGCACTCTAGGTTTCCCAGAAAGTGACTTAATTACCACACAATATCATAAGAGAATAATTATCCTCTGTTATTCAAGTTAAAATGTCATTACAGAGTATGCACATGCATACAAGAAAGAAAATAAGCAAAATTACTGGTTTCTGGTCTCTATTCATAGAAACCTTTTAGGTTGGAAAAGACCTTTAAGATCATCAAGTCCAACAGTTAAAGGGGTGACTAAGACTGCTAGGGGACTGGAACACATGATGAGATAAAGCTGAGAACTGAGTTTGTTCAGCTAAAAAAGAGAATGCAAAGGGAAGACCTTGCTGCACTCCATAACAACTTAATGAAAAGGCAAAGGGAAGACAAAGTACAGTTCCTCTGAGAGATTCAGAGAAATAGGACAAGAGAAAATGGACTCCGGTTGGAGCACAGGAAATTTCTGACAAGGAAAATATAAAGGTTGGGGGTGGGTGGGGTGGGGGGGTGGTTCTTTTTTTCCTTCTTTTTTTTTTGTTGGCTTGTTTTTTATTTCCCCTTCCACAATTATGAGGGTGATCAAACACCAGAAAGGTTGTCCAGAAAGGCTGTGGAATCTCCATCCTTGCAAATATATAAAACCCAAATAAGCAAGGCCTGAACAATCTGCTGTAGCTGGACCCGCTTTGAGCAGGGATCTGGTCTAGATGAAACCTCCCCAGCCTACGTGACTCTAAACCCATTTGATCAGATGTAGAAGCAGCACTACTAGGAAGGAGCAGAACTCAGCACCTTTCTCACTGTTCAGGGGAACTTTTGTCTTGCCACTTTCTCCAGGCCCACAGACCTTGTCTTCCTTTTGGCATAGGAGATCAGCTCCATCCACGAACAAGAAGTAGCACATGAAAGACCTTCAGTTGCATAGTTAAGGAACTCTCTGGAAAGCTGGAACTTTGGGGTTTCATACTCTCAGGTTGAGTTCAAGCTTCTCAGTCTCAACCTCTGGTGCACGAGATTAAAGGCTAAATAGCACCTTTAAAACAAGGTTAGTCATTCTGAAGCCAAAGCAGAGGTAGCTACTGTAAAGCCTTAAATAAGGCACCTTCTGAGACATACTTTGTCCAGCTTTTCCAGTTGACTGGCTCTAAACAGACAAGTGCTTTACCAACAGGCACACTGACTAATGTTAAGTGCCTGGGGTCCCCCTCCAAACAATGAAGGACATGAGCTTCCAGAATGAGTCACAGCATCTACTAAGAGTCATCTGGAAGTTCTGAAATATTCTCCAAAGGCATGTCCTTTCCTTCACTCACTGCCACAGACTAAGCAAATTACAATCTTAAGCCATGAAAATCACCAAGCTACTGTCTAGAATAATGTACTGCACATTCTGGCATTCAGCGATCTGTAGAAGGGAAGACCGTGGCAGAACAAACAGTACTAGACTAACTTTGCTCCAACCTCCAGTGAGACTGAAGGAGATCAACAAGAAGGATCAAAGCTACAGAACGACTTACGTACAGGGAACAGTAAGTAGGAACTAAGTTCAGCAGGCAAAAAAAGGGGGACATGTGATAAGGTATTTATGAAAACACAGATCAGAATCTGAAAACAAAAGC
Organism: Microhierax caerulescens; assembly: GCA_035590215.1. Lineage (NCBI taxonomy): Eukaryota > Metazoa > Chordata > Aves > Falconiformes > Falconidae > Microhierax > Microhierax caerulescens. The sequence continues at coordinate 73,768,054 of JAVJGJ010000047.1, read as the reverse complement.
AAATTCACTCTCAGATTTTATCACTCCATAACTTGGGACAGCCAACTGGCTTTACAAAAGTTTACAAGTTCTAAATGGCAATTCTGTTATTGCAGGTTCAGTACTGTTGCAGCACCACTTTAGTTCATCTGCATTACAACAAAAAGAAAACGTTGTTTTACAGTCATACACACAACATTTTTTTCTCTAAAACCACCATTTCAACATTCTGTATCAAAAAGTGATGATGTAAAGAACACCAAAGAAAACCTATTACAATCAGCTGGGCCATTTCCACTATGTGCAGAATAAAAGAGAACTTTGAATAAACTGAAGGATTTCTATTTTGGGAAAGGGAAGTTTTGGTGTAATATGTTGCTCCTAAGGAGAGAACTTCAGGTCTTACTCTGTTAGTATTCCTATATCCAGGTAAAATGGTTAAGACACAAAGCAGATGTTCCAGAAAAAAGCTCAATGTCTCAGAGTTCTGAAAATTATTAAAGAATCATAGGAAAGTTATCTCAAGACACATTACATAGGTAATGTATCTTTGTCATCCCCAATATATCAAAGCCTGATAATCGCAATAAAGAACCAACAGTCATCTGTGCTTCATAAACAAAGCTAGACACATATGCACTGATGTTGTTTTCAAAATTTTTCTCTTATATGATCTTCTTTAGACAGCCAACACTTCAAGGCAGGAATTAGCCAAGTTAGATTATTCAAAAAATGCCCTCCACAGCTTTTTCCTACTGCTGTATAGTTAATAGTAGTGGTGGCAAAGACAAATATTTAAGTATGAAAAAGTTTGAAGTAACTTTTTTACAAAGATTCTGGGCAAACAGTCATAAACAAGCAAAGTAGTTACTAGGCAAAACGAAATTTGAAGATGGAAAAGCATCTTTTGTTAGACCAGACAGAACTGGGGGAAAAAAAATCCAACAAAAACCCAAAACCCAAACTCAAAGCAAAACTTTATGGAAGGAGAAAACCTCAACCCAAAAGTTAACCTTCCCACATACCCAATTCCCTTGAAGAAAGGTAAATAGGGATAAAATGGAAACTTTTACACAGGTTGCTCTGGGCACTTATTTTCCCATATTGAACCTGAAAAAGACCTTTTGCACCCTAAACTTGTCTGGATCCTCCAATGCAACTGCACCCGTTGATACAAGCTGTCTCTACAAATCACTTCAAGAATGTCTTCAGATGAGCCTGGCAACAGCAGCACACGCCACGCTACTATTACAATATTAAGTCATTACCTGCATTAAGGTATTTACTTAAAGATTCATCAAGAGGAGGTACTGGCAGCGAAGGCAGGGAATCTTGGTACTGAAACGTTCGCTCCTCAGAGGACTCAAGCACTTGCTTTTCCATGATGCAGATCTGCAGCACAACAGTCAATTAACGAAGCCGAAGCTGGATGCTGCATTTCCCCACACTGTCTTCTCCCCCTCCCTGGCCCCCGTCATTTACAGGGTAGGAGACACCCACCCGGGAAGGGTCCCCGCGATCGAGGATTTCTTGCCGGCCTGAAGCCACAGGAGGTACACAGACACACAGACACACACATACATACATACATCTGGTGAAACTGTGAGCCGGCAGCTACCGATGCTCCCTCCGGGTGCGCTGCCAAGACCCAGCTCGGGGCCTGTTGCTCTCCCGGGGAAAGCCAGCCGGCACTGGGACACCCACCAACTGCGACCAGGGGCAAACTGGAGGAGGTGGAACCCGGCCGGCAGCCGCCATCTCGCCGCCCCCCGCAGACCTTCACCGAGGCTCCCACCACCGTAATAATGACGACGGGGCGCGGCCGCCGCCCGAGCCCAGGCCGTGCCCCCTCCGCCCCAGCGCTCCCCCCTGGCGGGACGGCGGCCCGGGGCGGCCCGGGGCCGAGCAGGGCCCGCGCCAGGGAGCTGCCCCGGAGAGGCCCGGGAGACCGGGGCCGGGGCTGAGGAAACAGTCGGGCGGAGCCGAACCGTCCGCACGACCCTCTGCCCCACCGAGGCGCACCCCCTAACGTAAGAGACCGGCGGCGGTGACCGCCCGCCCCGCGGAGCGTCGCTTACCTCGGCCTGGACGGGCCCGCCGCCGCCTCAGCCGGCTACTGCCCGCCTGCCCGGCCGGCTCGCTCACTGCCCGCCCCGCGCTGCCCGCCAGTCCAGGCTGCAGATGGTGTGCCGCCGCTCCATCGGGCCC
>JAVJGJ010000047.1:73749168-73765767 GCA_035590215.1 Microhierax caerulescens | reverse complement strand
ACCCGCCCGGCCGGCTCGCTCGCCCGGCTCACTGGCTCGCTGCCTGCCTTCACCTCTGCCCCACTTCCAAGCGGGCCCGGAAGGCAGGCGGGCGGGCGGAGCGGGGCGGGGCGGCCGAGGGGAGGCGGTGGCCGCGGGGAGGCGGTGGCCGCGGGGAGGCGGCGGCCGGAGGGCCCGAGGCTCAGCGGCGCCGGGAGCGGGAAGTGGCCCCGCCGCCCCGCGGGCTCTGCGCTGGGGCTGCGAGTAAAAGGACGAGGGGATGAGGGCAAAGGCTCCGCGGCTGGTGCCCCTTGCGGGCTGTGCTTGTAACCCCGGCCGCATCCCCCGCTGGCCTGAGCCCCGCTGCGACCCCCCGGCTGGCCCGGAGGGGCTCTTGGCCCGGGGGCAAGTGGCCCTGCTGCGTTGTGGGTGGGGAAGAGCCCAGGAGCCAGCAAGGACGTTTCTGTGGCACAGGTCTGGGCCAGACCGGTGGGTTTCTTTGCCACCCGTTAAAATGGGTGTGGGAGAGAGGCTTGTGTGGTGTGACCTGCAGCCCCACAGGAGTGGGGGCAGGCACAGACCACCAGCCGTGAGGAGTGGGACTTCGGGTGGTCCTCACGTCCTGGAGCAAACGCTTTACCACGTGGTGAAGCACCACTTGTACTGGGAAAGACACGTGAGGCCTGCCCAGTCCCACTTGCCACGTTTATGAGGTTTCTACTTTCAGAGACACCTGCCAGTACTGCCATTTGGCACACTGAAGGGGTCTTTGTCACCTGCCTGTATTCATGGGTGATGTGTGATAGAGAGCTATGGCTCATCGCAGGGACTTCCCCCTCTTCCGTGGTGGCGGGGGACCCTGACTGCTCTGCAGAGCTCCCAGACCCAGGGGAGTTCCTGGTGAAAGACTGGCATCTCAGGTAGGTCTTGAAGCAGTAATAGAAGCAGTGTGGTGTGACGTAACCTGGCACACACCTCCCTCTCCTGCCCTGATGGCTATTTGCATCATGTAAGAGTCTGCACACAAGGTGGAGGGTTTGGACCGGGCTGCAGTCTGTAGCCTGATGCCTGCCACCATTGCCTCCAGGCAGAGACTCGGGACCTACAGAAACCCAGTATAACCTGACCAGATTGCAGACCCTATTACTTCCGTGCCTATGAGGCTCCAGATGTCTTTGCTATTATAGACCATATGAGGACTGCAGCCTCCTATGGCTCCCTTTTCCCTTGTGGGGATAGTAGACTCCAGATCCCTATGGCCCTCTCTTTCATGAAAGGTTCCCATCACACGTGCTTTTTTAATACTAAATCTTTGCTTAATCCTTCTCACTGATTCCCACGTAGGTCCAAAGGCAGCTCAGAGATTAAAATCAAGGGCAATTATATCTTCATCTAAAAATGTAATTAGTAGCCTGTGCAAAAGAACAAAGGTATAATGCAATACTTAAAAAAAAAAAAAAAAAAAGCAGTTTAGCAAGGGGTTTGTAGTAATAGTTGCTGTGTCTAAATGGATTTAAGTTTAGTTCAGGTTTCAATTCACAGCTGTAAGTCTGGCTTTGAATGAGCATAGCAAAGTCAGCACGTGATAGAAAACAAACTTATAGTCCTACAATCTCTCAGTTATTCTTGCCACTGAAGTATTGATAACGGGGAAATAGGAAAGATTACTATTTCATATTCTGCATCACAAATGGCAAGTTTTTTAAATGTTGGTTTAAAGTCTGTAGTTGTAGCTGTGAGAATTGCTATGATAGATATCTAAGTTGGGGCCTAGCAAAAAAATTAACATCCACACATTTTAGATAACACCAAGACATTCTAATACCCTGTTCAGACTGTAGAGATGGAAATAGGAAGTTTGGTTTCTGGCTGGTTTTTTCATTGTTCTTCATTATTGTACTTATGTAGGAGCACGCCAAGCATAGGTGCTGTGAAAGCAAAGTGGATAAAATAAACTGTTCATCTGCTGAATTCCTACTTAATTCTACTCTTCCGCTGTTCCTAAAAAGAAATGTTATTATCTAAATCTGTACATTTTTAGAGCAGGAAGACTGAGGACAGAATATTGCATAATAGGGATCACCTCATTTTTCTTCACTTTCTTCATGGGCTTGGCACCAATTTTAAAATATTTTCTGTGACATAACCTGCCATGCTCAGAACAAATTGTTAGCATTGCTATACTGCATTATCACTCACAGGTTATGTGAACAGTGCTTTGTTCCTTAATTTCTTTCCATCTGCAGCAGTGGCACCTTCTGGTTGCATCTCTGTTGCTATATACCTTTGCTGCCAAAATGGCTTTCCATTACCTGCCTCACTACCTCTCCTTCCCTGGGCCACCTCTTGCTATGTGCAGTTATATGTAAAGCAGTTACTTTGTGGTTAGCACACAGAAAAGATGGCCAGGATTAGTGACCTACTAAATTTAGTATTAGTATGTTAACCACCTTTAGGGTCTTTGCTAGTTGGATGGAAAGGGTCAGCTTTCACTGCTCCCTATGGCAGGTGCTTAATGTTGCAAGCTTCCACCTCGTTTTTTCCCTTGAGATGTTATTTTTCTACATTGATGTCTTGCCTCTTGATGCTTGAGCTGCTGCCTGGCCCCATCTCAGCAGTCTTTACCTTTATCTTCGATTCTACCTTTCTTGCATTTCACAGCTTGACTTTGTGGACTTCATCATGGCTCTTTCTCTCGGTTTTACAATTTCCTCAAAAATCTGAGCAAAGTTTATGTAGCTGTGCCATAGCAGAACTAGGCTGACAACACAAACAGTACGAAAGGAGTGGAGGTTATGTTGTTCCTTTTCATATTCACCTTTGAAGCATACACATGTCCTTTAGTATATTTGCAGTTTCAACACCCTGGAAGGTCCAGGTGGTAAAACTGGGAATGCATGTTGGGTGTCTTTAATACTTATTTCGTTAGTTTTGCATTGGTGATACTGTGAGCACATGAGCTACAAGTCTTCAACAAATTTTCTCTATGATTTCCTAATTTTTTTCATGTCTAAGTAAAGGAATGGATACAGTTTTCTGGAGAACAGAATTCCAGTTGGTAAAGACATATATTATTTCTTTTTTCATCAGCAGCTTTTAGATGTTAGAAATTGCATTAACCTATTTGGAGTGTAATCTGCCAAAAATGTAACCGTGAGTGATACATTGCTGGGAAAAATATAATCAGTGGAGAAAAAAGTTGAGTATACTCCATACTTTTCTCCACTACCTTACATTGTCTAGGTATAATGATGCAAGATTACCATAGTCTTTATTTTTCAATAAGCAAAGACCAGTTTGCTTAAGACCCTCCTGAACCTGGGAGCTACTGAAACGTGGTTTCCTAGAGTGTTTTCCCATGGTTTATTGATTTTGCTCTCTCCTAAATGCAAGATAAGACCATTGCTTTTCCCTGAGTAGGAAAACTTTTAGAGATATGAGTCCATAATCCTAAAAAAACCCTAATAAATATTACAATACATGTTACAGGTGTGCTTTCCCCCTAACTGGACCCCTCTTTTCATGAAAAAAAGCTGAAGTACATTTTATTTACTTTTATTAATGACACTGTGAATGATGAATGTGAACAAGTATGTGTGTGATGTAGTAATGTGTAAGGTACTGATACAGCTGCAGAAATAAGCAATTCCAACTGGATCACAATGTGTAGGATGCTGAGACATGCTGGTATCCATAGGCTGCACAAAACGCATTTCGGTTGTGAAGTTATGTAAAATCAGCAGAGAATGACATTGCTTACCTGTCCTACAGCTGGCCAGGCCTGTTATTACAAGTTGGCAGATACCAGGCTGTTGATGCCCTGATTTGTTAAGGCTCTCACGTTCCCAGTGGCTTTAATAGAAGACTCCATACCTACCAGTGAACTTGTTCGTTTGACTCCCAGGCTCCCTAGTCCACTTCTGAGCTTAATGGTGGGCTGCTGAATGGACTACCTTAAATCTGAATTCTGTGAGTAGACAGCTGTCTGGGGATAGGGTTGCTTTTTGCTTGGCTTCCAGAACCTGCAGGCACACAGTTAACCCATGTATGCCTGAATGGCATGTGTCTAGTATGTAAGATTTACAAGTGCCTAGGTATCTGACAAGCCTCTCAGGTCCTGGACTGGCCACCAGGCAAATACCAAGCTCCTGCAGTTCACAAAGACTAATTTCATAGATTTCTAGACTGTGTGCTATAGAGCATATTTTAATTTGAGAAATGTCAAAACAGCCCTGTGCTGCAAGTGCTGTGTTTCTTTACCTTTGGCTTTATGTTCTCTGTAGGCTGGGGCTGTTGGGTCCGTTCCTGTGTTTGTCCTAGTGGCTGGTCAGTGCAAAAGCAGTTCTGTTGCTTGTGTTTTCAATTGTACTTTTCAATTAATATTTCTTGACCTACTACTTCATGCCCTGAAAGCTTATCTCTCAAAAGCGTGCTTGAAAAATAATCTAACATGTTTTTACTATACCACGTCTCTGTCCATTTGGGATTCTGCAGTACTAGAAAAATGTTGAAAAACTGAAGTGAGTCTGGCAGGCCCCCCTGTGATTGTGACTGGAGTGGGTGGTGTACAAGGAAAGGCTGAGATAAATGGTTTTATCGTAAAAGGAGAGTGCTAAATGAGGAATTTAATAATGTCTTCAGCCATCTAATGGAAGAGGATGAAGAGGACAGATAGAGCCAGACTCTTCTTGGCTGTACTGAGGAAAAAGACACAAGACTTGCAGATGCAAGGCAGAAGAAGGGATTAGATAGAAAGATAATTATCCTCACTGTGAGCATGGTTGAACACTGGAACAGTGGACACAGTTACCTAGGGAGGCTGTGGAGTCTCCATCCTTGGAGATACTCAAAACTCAACGAGGCAGAGCTTGGACTATATGATCTCTAGAGGTTCCTTTCAACCTAAACTATTCTGTGGTTTAAATGATTGTTTTTTAATCTTTTTATACAGCTCTTTATAGAACTAGATTTTTATTTTCAGCTTATTCTGAAAGTGAAGACAATAAAAGAATATGTACTCCCCAGGGAATATTTTCTTAAAACAGAATTCAGTGTTTTGGTTTTTTTTCTTACATTGAGCCGTTTCTTTGCCAGTAGTTCAACAAAGAAACATTTTTTTGACTGTGAACACTCTAAAGCAGTTTTTGTCTGCCATTAATTCATCAGATCACATATGTAACTTTAAATTTTTAGGTAATTAAAAGAAAGCTCGTTTCTCTTGAAAATCCAGGAAAATCTTGATTATGCAGAGGAACTGCTGTGTATCCTTTCTTCATTGTAATAGGATCTAAGTCAGATCTGAGGTATAAGGTCAACAGAAAGAAGTAGTGAAAAGATAAAGACAATCTAGAAATAATTTTATTTTTTTTTAGAACTGCTGTCTTGTAAAAAAAGAAAAAGACATTTCCCTAATCAGATATGCTTAGATTTCAAATAAATCCATATGTATCTGATTGTATGCCAAAGAAGATTATTTATTCATGCAGTAATTCTTTCTTGTGTGTGGCATATATTTTTTTCCTGTATGAAAATTAGATCAGCTGAATGTGCCTTTCAAACCAGTAAGACAGACTCTGCAAGTTTTTTGTTTCAGTAAGAGCTGTAAAATAATTCTTAAAGGCAAATTACTCCATTAGGTTAGCACAGATGTGCCTTTTACATCCAAACCTTGTGGCTGTATATGTAATCTCAGCGAGCACCTTTCCAGCTGGCTGAAGTGGGTCAAAGTCTGCAAAAAGGTCATGAAAAGCTCTCTCCTTATTGACAGGAGGATGGTGACACTCTATGGGATCAGCTGACTGATGTAGGTGAAAACAAGGTAAATATTAGTTTTCAGCTTGATAAACAATGTGCTCTTACATAGCTATGTAGTTGCTAGTGTTGACAAAAAGATTGGGGTAGAAATGTGTGCTCTGAGAAGCTAGGAAGGGCAGGATTGTCTCACCAAAAGTAAGATCAGACAAAGCTGACAACAAATGTGCATCTCAGTTACAGCTTTGTCTTAGGTTACTCTCTGAACCGTGCAGTTTCTCTGTTCCCCATAGTTGCCTTCAGCACAGATTTTGCAACAAATTAGATCTGATTTGTGACCACTATTGCAGCAATTCTACTAGCTTTGGATTTCATAGGCATCCTAACCACTGTGATTGCCAACTGGATGTCCCTCTAGACACTGTATGCAAGCTTTGATGCCCTCTCCAGTTCTTTTTTGTGTAGATTATTTTCTATTCAGCAAAAGAAAGCTGTATCAGACTCCCCACCTCTGTAGGAGGAAATACAGACTTCCTTGTGTTTATTCATATAAAGGCATTAATTTTTATGAGAACTTTGCAGCAAAGACAACACTGATTTTGAATGCTGTTACACTGCTATTGTCATCAAATACTACTGTATGTCATCCTGTGACTAACAAATCTTTCCCATTTACTGATTTGTGACATTAATCTTGTATTTGTTTCCATACCTTATTATCCACTTGTGTTAGCCACAGTTTGAGGCCTGCTTTAGGAAGTGCTTGAGCAGAGGGTATGTATGAACAGTTTATGGACCTACCAGTGCATCAGCAAAGCTTACAATTCCTCTATTTTTGCCTTTTTAAGGAGCGGGTGTCTGCCCATCATTCCAAGAAAGTATCTAGTATCGGCCAAAGATGACATGAAGGATCAGATTCTGCTTTATGGCTATCTGGTTATATCCATCCATCAGCTAATTCATGCCTACAGCATGGGCTGCTTATTAACTTGTATAAATACGTATTACCAAATACCCATGGGTTTGCTCTAAGAATATGAGAGATGGAAGTGGGAACATGAGGCCTATTTGTGATGCTGAGACAGCTGTAGGTGGTGCCATGAAGCAATAACTAGTAATAGCAACTGGTAATGAACTCAACCCTTTTACAAAGAGAAAGGTACCAGATACCAAAGAAACATATCTACAGGTCTTAGCACAAGGCTCGTCAGCATATTTGCTCTCATGTCATCTAGTCATGAGTAACAACCAAACTCGGTTTCCTCCTGATTACAGCCTCTCAAGGAAAAGCCTCTGTGTTAAGGATCCTGGAACATTCTCTTCCCTAACATCCTGTGTCCTTTCACTTTTCCTGCATACCTATTGGTTTTGACTGGTGCTTCCAATGCCCGCTACATGCTGTCCAAGAGCTGAGAGCAGCATGGCTAGGAGATGGAGGGACCTCCCTTCAGAAGCTGCTAATCTCTATAGTAGCAGTTCCGCAAAGTACTAGTTCTCCAAACTGTTGCCAAGTTTATTATCAAGGTTTGCTGACAGATACATCATCAGCGTATGTGAAGGAAAGAAAACCAAGCCTTGTCTGATTTTAAGCATCTGAAGATAACAATGTACTGTTCTGTTGCTTATAGTCATCTTCCCACTTTTTTCTAGGACAGTTTTGTGCATGGTAGTGCAAGTACAAGCATAAGCCATGCCCCCATTTTGTGGCAGATAGAGTAGATCAAGCTCTGAATGACACACAAGTTATCATCAAATTGGCGCCGCTGTTCACTCTTAGTGGTTGACTGTTGGCAACTACGTGACTCTTCATGCTTTACAGAAATGCAGAGGGAGAAGGGAAAAATGTTTATACAACTGACCACTGTCTCAATCTATCGCTATTTCTGTTGGTCACCAGTGTATAGTTTCTGTAGGTTAGCTGATGGGTAATAATTTCTTACCCTGCAGATCTTTTTTAATATAGCTATGTAAAAAGTGTCCAGATACTCTTAATTCCAGAATCTGGAGTTGTAATCTGCTATGGTGAGATAGCTGCTCTGTAAAAAGTGAACATTTATCTACTGCTACCACTGCTTTGTCCACTTAAACTGCTTCTTAAAGACAGGATTTTGTTTATGTTTTTACATCTTAGAAGAGTGCAATAGACTGTTCCTTGAGATCTGACTATCCTCACAATACTAGTTTTACTGCTATAGGACTATGGAATTTGCTAGCTTTCTTGGAGCCTCCAAAACCAAATGTGAATATGTCGCTACATTTGTCGAGTAACTCCTGTTCCACAGAGCCAGTTATGCTGCACTGTGGAGAGTTTACAGCCTGCACATGTACAACTTGTAAAGGGAAGCGTAGGGTCCTGCTCAGGGTACCTATATGAGGAAATTTTTATCCTCCTACAGAAGCACTTCTGTGCTATTAACATGCCTGAGAGCATTCAGCAATTGGTTTCCTCATGTTGTTTCCTAATGATTTGTCATCATACTGTGTATTTACTCTATGCACTGATGGAATTACAGCCTTCTGGAGAATAGTCTTTCACTTTTCTGTCTAGAAGGGCTGTCTTAGCCAAGGCTTTGTATGGTACTACTCCCAGGCATCTTCTGAAAGCCTCTCTCTGTAACTTTAGTTGCTTCATATGTTTATTGTATGTTAGACCTAATGCTTTGCTCAGATCAGGTCTATGTTGTTTTTCTCTGATGGTCATTGTACTTCATTCATGTGCTTTGCTCTTGACATTTCTATAATTGCCTTCAGTTTTTCAGGATCCAGTTGTAATCTTTCAGTGTTTGATACATGCCTGGCATAGATGTTGATAGGCTTCTGCTTTAGCTTCATTATGTCCATCCTGACATTCAAGGTTGTGCCTAGGCAGGGTGCATCCGAGCGTGTTTAGGTTAAAGTCTCAAGACTGCAACATGGCCTGAGAGGCTGAGCATAGGGGAGAGTTTGTCTCCTGTTCAGATTTCTTTATCTGAAGATCCATTGTTCTAATTTTGGTTCTTCTAAAATCTGGCTTTTGGAACTGAGAAATCATGTCCCTAGTTTTTGGTGTTTGCTGCAAGGAGCAAGTGCAGGCAGGTCTCCTCTTGGCAGCTGGGTTCCAGCCACAGTACATTTCTGTGTGTGCAGGTGACCACAGGACAGGAATAGGGGGAAACTGGTGCTGGTGAAGTTTTGATCTTTCTCAGAAGCACTTTTCTTGGTTGTACCAGTAAAGCAGTTGTATCAGTTACTATGACGCTTCAGGTCGACACTTGTTCATCACTTCCTGAGACAGCAACAAAAATGTCCATTTTGTGGGCTTTTTTATTTCCCATGGCCAGCCCTGTATACAGACTGACCATTTACATGTAACTTCCATGCTTTATTTCTCTTTGCAAGACTGGAAAGTCAGCTTTTCTACCGGATTCTAGTCCCTCCAGGCTTCCTGTTTTCTCTGAGTACTTTTTTTTTCTTTCTTGCTCTGTATTTTTCAATATAGTTCTTATAAAAAGGTGGCTTTTCTTGGTTACTTTTTGAAGGCTTTTTCTTCACTGAAGCTGTGGGCTTCTATGTATTAAAACTGCTACAACTTCTGAACTATCATGGGCATGTTAACCCCTGCTTTTTAAATCACTGGGACTGATGTGGCACACCTTCCTTCTATTGCTGCCAAATGCTGTGTGTCATGCCTAACACATGATGCTTCTGTTCTCCTTTTTGGGATGCTGTGCACCTTATCCCTGCCTTTTTTTTTCAGTAGTGTGGGCTCCTCCCCTTAAGCCTAGAAAAGTCTTAAAAGCAGGTGGCTGTGCCACCTGAATGCACAGCCCCTCTCCTGCAAAGCTGGCTTTGCTCTGGTATCTGCTAATACATAGGAATTCCGATTCCTGCTTTTTGCTGTGTAGCACTGAGAAGTGGATCCACCCTCAGGCGGTCACTTCCTGGCAGAGGTGGTCTTCCCAGCTGTTCAGGTATTTGCATCTAAAGTAAGCTGGATGGTGATGGAATAAACCTGTATGTATGAGCAGAAAGCGTGAAAGATTCTCAGTGACTGGTAACGTATTTTTAAATAGTTTAAAGACTTTGACTAAATGTGCTTCTTTATCATGCTTGAAATTTTTGTATCACCTTTAGAATCAGTTTGAGAAGAGATTTGTCTTGACTGTCAAGCTAAAGTATAAGCTTCAGAAATGTTACGAGTTTTTGAGTCCTTTTGTGGAAGAAATGACTGTGTAAGTGAGACTAATGGTACTGAAGCTAAATGAATTTACTAGAGGAATTGTGTCTTCTGCAGCACTGGTTCCACTATCCTTTAGTTATTTTTAAGCTCACATTGTCTCCCAGTGATTTTTGATGCAAGTTTTTTTTGGCTTGCTCTTCTTGTAGTTTCTTTGAAGTAATTTTTAACAAATGTTGACAAACTTTCCAGTTTAAACATATTTGAAAATCAAGAAATTGCCACAGCAACATTTGGGTAGATTTTCTTGTCTTGCTTGCATTATATAGTTTTAAAATGGGCATGAATTGCTGCCTATTCTGATCTGGTTGCATTTCTCAAACTTTTTGTGCAGGTAAAAAAGTCTGCTTGTAAGAACATAGGTGTATTTTATGATGAATCAGCTTTTGCATATACTGAGCTATATTCAAAGCAAGAAATAATACCCATAATGATCTGCAGCATTTTGGAAATGGAATTTTGCTGCTTGTTATTCCCTTGTTATTATTTTTTTCAGTCATTTTAACAAGAACATGTGAGTTTGCAGAAAACATTTTTTGAAAATTCTGTTTCACTATTGCTTCTAATTAATTTTCTTTAGCAGTTATTTGTTTCACATGGTGTTCCCAGATTCTTTTTGACAGAAACCAGACTGATATGCTAGCAGTAGTAGGATGTCACCTCAGTACTTATGTCCACAAATTCAATCAGCAAGAATAAAGGACAAGAAAATCAGGAATGAAGAATAAAAATGGTTGAGAATTGCTTTTTGTTCACGTAGTAAAGACAGATTCTCATGCTAGAGAAAATGCAGTTGACATCTTTGATGCTGTTTTTCCTGCTCGGAAAGAAGGAAGGAGCAGTTATAAATCTTGCTACAGCTGTTACTTCTGTCAGTCAATAAACAAACATACTAAAGCTGCTGTGGTAAAGCTGAAAGTGGCTCTGCCTACTCCACCATGCCAAAAAGAATATAGCAAAATTAGAAAGAGTTCAGAGATGGGCAGTGATGACAGCCATGAGTATGGAAGCACTGCCACATGAGGGATACGTAAGCAAGCCAGGCCTTTTAAGTCAGAAAAAAAGAAAAAAAGGCAGACTGAGGGCAGAGACAATATAATGAAAGATCTCAGAAATGTTCAGTGGCAAATCCCAAGAGATGATGCACCATTCACTTTCTTTACTGTACTACACTGTGTCCATCAAATGAATTTGTAGGAGTTGGATTAAAACCCACAAAGATAACTGTACAACTTACTGCAAGAGGATGTTGTAGATGCCAACTGTTCATAGGAATTTAAGGTGAGACTGGATAAATACATGGAAGAGAAATTAATAGATGTTTCCTATATATAAACTGAGTCCAGCTGTTCCCTAGACATCCATTTTACCACTGGAGTAGAGAGAATATTGAACTACGTGGTTCTTATGTTTTCTAGGTATTTAGATGGACCTTATCTTTTTGTGTATGTTCTAAAAGCCTGTTTTTAAATGGACATCCTGAAATCCCATATCAATTTAATTATTTTGCTGCTTGTTAAGTTCTTTATGGTTAGTGACTCAAATAGGAGAAAATATTAACCAAGGGTGTTGCCTAATACTATTCCATCACCATTTATAAAAGCAGAACTGGTTTCCATTGTTTCATGAAGATTATCTCATATCTAACAGATGGTTATGTAGCACAAGCAGTTCTGACAACAGAAAATATTGCAACCCATTGTTTCAAATTGGACTTCATTTACTCTATTTTTCCTATACCTGAATAGTCTTGTTCTAGAATGATGTTTTGTTTTCTTGGGGTTTTTTTTTAGGAATGGAGAAGCTGGTTGCTTGTCCATACAAAAGATGAAATGCTCTCTGTAGGCTGATTTGCTTTCTGTGGGCTGGAGGTGGAACTTCTGAATTTGCTTAATGGCGCAAACTCTTCAACAGCTCAACTGAAGGTTAGTCATTTGTGTAGTCAAAGCAGAAGTTAAGCAAGTCTGAAATACATGGTAGACAAATTTTTTGAATGGAATATAATGTTCTTGAAAGAACTGCAATTTTTTTCCAATGGGTCTTATCCAGAAAGGAATTCCATTAGGAATTCGCATTTCCATTAGGGGGCTGAGTTTAGTAAATTTCTGTACCACCTTGGATCAAATTCTATTTGACTAGCTTAAAAAGTTATACCCTGAGTGACATTTCACAAGACTATAGTATGCTTGACTGCTTCAGAAGCTATAAGTTCAGAAACAGCAATACACTGGCATATTACTATATAAGTTTAAAAAAAGGCACCAGCAAGCTTAACAGCAAAGGTATGACAACTACTTTTATTGTTGAGAGACTGCACAGGATGAATTTCCATTATCCAGAGTGTTTGCATGGTTCTGCACTTCTTGTATCAGAACTGGAGTTTAAACTACAGATTTATGACAGTGAAATTACATTTAGTTACAGTGTAAAGTAATTCTCATTGCTATCAGACTATATCAGCACTATAAAGATCCATTGCTGATACATTTCAAGAGGAACTAAGGCCATTTTCCAGACCATCCACAAAGAGAAAGAAATAATTTAGCATCTATTGAGAGCATTGCCATTGCAATTGTATCAATCCTCTAAATGCTTTCATGCTTTCTGTAAACAGTTGCACAAGTCACATCAAATTTTCCTGGACATTAAAAAAAAACCCAACAAACAAATAATAATAATAAAAAAAGCTGTTGTCCACTGAAACTACTTCCAACAAAGTTACTAAGGAGAGGGCCTAGGAGCAACTGCCAACACAGGGTACAGCATGCTCTTTGTGCAGTCAGGAAGTATAGAAGATGCAAACATTGCTGTACTGCTACCTGTGGTATTGGGTAGTGATTTATTCTCTCTTCTAAAATGCTTTGCATCTGACCCATTACTTCTATATGACTTTGGCAGTATGCATGATATCAAGGAGATTTTAGAAAATCAACATTTTTTTTCTGATCTGTTTTAAACAGTGAGAGGAAAATCCCCAATTTTGAAAGGAGTATAATAAAAGCATGTAATATATCCTTCCATATAAATACAAACTGCCATCAATTTATACTATGATTCCACATTTTACTACATGCAGTGCTGAAGAGCCTGCAAAGAAGAGGGAGTGTATGATTCTGATAGTTTAACTTTCTAATGCTGCCTTTGAAATGATATATTTTACACATCCCTCAAACTTACTATTATTGAAATTAATTAATTTGTTGTCGTTATCAATAGTCATAAAGTTGCTTTGAAACCTCAGCTGAGATCAGGACCTTGGGGATTTCTCAGCCAAGGCATTTATCAATCAGATCAATTGGAGAGGCAACATTTGTGAGTGAAGGGATGGAAACCTGATCTCTTACAGGATTAAAAGACAGTAGTACCAATAGCAAATACACTCTATCAACTGTAAGAAGGTTTAACTTAAATAATCTATATATTCTGCAGAACAGATCAAAAAATTAATTAAAATTATTTTACTGTTTCTATTTGAAATAACTATAATTCTTCTCCCACCCTTCACCTTTTCTGCAGTATTCTCTGTAAGGCTTCCTGGAAGAGAATCTCATCTTAAGGAGCCTTTTGCAAAAGACACAAAACCTGTAGTTAATGAAATTACAAGTGTTTTGTTAAAAGAATTGCAAGAAAAAACATTTGCATTTTTTGGTCACAGGTAAAAATACACATATTTTTAGATACCCTGGTGAAGGAGCTTTATCTTTGAACTCTAGGAGTAGACAGTCACTTGCCTTCATTTGCTATATAAAAAAATTTAGGAAAATACACTTCTGCAATGGTCTTTTGTCAAGTCATCCCGAAGCATGCCATTGATCTCAAAGACTGGTTATTTATTTATTTATTTATTACTTCAGGCACAACATCTTCTAAAAATGGCGAGTTTATGTTTCTTTTTTCTTTTTTTTTTTTTTACACTGATAAATTATAATTGTGTTTACTGTTAGTATTTGTGTTAGTGCTTGCTCTATATGAATGCAGAGGGTGAACCATTTGTAAAACACATGCTTTTGAAGACCACTTAGTCCCAAGTGTTCAAAATAACTGTTATTTCTGCAAATTAAGGAGACTAGTAAAAGAGAAAGAGATTAAAATCCAGTCTGATTTGTAAAACTAGACTGTACAGGAATACACTTCATATCAATTAACTAATATCACTATAATTTACATGTCATATATGGTTTCAGTAATTGTTCAAGATAGCCAGTTACCATTGAAGTTTAAGTTATATGTAAAAACTGGAAAATTTAAACCTGGTTTTGCTTACTTTGATTTCCCTTTTCACTGCAGTTTTGGATCTTACCTTAAGTTTCACAGTTGCGCTACACTTGAAAGAAAAGTATGGACTAGAGCCAATCCATCTCTTTGTATCAGGGGGGCATGCCGCAAATGTAAGTTTCAGGATCATTAACAGTATGAAACAAAACAGTGTATTAGCTACCAAGAGTAAAAATAACATTTTATAGTATGGTATGCAGAGTGGCTTTAATATAAAAGAAGCATTGCTTCTGAATATAGATAGAAAAATGTTCTGTTCTCTTAGAGGAAATGAATTCTGAGGCAGATGGAGAATTTCATGTTACAGAATATTCACTGCTGCTAACCTTAGCCTAGGGAGAGCAGTCTCCTTAACCTAATGCTGCCTTTTTGAATACTGTATTATTTACTGTGGCCTTTTGCTTAATTCTAAACAGTAATCAAAACAAAATATAAAGTGCCACTCCCTGCTCTGTAAGATCTAAAATAACTGTCTTAACCTAGTCTTTCATAAACCTCCCGCACCAGCCCTCAGTACATTTCTCCATTTATTTATTTCCTTCTGTCCTCATTCTCTGTTGGCTATTTAAGCTGTCCTCAGTTTCTTCTGGGATTCTGGTGGTTCTGCTATTCTTTCTCAGGAAAACAACATTGAAATGGCTTTTTCCCAGACCCCTGTCCTCAGTCAGCAGTTGCTATTTCTATTCTTCTGTTTCTGGGGCTTCTTAGTAATCCTGCGTACAACCTAGTACTTCACGGAAGCAATTGTTTTTCCTGCAGATTTCCCTAATTGGTTGGTCTCTCCAGTAATCATAGTTTTCTCCTTTGTGTGCTTTTCCATTTATATTCTAGTATTTAAGCCCTAGATGAAAAAAACTGCTTACTGTAGCAACCACTACTGTTGTTACAATAATGAACATGTCATGGTAAAATTACAGTTCTACTTAGGATCCAGAGTTAGTAGCCACTAAAAGGAATATTCTCTCATCTTTTATTGTCTTCTAAGGCTGATAATATCAATTGATCACGCTGCAGGACCACTGCATTCAGCCTCCTGATCCAAGGCCCCCTAGCCTAACCATAAGCAAAGAATCCCCATGTTCTAGGCATCTAGAGAGCAACCAGCTTCTGTCTTAACTGCTGTCCCTACTGATGTTACACAACAACTCACGCAGCTGAGTGGTTAAGGTTTCTTACCTTAGTGAAGACAAGGACCCTTTTGGATGTGGGACCCGTTTTGGCCATAGGAACCCGATCCTGCTAAGGCCCTGACACGTTAGAACTTGAATATAAGCAGACAACGTAATTTATTGTAGGTGAGAATTGTTATTGCAGGTTGAAGCTCTTTTTTTCCTATTGGGTCATTCTTTCTTTAACATTTTAGACCTAATTGCAGTAGGGTAAGGAGCCAAGAATCTTACAGATACAGTAATTCCCCTGATGATTCTGAACAATCTAATTCCTGAAGTTTGGTATGTTTTGGAGGAGAAAGAAAAAGCTATCTGTATATGGAAGCAAACCTCAAATATAGGTATCTTATGGAAAGTTCTCTTGCTATTTTTACGTTCACAGTTTTGAGAAGGCAGAAAGTAACATCTCCTTCTCTTGTGATATTACTTGCTTTAATGGATCTGAAGACAAACCATATGATTTAGAAGGTACTTTGCTTAAATGGTTTCCTTCTTACACTTGTGCATTTTCCTATTTATTGAACTGGTTAATGAAGAGTTTTCTAGACTCTTTTATCTCCTCCTTAAATGAAGCAAATCAACAGAGCAGTCTCAATATACGAACCTAAACAGTTGATACAGGATTTAAAATAATTATTAAATAGTAACTTTGAAATATTTATGTAAAATGACCACAATAGCTGACATTTCTCTGACACTTTAAATAGCTTTTTCAGCCTGGCATGATCTAACAAGTGGAGATACTTCCTTTTACAAGTCTCCTGGTGATCACTTTTATCTGCTGGAACTTTCCAATGAAATTTTCTTGATAAAACACATAAGAAGATATATAGAAAATGCTGTTCTATGAGTATTTCCCTCTGTATTAATGACAGAAGGAGTAAGATTAGTCCACAGGAGTTCATAATAAGTCATTTTTTCTGTACAATTGCATGTGGTTATGCCTAAGAGTTGTTCTGTTCCTCCTCTGTGATCATTTAAAAGGGGGGCTTTTTCTGATTTTTTGAAAATAAACATTGGCTTTGTGTCTTAAAAATAAAAGAGTTTTCCATCTTTTCTTGAAAGTTTTTTATCTTCTTTGTCAGCAACATGGACACTGGGATTGAGTGCACCCTCAGCAAGTTTGCCGCCTCTACCAAGCTGTGTGGTGCAGTCGACACGCTGGAGGGAAGGGATGCCATCCAGAGGGACCTTGGCAGGCTAGAGAGC
>JAVJGJ010000047.1:73719990-73732827 GCA_035590215.1 Microhierax caerulescens | reverse complement strand
TAATTGCCAATATTTTACTAGACTTAGTTCTATGCTAATGTTATATAGTGTAATATGAAGATAAAAATCAACATTAAACTGACATGCACACCCTGAAATTAATTTGCTGAGTTGAATGTGGACCTCCAAAGAGCAAATTCTCTGGGAGTAAAGTACAGAGAGGACTGTGGCAGGCTGTCTTTATCCAAGAGCCAAACACCCACCCAGCCTTTTGCTTGCTCCTCTCCCATGGACTGGAAGGAACCAGATGACAGGCAAGATGACTTGTGGATAGAAATAATGGCAGTTTAATAGAGAAAGCAAAAGCTGCATGCACAAGCAAAACTAAAAGAGGAATTAATTCACTAGTTCTCACTGGCAGGCAGATGTCAAGCCACTTCCTGGAAAGCAAGGTCTCAAACAAGCATAATAATTGTTTGGGAAGATAAATACTGTAAGCAGGACCACCGCCCCCCACCCCCTCCCTCCTCCTTTCCTTCAACCTTTATTGCGGAGAACAACATCATATGGTGTGAAATATCCCTTTGGTCAGCTGGGGTCAGCTTTCTAGGCTGTGTCCCCTCCAAACTTCTTGCCCACCCAGAGCCTACTCACTGGTGAAAGAAAGCCTTGAGGCTGTGCAAGCACTGTTCAGCAATGGCCAAAACACTGCTGTGCAAACCCTGTTTTAGTCACAAATATAAAGCACAGCACCATATGGGCTGCTATGATGAAAATTAACTCCATCCCAGTCAGACCCAGCACCTTTGTAAACAAAAGGCTGTGAATAGGACCGCACTGCCATTTCGCTTCCCTCACCCTCAAGCTCTCCTTCCTCATCTACTAGAAGTCCAAGTGTCAGATCTGCATATGTAATTAGGCATCCAATTATGCAGCCAGGCCCAGCAGGTACTTTGGCAATCCACTGGCATCTAAATGCTGGTATTCTAACTGCGTGATGATCCACTTCAAAGAAAAGAATCGCACGTTGCATTCAGAGAGAAATGTAGACAGGAAGGTGCAAAGCCTTGCAGTTAGACTGCCTTACCCATTCCACCTGTGGCGCGCTGAGTGGCCAGCCGCTCAGCTCCCTATGCCACACTTCAAATGGAGACCAATGTTTATTCCTTTTTCCACTTTGATTTTTAACAATAAGTAGTACTAGTACTTTTAGCCACTTCCGAAAATTATACTAGCCACCTTCCCGTATCTTCATATATCTTAATACCTTTCAAAATCTGTCTCTGAACATCCATTGGCATTATTGTGGAGCCTGAAATGGGCTTCTATATTCCCCAATGACTATCCAGGAGTTTTCCATACAGCTATTCAACTCAGTACTGCTTATAGGTCAGCAAGCAGTTCACGTCATAGATACCAGCTCAGCTGCAGCACTGCACGAACATGGCTGAGACAGTCAAGCTGAAGACTGCGTGGCTGCTTTCCTGCATGCAGCCTGAAAGCAGATACAGCTTTTGCAGACGACCACTGGCTTCACACAGAAATCCCTGTGCCACATGCAGTGAGGGCAGCTCTGAACATGGCCGGCTGCACTCGCTTGCATTGAGCACTCATCCGGTAGGTATAATACTGCAAAGCAGTGCAGCAGCAGCACTTCAGCTGGAAGGGGCAAGCTTCGACCATGAGGAGCAGAAAACACGCCTGTGCTCTGCAGCATGTTAGGAATGGTTGCTAGCATGGATACCATGGACTGGATGAAGCCTGTGTGGTGCTGTGAATTGCCAGAGCTAAAGACGTTTCAGAATTCATTCAGAGTGCTGGGCTGTGCGTCACAAGCCCAGCTCCATACCACAGGCTACAGTGCCTTGGTGTTTGCACTGCACTCCCATGAAACCCTGATGATTAAGGGCTGAAAGTTAGTTTTTCATCAGACAGAACTAAACTCTTACAATTTTTATGTTTAAAAACTTCATTTACAGTCTCTTACTTTCATTTAATGAAACCATCTATGTGATTCCATGCATGGAGATGTGCTTAAAAGCTACCACATGACATTCTACAGAGCCTACAGGCAGCAATTATTAATAAGATAAAATGATAAAGCTTGCACAAATACTTTTACATTTTGTAGAAATAAAAACTAGTTTAAACAAACAAAACGTACTTAACAGAACTTACTAACTCATCTTGGAGGGAAACTATTTTTAAGTGACACTTTCCATTTTTCTGGTATTTAGTGAGTATGGTCATCAGTGTGCTCTTGGATGTTAACACAGTTCAAGCTATTGCAAATGCTTAATCTTCATGCACTTGTCATTCCCTAACATCACTCAAAGTAAAAAGGAAAAACAAGCATAGTGTTTTATATTTATATATATATATATTGCATATGTTACATCAACTGCACTCTGTGCTGTAGACAGCAAAAGAAAACAGAATGCAATGGCATGGATAAATTGCTGCCAGTTTTTATCTTGCCACCACCAGTCCTAAGAATAATTCCGTGAAAGAAGCCAACACCCCCCACCCCACCCCCCAGTACTTACCAATTTAGCTATAATGAGTGCATCATTCATTAAGTCCAAGAGGGGGGTCTCTGTATGAATATTGTAAAAGGAGTAGGCAGCTTTGAGGCTTTTATGAACAGGATGGTGCATCACTGTTGAAGGTAACGTGTAGAAACTCAGGAAGTCTGTTAAAGTACCATTTGAGCCCTACCAAAAAAGAAAAAAAAAAGTCAATTAATAAAAAATAACTGCTCAGTTACAGGTTAGGCTAGCATGGCAGTTCTACAGAGGGCAAGTAATAAATGCAGCACAGTTTTTCAGGCTGTAAGTATTATGGTGTAACAGGTAATCTCAGCTAAGATTTGAAGAAATTGAATTCTTGCCAAGGATGTGTCAATACTCCAAAGGGAGACTGAAGTCTGAAATGGTCACTTCAGAAAAGGAGACAAACATTTAGATTTTTCTACTCTATTATACCAATAACATTTTGACAACCAATTGCCAAAACATTTCAGTTTCTCAGGTTCAGCCTCCAATAAACAAAGCTAACAAAACACACTTCCAAAAAATAGATTTTTTTCCCATGTAACTTATTTGTAAAATAATATTTTAAAATAATAATAAATAAAAATTTCAAATAAATATGCAAGTATTTATCTTTTCTTTCATCTATATAAATAAAAAATAAATAATAATAAATCTGATGAAGCTCACTCACATTGAGGAATAATTTCCTCAACTTTCTAAAAACAGAAAAAAAAGTGCTGGTATACAAAACATATTTAAATCAGCTCTAGTAATTATTAATCAGCATAATCTATTTACTAGACAACAGTGCTAAAACACATTGAAATTCTAGTACGACCCGTAGTCATCAAAGAGGTACTTACACAGAAATCTAAAGCATCCTACATAAACTTTACTATTTCATGCATCTAATGAAGTTTAACCATCTTCCAAGTATAGATTAGCAGGAAATGGGAATTACAGGGGTTATGACTGACATGCTGAGCACAAAAAAATGACCCAGATTTTCACTCCTATTCCAACTGGCTCTCCCGATACCTCCACGAAGGTAAGGCAAAGGAAAGGAGACACACAGATGCCTGTTGTCGCTTGTTTTATTTTTGAATGACCAGTGCCCACTATTTTGAGCTCAATGAAGGGCCTCACATGGATCCTTAAATTGATAGTACTTCCACAGTAAAAAGTAAAAGAGTTGAACCCATCACATTCAAAAAAGCTATTATTTTAGAGCAGGTACAGATTCTGTAGTAGAACTAAACTAACAAGTAACAGAAAAGTGAAGTCACTCAAGGATGAGGAAAATACTAATTCAGGATTTTATACAGAGTACGTCAAGGTTTTAGCTCTGCACATTACAAAGATGACTTAATCTGACACTAAATTTCTTCAGGTCACACAGGTCTTAAAAAGATTTTAAGCACTAACAAATCTGCATTTTGTATAGTGAAAAACAAATTCAAGAGAGTGCAAAACAATCAAGTGAAGACTGCGACACTCAGTTAAAATGGCACTGTCAATGGCATGCTCATGGTGATGCCGGTGCTTGTGGGGTCTTCTGTGGGCTTCAACTCACCAACAAAGCAAAAAAACAAGCCAGGGAGCAAGGAGGGAAGAAGAGGGGGTGGGGGAAGAAGGAGGGACAATAGATTAAATTAGGCCATGGAAAAGTCCAGTGAGCACTAGACCCACTACAAAGTAAGTAGAAAGCTAAGCTTGGACAATGACAACCGATTGAGCAGGGCTTCTCATCTCCAGCAGCAGTTAAATTTCTAAATTCAGCTGAGACTCCTGCCCAAATTCAGGTTACAGTGTAGGAATGCTGAGCTTCACAACCTGCAGCTTCTGTGAGGAGCTGGTGGGTTCAAGGATGTTAGTGCTGATCATTTTCAAATAACTGTATCGCTTTTTTTAAAGGAATACACTATCTAAAACCAACCTTTATAACTGATTTAGCAGGGACTCACAGGGAAGAGCATATCTTTCTCCACTAGCTTTACTGTAGTTATTCCAACCATGCCTTGGAGATTTCCAATCCAAATGCTAATCTATTCCTGGACTGCTATTTTTGCAAGAAGTATTGTGACCAACAGGATGGAGGGTAAGAGTGGCAGGATGGGGAGGGAAGAGGATGATGATGCTCTTCATCTTGTTAGTGGACAAAAATTATAATTTTCAAGATAAATGAACTCCTAGCTATCAGCAACTCATGATGATGCTAAAGGATGTTTATTTTTTACTTCTCTATATTACATATATATGTATATATACACACACAAATTCATACACATAAATACACAGTCTTTTACTGGAAAAAAATATATTTTACTGCAGCAGACCATCAAAAAACATAACTACATAATTCCCCCAGCAGGTGCCCCTAAAATTTGTTTTAAAAATAAAGAATTTTTAACTGGTGTCTGGCAGAAACTTCAGACACCCGAGAGAATGATACTGCATTCAAAACAAATCCTTATCTGAATCATTGCATCATTTTTCCTCTTTTTCTAGAAAAGAGGATTTGAAGACCACTGCTTATTATCATGTCATATCTCTATGGAAAAAAATGTAGGAATGCAGGTAGAAAAGGGTTTTTTTAAAATAAATGAGGTTCTTTACTGTAATATTTCCAAGACAGTGATATTTTGAAATTTCTAAATTCTTCTTTAAAACATCCTGTTACAAGAGCACTGCAGTTTATCACAACTAAACATTTTCTTATTAACAGAATGCAACACAAAGAACGAAGCTTGGAATCATGATATCAAATTCTACCTATTGCACACACTTTTCATACTGTCCGCATTTCAAAAACTTGATGCTGACATGAACCTCTCTAAGTGGCATTCACATATGTTCATGAAGTAGTTAGGGCATGTTTTACCTCTACTACGTAAGTGTCAATAATATGATCCCGAGGCAGGAACCAGTGGGCTACCTCTTCTTCATCCATCACAGGAGCAAGATTAAACTGTTTCAAGTAAGTGTTGATTAATTCTTGTACTGCTTTAGTATCTTTTTGTTCCATTGGTCTCAAACCTGAAGTCTTTGTGGCCTTATTGAAATAAAAGAAAAATAAATGTTAAGGTGTTGAATGTAAAACTGCATACACAGCAAAGGCTGAAAGTAGGTTGCAGAGTCACTCCACTTGCTATAATGCATTCATTATTAGCCTACTTTACTCCAGCCACCTAATTCATTATGCTATTTTACAAACAGCTTTCAATCAGAATTACCCCTCTTCTAATTACTGAGACAGTCTGATGCACTTCAATCTTTATATTTCATTATTGAAACAGCTTTATTTCTCCAGAGAAAGAGACACCATTGCCAACAGCCAGACTTTATGCATTTTGGTAGGGTTTTTTTTGTTCTTACGGGTTTTTTTACATCAGTCTTTATTTTTTACCTTCTAAACTACCTGGGGCCCAGGCACAGAAATGAAACATAAAGCAACTTGCATATCAGAAGTTAATATGAAGACAAGAACATTTGCTATTCAAATTTAGGAAAACTACAATCAAGTTATAAACCCAAGCCAGCTGATAAAGTTTAATTAGAAATTATTTAACAAAAACATTCCTCCTATTCTTACACTTGCAAGCTCCCTTGCTAACTCAACTTTCCATAGAGGCACAAATGCTGTTCTGTTAATAAGAAAGCTTCTCGTAACTTACAGCTGCCTGAAATTAAAAACTTGCAGTATTTTAACAAATAAAGTTATTTACTTAACTTTAAACATCAGAAAAGGAAAAAATTGCTTTCCAGTACAATGCAATTAATGTTTAAAAAAGCAAAGGTGATTAAAGTTTTCTCCCCAGCT
Source organism: Microhierax caerulescens (assembly GCA_035590215.1). NCBI lineage: Eukaryota > Metazoa > Chordata > Aves > Falconiformes > Falconidae > Microhierax > Microhierax caerulescens. The sequence goes on along the minus strand of JAVJGJ010000047.1, from coordinate 73,726,533 downwards.
TTTGTTAGGTTTCCTGAATACAATACTTCCTTTTAGGGAGGCTAAAGCTTGCTCTCTTCAGAGCTCATTTATCTTGCTTCATCTGTCTGAGCTACATACCTGGGCACGTATCACGTTAATCATTGCAATGTCAACTGCAAGAGCAGCCAGGTAGAGGCTTGATTACTAGAAACCTGAAATTAGCATAGCTGATTATGCTCTGCTTAAAAGCCATTATTCTGGGTGAATTATTTATTCACATACTCTGGCAGTCAGCAGCCAGATGAAAAAAAAAAAATAATCAAGGCATATTTTGCCACAGCTCTGGCCTGTGTATTACATTTTAGTCTTCCTGCTTTTCTGACAGCCTTGGACTGTGGTTTGCCTCCACAACAGCACATCACGTAGATTTTCAAATGCCCTGAGTCTATAAGGGTAATCGCCTGACTCATCAACATGACTCCTCCTATGTCCTATTTCACTCACAACCTCTACGAACTACAATATGACAGGTTAATTTCGCTTCCTCCAAGACTCTGTCCTTCTTCTAAAGCCATACACTGGTGCAGGCGGGAGAAGCAGCTGGGCTGAAACATCTTTATCCCCCAGCAATGTTCAGAATGGCCACCAGTAAATGATTATTTGCAGCCCCAGAAGTGAGGGAAAGTGTACAGACCTGGGCTAAAATTTGTTTCTCTGCTCCACCTACCAAGCTGCACTGGGCATATATTCAAGGCAGTATCCTGGCTCAGGATCTCAATTAGTCAGGGAAAGACATACAGAAACAAACATGTTTCTGTCCTTATCCTAAACACAGTAAAAATTTACCTCTTTCAGAAAACTCCTTGTTCAAGAGATTAAACAACAGGAAAAAAAGAAATAAAATTAACTTTTTTTTAAAAAAAAAAAATCTATAGGTACATGCACAAACATAGCCTTCATTGAGGGCGGTATTTATTAATTACAGTATTTATTATTTCTGAAAACCTTTTTAATTCCAACTGTTAAAGTGATTAGGAATGATTAATTCCTCTTAAAAGAAGATGAGCTCTCAGCAGCAATGGTATTTCAAGGACAGCAAGGAAAGAGGTTAAAATGCAAGGAAGTGTTTGGTGCTGAGGGACAGGACAGTGTGGCCTAAATGAACAAAAAACTGCATGATAGTACTGCTTCTGATAACAGCCTGAAACTGAGGATAAAGATCCTCAGCAGCACTTAAACCCTTCTCAGGAGAAAAAAAAACAAACGCAAAGCACAAGACCTAAAGAGAAAACATCAGCACAAAGATTAAATCTTTACTTTATGTGGGAGAAGCTCCCAAGTCCAATCTAAAAATAATCAAACTGCTGAGGCATATGAACTCCTACATGCCTTAGTTTTAGAAGCTGATTTTCAAAGCACCTATTTTCTATTTGCGCTTCTGTGTACAGTATGTTTGCCTCAGCTAAATTTTATGAATGAGATATGATGTATTCTTTGTTTTCCATTATTTACTTTCCTGTAGAAATCTAGGTTTTATGATAAAGGAAGATGATTAGGGTACAACTGCTGCTGTTCCTAACGATTCTCTGTAGTTACACTTTTGTACTGTAAGCAAGCTATTCTTTTCTTATTGTAAGGTATTGTTTCCATGAGAAACAGTACTAGAGGTGCCACCAAAACCTGTATTTGAAATTGTCTACTGCGCTTTTTTAGACTATTAAAAATGTCTTCAAGATTTGATGGAAGCTATATTTAGCTCTGCAAGATTAAAACCTAATTAATTTGGTTATTAATGCTTAAGCTTTGAAAACTGTTGTCCTGCACACCAAGGGAGAATCTGCATGTGCAGGCAGCACAGGAAACGAGTCTCTCTGACAGCAGCAGGAGTTCAGATCAAACCATGGCACGTGCTTTATACCAAAGAGTGCTTAGGGTACTACTCAAACATGTAAGTAATAAGAGAACCTGCAGCATCAAGCTAAATGTAACCAACAGACAAAATTTTCCAAAGTCACATAAATCCTTACAAAGCACTATGAACCAGAAAAAAAAGTATTTTTTTTAACCAAAAGAGAGGGTTTGTTAAATAAAAAGCGGTTTACTGATATGGTACAGCTAAAGGATATTCTGCAATCCCTCCAAATAGAATGGTAGCTTTTACAAGCAAAGAAATTGTTTCCAATAATAAAGCTTAGACTAGCTTCTATAGGCTATTAATTACAGCAATGAAATTTTTTAATAGTACATCTTAGACTACTTACAGTGATTTGCCCTGTCATGGAAATGCATCCTAAGGCTTTTTGCCAGCCTAACTATTAACTGCAAACATGAGAAAAAAGCATTTTAAACTGACCTAGCTATGCCAGAACACTTTTTTTTTTTTTTTTTTTTTTTTGCTAGACCATGCAAATAAACAGTACACAATATACTGAGGTGGCTTTTGCTGAGCCTGCTCATTGCAGAAGAACAACATTCTCTGACAGAACAGAAAAAGCTGTGAATTAAGAGTGGATCAACAATCCCTCTGTACTCGTGACAGTTCTGAGGGACTTCTCTGAGAATTAAGACGTGAACTGTTGATTTTCTGTTCCAGTAATCTTTTATCAGATTAATCACACCAAGAATAGTCATGCACCTTCAACTCAAGCCCACAAGTTTATGAAGTCAAGGTTTCTGGTTTTCAATTTGTTTGTTTAAGGCTTTTGGGTCAAACTTTGTAATTTCTCCATATGCAGAACTCCATTTCCAGAAATAGTCTCTTCTGTTTAATATAGCCCTCAAGGTCTTTTTCATCAGCCACAGATTATTTTTTTAACATCCTGCACGCACTGCCTTTCCACAGAAAAGCTGGTGCTGTCAGAGACAGATGGAAGGTTATTTTGGGCCTCACAATAACTGTGGGGATTCTCTAGAAGTAATACTGCTTACATCAGGAAGTCTGTAGAGCTTCATTGTTCTTTGTAGAGTCATGTTTCTACTCAAATGTGAAAATTTCACCTCCACCAGTTTTCTGGGATTCAGTGATCGATGCCAATATCTGCAAATAAAATTAATAATGAGATTAAATAGTAATTTAAGTGTCAGCTTTACTTGCATCCTCTCCTCTTCAGATTTTGTTTCTAAGCAGGCCTGTACTGTCTTACTGTCTGTAAGAAGCTTGAGCAGCAAAAGATAAGGAAAAGCTTTAGCCAAGCAGTAGCTTTTAAACAGGCCTGCTATCACTGTATTTCAAACCTAAGCAAATGCTTTTTATTACAGAATGAGTAATCAGAAGGCTAAATATTTTAGTATTTGCCATAGCCCAGACAATCTCACCATACTTAACACGGGAACATTTATTTTCCTGAATGTGAGCAAGTAGTTTTTTTAAGATCTCCTCTTCCTAGGAGATCATCATGCAATAGAACACCCATGGTTCCTCTTAAGCCATGCTGTGGTTTGGATTTTTTTTTCCCTCCATCCTTCCTTACATAAATTTACAGGATCTTTGGTGTTGATAGGTATAAACAATTTCAAATCAGAAAGTACCCTGTCTTCCAGAAGGCTAGACAGCTGAAGCAATACTGCTGGAACTGAACTCTTCCCAGTAGAAATAAAATCCATTCCAAACAAATGAAATAATACTTGATCACATACAGCTCCTCTCACGAGATAGTTTTCCCATTTTATCAAATGCTGATCAAGTCCTCCTTTCTCCAGGAAAGATGAAAGCATTTCAAAAAAGCAAATCATACAATTCCCAGAAATACTCTGCCACCTTTGGCAAGCAACCAGGGCAACAGGGAAGTATCCCATCCGGGAAACAGGCCACTTGAAAGACACAGGTATACAGTGTTGTCATTGCTAGCATAGCTTCCACCAGGTCAACAGAAACATCTATTAGTTTATTTAAGATACAATAAATAAACCCCAAATTAGATCTGTGTCTGAGAAGTTGTTTAAGGGAAGAGAAGAAACAAAAAACCCCCACACCCTGAGAAACACCCTGGCCTTCAGATCAGTCAAGGACGCAACATTTAATTTCTTTTAATTTTATGCTTTTATTATGTTAGCCAATTACATAAAATGTTATTTAAAATGACTGCTATACGAACTGATATTATGAACATCACCTAGGTTACCTGCAAGTGGCCACAGGTTTGGGGAGTACCACTCCAGCAGTGTAAACAGCCTGAAAAATTCCTTCTAGGTTTACTCTTCTGGTTATTTCCCGAATCAGTACAGGTGCTACCCGTTTAGATCTCAATTTCTTATGGACACACAGAAAATTGATTTCAACCATTTTCTTCACACTAAATGGACATTAAATAGTGGAAAAGTTAAAAAGATTTGCACACTGCATATTTTCATTTGCATAACCATAGTTTTCCATGTTGTGACAGAAGAATTTGAGGTAAGAATAAATTGGCCTGTTACAAAGTACATCTGCAACAAATACTAACCTATGATATTGCAACTGCAAATTGTGCAATATGCAAGCTGTGTCTAAGGTGTTTGCAACACTCCTTTTTCAGAGCTCTATCAAGACTTAACCAATTGTATTACTTCAAGATGCAGAATGGCACCCAAGCACACACTATGTGGTATCATAATTCTTTATGATTGTCAGTGTATGAAGACCTGGCCAAGGAAGTCCAATTGACTGACTATCCTTTAAACACTTTCCAGTAGGGCCAGAAAATTCTGTTATTATCTCCATCATCCATCAATAAGAAAATTTCTTAAATATGTATTACTGGTCTTCATTGTAAGGAGCCAACAAGCTTTTCTTTGGTGGGGGGAGGATTCTTCTGATTCTTTTCTGATTCTTTATGGTCAGTGAGACTCCTCTCATTTTTAAGTTCTCTGTGGCAATGGATACCAGTCTCAAGATTTGTTTCATGGTGATACTCTTTTACAAATACAAAAGTAATGGTGCATTTTACCTGTCATAAATACGAATATTTGCAGGGATGGCACTTATGAATCCTACCAGTTTTTTGTTTGAAGACACTCTAACCCCACAGTGCCATTGGGGTAACCACCCTGGAGGACGTAGTGCCCTAGAATTGATGACAGAAATAATTACAAATTACTGCCTAAGAAGATGTAATAAAAACACCCTTCTTTGCACTCCAGCCAGAGCAGAATATGGAACTTGCTACTCACCACAGAAGAAATTCAGGTGAATAATCAAACCTAAACATATTATCATCATCTTCTACGTAATTCTCATTTAACAGTGTGTATAACTCCTTCAGCTGAAAACACACACACAAAAATCCAAAGATTTACCCACACACATCAACCAGAATGTTTCAATGATTTTAGATACATACAAAAATTCTTCTACTTACAACTTCAGCATTGCTAAGATCCAATGTGTCCCACATAAAACCTTGTGGCAAAGAATATGGCTCTAGGCGGACGTTGTCCTTATCTGGTTCAATTGCACCATGTGAAGTTATAACTTCATCTTTTAAGGGAAGAGGGGGAAAAAAAAAAAAAGAAAAGTTACATTGCTAGCTTTCCTGATAGTTCTCAAAACTGCACTGAACTCATGTCATGTATTTCCTCGTAATTCTGTGGTAGGAACATGATACTTTTTAAAAATGCTGGAAAAAATAGGTATTAGTTTACACTATTTCTCATTCTCATAAAGTGTATTCAGACTAATGACTATCTCATCAGGGTATCTATAGATGTGCGCAGAACTACTCTACCTCAACTGATACCCAGTATTTCATACACAGGACAGCAGCTTATTTTATTTTATTTATCAGCACATACAGAGCATTTAGCTAGCCATGAGAACCATGATCTCATAATGAGAAATATATACTTCCAGCTAACAAGCTATGGCTCAGATCCTGTTTACCACTGATTTGAACAGACCTGAGCTCAACAGGATTACACAGGAGCAGTGGCATGGCAAAGCCAGGGCATTTCAGGGATGCTGATGAAACGTGAAACTTGTTCCTAAAAATTCTACATAAAAGCATGCGTTCTTCTCCCTTACTCTGGTCCCTCGCTATACAGGTATGAACAGAAGCTGTTTCTCTTCTGTGGAGCAGAATCTGCCAAATCATAGAATCATTTATGTTGGGAAAGACCCTTAAGATTATCAAGTCCAACGATTAACCTAGCACTGCCAAGTCCACCACTAAACCACGTCCCTACTCCCTGGACAGCCTCTTCCAATGCTTGACAGCCCTTTCTGTGAAAAAATGTTTCCTAATACCCAATCTAAACCTCCACGGGTGCAACTTAAGGCCGCTTCCTCTTGTCCTATCACTCATTACTTGGAGAACAGACTAACACCCACCTTGCTACAACCTCCTTTAAGGTAGTTGTAGAGAGCGATAAGGTCTGCCCTGAGCCTCCTCCTCTCTGAGGGAACTGAGGCTAAACACCCCCAGTTCCCTCAGCTGCTCCTCACAAGCCTTGTGCTCCAGACCCTTCATCAGCTTCGTTGCCCTTCTCTGGACATGCTCCAGCACCTCAAGGTCCCCTCTGAAGTGAGGGGCCCAAAACTGAACATGGTGTTTGAGGTGCAGCCTCACCAGTGCTGAGTACAGGGGGACAGTCACTCTCCCAGCCCTG
>JAVJGJ010000047.1:73703889-73719890 GCA_035590215.1 Microhierax caerulescens | reverse complement strand
GGTGCAGCCTCACCAGTGCTGAGTGCAGGGGGACAGTCACTCTCCCAGCCCTGCTGGCCACACTGTTTCTGACACAAGCCAGGATGATGTTGGCCCCTCGGCCACCTGGGCACACTGCTGGCTCATGTGCAGCCAGCGCATGTCAATCAGCACCCCCAGGGCCTTTCCCACCAGGCACTTTCCAGCCACCCTTCCCCAGCCCATAGCGCTGTGTGGGGTTGATGTGCCCCAAGTGCAGGACCCGGCACTGGGCCTTGTTGAATCTCAGAGAACTGGCCTTGGTCCAGCCTGTCCAGATCCCTCTGCAAAGCCTTCCTGCCCTCAAGCACATCAACACTCCTGCTCAACTTGGTGATGGCTGCAAACTTACTGAGTGTGCACTTGATCCCTCATCCAGATTGTTGATAAAGATATTAAACAGAACTGGCCCCAATATAGACCAGCCACCAACTAGATTTAACTCCACTCATCACAATTCTTTGGACCTGGCTGTCCAGCCAGTTTTCTACCCAGAGAACAGTACACCCATTTGAGCCCTGAGCAGCCAATTTCTCCAGGAGAATGCTGTGGGAAATGGTGTCAAGGCTTTGCTAAAGCCTAGGTAGACAACATCCATAGCCTTTCCCCCATACACTAACCTGCCTCTTCATCCTGATCGGATGGTCTCTAAACAGGCTCCCACCATATCTGCCTTATTGGTCTTCCCCCTGATTCTCACCCATAAACACTCAACCCTATCATGACCATCATCAAGCTCTAAACTGTCAAATGTTCCTTTGTAGTAAGAACTTTTCCCAAATAACATGCAATCCTGATCTTCCATCCTGCCATTACAATTTGAAAGATCATCATTACCAGCACCTTTAAGCAAACTGTGGAAAGTATCAACAGTGTAGATGTTACTGCCACTACATGGCAAACTTGGCCTAACTAAAGGACCTAGTGCTAACAACCTTAATTAGAAGGCAGAAGGATCCTGAAGTTAATTTAATGCAAAGGTGCCAACTTTTTCTACGGAAAAAGCTATTTCTTGAATCAACAGAGCATTTTTTTCCACCTAGACATAGCCAGCATGCCAAATAGTGAAGACTTCCCAGTATGTTCATTCAGCAGACAAAGGAAAAGCTTATAAAAAAAATAAATCAAGGAGCAATTCATAAACACTGTTGAACAAAACCTCTGATGGACAAATCCAACAAAGTATATTTCTACTGAACAATACCAACAAATCATTTTTAGAGCCAAAGTATTGGTCCTTTTAGGCTGGCAAGTGAGAGACTGTCATCTCTAGAAGTGCTGTAAGATACTACTGACCTGAACTAGCTCTGAAAAAGCTTTGTCGTGGCCAGAGTATTTATTTTTTTATTTGCACATCAACTTATTTCACCTAGGTTCTTCCAGTACCTGGGCAGGATTACTGTGACAATTACTACCATTAGTTTTAAAGAAGTATCTGGATAGTCTGTATGGAGAAGAGCCAGGGCAGGTCAGTTCAATCCAGTGGAAAATATTGCATTCAAGGACCCTGCTCTGGACTTCTCTATGCAAGGAAGTCAGGGAGAAATGAGATCACTGTGGATTAAGCTACAGAAATGGATTAAAGTGAAATACTGCCCTGCGGAAAGAGAGCAGAGTGCTCCTGTGCCTTAGGCTCTACCTTATTTCTGCTTATTCTACACGAGTCTCCAATGCCATGGAGAGAAACCCGCAGAACAGAACAAGGACAGCTATTGCTCTGAGACTGCTTTACTTGTGTGGTCCCCATGTTTTGTCAGCACTGAAGAGTTACAACTGCTCAATTTGAAGATAATGAAGGGGGAAGAACAAGATTCAGAAAGCACTTCAGAAAAAGCTGGAGTCAGCAACTGCCTTCTCCAACAAAGAATAAGATTTACTAACTGTGTTATCAGGGATCAGATCAGTATAAAAAGTAATCTGCCAAATTCCTTACAAAATTAAAAGCAAGGAGAGGTCACCTCCCCATCTTGCTTTGTACCAAGAACAGAGAACAGACTCTGAAAACTATCTTCAAAGCAGTGTACATTGTGGAGGAAGTATATGAACACACAGCAGTAGAAGTGTTCACATATGAGAGAAGCACCATTATCCACTTGAAGCTGCAAGAAAACAGTGTAGCCTACAGCAGGAGAGTCATTATCTCTGTGATAGCAAATCTATCTGCTGGGGGGGGGAAATAAATAAATAAATGACATCAAAGTTTACTCTCTGTCACCACTTGAGAGTTCTTATTTTCCCTGAAGGGGAAAAGACTTCTACAGTCTGTTGTTCAAGAGTTCAGACCTAAAATATACAAAGGAATGCTATTTCAATAGTATCTTCCATTTTTACAGAGAACATCAGAACGAGATTTAACACCGTATTTTGTTGCATTTTATTTGCAGGCAGGGGGCCAAGCACTTTCCTAGAGAACATCAAGAATTCCACATACACTGCACAAAAGATTAAGGATCTCTACCACACACAGTCCAACTTCACACCCATTTAGAGAACACACCACACATTTAGAGGACACACCCCATTCTTTTAGTGGTCAGTAAGACAGATCTTATGTCCAGGTCCAGTTAAACTTACTAAGTTTAGGTACAGGTTGCGTATCCCAAAACTGGTATTTACGTTTGGTAGCCTCATCAATATTCTTTGCTGGGCCTTGGCATGCAGAGAGCAGCTCCATCGCTCTCTGGATGTCTTGAAGCTTCTGCATTGGAATGGCTGGATTCTGCACACAGAGACAAATGGAAGAGGAAGCTTATTGTGTACATTTACTTTGAAGAGTTGTACAAACATGATCACTTATTTTACTGTTACATATCCTTTTCATGTACTTGTCTCATCATGGCTAGTTTAGGTATAACCTTCAGAGGCAGAAGGGTGGGAAGTTAACTGCAAGCAACTTCACAAAATACTTCACGGTTTTGAGTTATGCTTGCATTTAATGATGAAACTTCAGCATTTTTAACACAAACAATGCAGCATTAAGGCAGGATACCAGTATTACAATAAAGCGCTTCTTATATTCCCTGCCCCCTGCTGCCCCCGGGTAAAATACAATGAAATGGCAAAAAACAGATCAGGTTACATAGCTAACAATCTGAAGATACCATTGGTACACACAGAGATGTTTGAAGTTGTACTTTACACATACAATATAAAATAATACTTAGGTTCACTATGGTTCAGTATGTTAGGTACACTGCATTGCTACAAATACCCACTTTTTAACCTTAGTTATATTGTAGCTGCTTTCTGTTAGCTTGCAATTATTATGGTAGGTACCTCTCTGCATCGCATCATATCTAGGAGTTAACCATCTTGCCACTAACAACAACTCTGCCAATGCTCACAACTAAAGGTAATCTTAACTGATAGAAGCAGACACATAAAATAAACCAACTTTCCACTTAAAAGTTGAAAAATCTTTACTGAGTAGTTATTTGAAAAGCATAAAACCTGAGGCTAAGCATTTCTAAACAGAGGTCTTAACACCTCACTTTTGAAGTGTAACTGGAATGAGAATTTTATCTGCATAGGAAAGCACAGAGGAAAATAGTAACAGACTTCTGAATCTAAAGGCATTTCTCTCTCTTTTTTTAATCTATGTATTTGTTTTGTTATCTCCCAAGTTGTAAGTTCTGTTTTGAGGCATACTAACAGCACACTTGTGCTCAGGTTTTTCTAGACTGCAGTGCAATAAATACATTTGAAGGAATAGTCTCGAATGCATTGGAAAACTTTGAGCAATTCTGTGCAGAGATTTCAAGCCAGATTTTTTTTTATGAATATCAATGGATCACTGTTTCCACATTCCACTTTCTTTCTAGGATTCATGTGTTGAAAAACCACCCTAAACTACATGTAGTAATGATATAAACCTTCATTTGGACAGGCAACTGCCTTATCCTCAGTCACAAAAGGAGTAAAACTCCTTGCCTGTAGCTCAAGCAGGACATATTTTTCTATTTCTAATAAAAACTTGTACTCTCCAAACATTATGCAATTTCTTTCATTAATTGAAGTATTGCAAAATTTTACTGTGAGCATGCTTTAAATGCCTGTCATCTGAGTAGCTGTGAATTAACATATTTACACACTTTAGAGCAACACTATTGCAGCACTAAAAAAAAACCTACCCTATTTCTAGATCCAGATAACAGTGACATATTACTGTTCTCATTAAGTTCGCAATCAAATCAAATAAAAATCAGTTTGTCTATTACATGCTGGCCTGATACAAATACTTCTAATGCCACTAGATAAATTCTGAAATCTTACCAGTACATTATGAAATCATATATAAACACTGACATATTGTAATTTATTTTGTATGTTTATTTTAAGTCTCTAATGTTTTTTCTACATTAAGAAGAAGAAAATAGAAGATCTAAAAAAAATAAATTAGGGTCTAAAAAAGATCTTACTAGCATATGTAAAGTAAAAAGTTCATGTTCAGGTACTAAATACAGCAGGGCTAGGGACATCAGGAGGAATCTCCTTTCAAAACATTCAGAGGTCACCCTACCTAAGAAATTTACTTTTAACCCTTTCTGCTTTCCTTTAACAGAAAGCAAGAAAAACCTACACAGAACTTCATGTGAATTTGAAAGAATAGTGACTTTGTTTAATTTCAGTTTAGGAGAAACATCTCCTCACAGCACAAGACAGCACCGTTGTGCAACAGGGCTGCGGTACACAATGCTTTTTTTGCCTCAGTTTTGGTGACAAGAGCTGACCTCAGTCCTCTGGTGTCCCTGAGCCCTGCAGCTCAGTCTGTCAGGCTCCCATTAACCACAGCAGGAGAAGTTAGGGACCACTTAGCAAACTAATCATGCACAGGTCCCTAAGAACAGACTGGATGCACCTGAAGGTGCTGAGGGAGCTGGCTGATGTTACCGCAACTAGCACCTATAAAGATTAAAACGTTAAAGCAATTGGTGGAACTTTCTCATGACTAGAAAAAGGGAAATGTCACACCTGCCTTCAAGAAGGCAAGGGGCAAGATTCTGAGAACCCAGGGGTCAATACTGTTTAATGATCTGGACATGACAACGAGTGCTTTCTTTGCAAGTTCACAGATGATACCTAGTTGGGAAGAATAGTTGATACACTGGACCACAGAGCTACTATTCAAAGCTACTTTGACAGGCTGGAAACAGAAACTTCATGAAGCTCAACAAAGGCAAATATAAAGTCCTGCATCTAGGACATTAAAAGCCCTTGCAATGGCAGAGAACAGCATGGACTGGATAGGAAGCAGCTTTGCAGAAAAGAACTTGGAGGTCCGGGTGAGCAAAGAGCTGAACATCAGCCAGCAGTTTGCTGGCCAGCAAAGGAGGACAGCTGTATAATGGGTTGTACCAGCAAGTCGCCCCCTTTATCTGGTACCCCTGAGATTGCATCTCACAGTTTTGGGTTCCCCATTACAAGGAAAACATTGACATAATGGACAGAATTCAAAGGAGGATCACCAAGATGACCGGAGGACTGAAGCTCATGACATTCAAAAAGAAGATGAAAGACCTTGTTTTTTTCAGACTTGAGAAGATTAAGGGACCAGGAGAAATCTTCTTGCTGTGTAATGGGAGGATGTAAAGAACACTAAGCTAAGTCTTTGCAGAGAAGCACAATGATAGGACAAGAAACAATGGATACAAGTTGCATAATAGCAAAATCCATTTAGATATAAGGAATTACTGGGTTTTTTTAACCACAAGTAACAGATTGCTCACAGAAGTTGTGGAGCCCCCATCCTTGAAGACAAACAACCTGATCTAAACCTGAGCAACCTGATCTAGTTGGATCTGCTTGAAGCAAGAGGCTGGTCAAAAGATTTCCAGAGGTCCTTTCCAATCTAAGTTATTCTGTGACTATGTTGTGTAGGCCTAGGTGACTAGGAAAATGACTAGCAATATTGCAGATCTGGCAAGCTTACTTTGTGCCAGTGTGGGCAGTCTACTTGACTGGGGAAATCAAAGTCTTCTGAAATGGGCAATGAAGTGTCCCAAAGGTTGTCATAAGCATACAATGCTAATAAGCATTTCTTGCTGTGGTTACACTCATGTCAATGTTCAAGAAGTCCAGTACCACAAGTAAGAGAGTGAGAAGCCAAGGACACTCACTGTTCTGTTCTCATCTCCAGACTGGTACACCTGTTTACAAACTCATTTGTCCTCAAAATCTTTTTTCAAGATAATTTCCAATGAGTTCAGAAGCCCCACTGAGTATTTCCTGATGATCTTGCATATATTCTCTTAGAGGTAAGGTGTACAACGTTACTCCTCTGAAATATTTTGTAAATCTCTTTTCAACCAAGAACAAGCAAATGCTAGAAGCCTTTTTTTTCTGTAATAGATTTCACATAGCACAAATACAAAATGTAAGTATCACTTGAGTAGCAGAGAAAAATATACTTCTCCACAGTGATCCAGATCAGTAGTTTAAGATGCTTTTGAAAAGTGTAAACCAGGAAAGTTGTCCAAGACAGAGAAACTCATTTACTTACGAGCGTGTCTGCCTGGAACACAGCAAAGAAGGTGAAAAAACAGCAAATACTGAAGCATTTGCAAGTAGAGAAAAGTGGAAGCTATATAAGAATACTAAAATAGTTTAGCTGCCTAGATCTTGAGAGAAAGACTTAAATAAGAACTTCTATGCCAGTAAGAGAAAAAAATTTGTAACATTGCTAACAAAGTGGCTAAAGTTGTAAGAGTAAAATAGTCATGAAGCGTGCCACCCTAAGTACACAACTTGAAACAGGGATAGGCTTCTACATTTGCAAAATGCATCGCAGCAGAGAAATGGGGTGCAAGACTGTGACATGCTAAGGACTAAATATTGCACATGAAAAACTAAGAAGTAAAGCAGCTTCCTTTTAATGCAACTAGAGGCAACATACGGAATAAGTTTGGTCAGCGGGGAACCAAGGAACTCCCAAGATACTGCAGCAACGGACTATGTCTTTACATTAACATTAAAATTTACCTTACTCCAACTGTAAATGAGTGAGGTTACTTGGTTACAGTTTGCAAACAATCATATTAGCAATTCATGCCACTTGCTTTTAGAAACACAGTATTGAAACATGTGGTGAGATCACAAAATACTGAAGATATCTCTATGTATTTTAAAGTGTGCCTTCCGCCAAACGTGCCCATTCAAAGCAACAGGGGTGACAAAGAGAAGATCTAAAGGGACAACACAAAATCTATCAGTATGTTAGTGAGCCAAACCACAACTTTTTCCCTAAAATCCATTGGTAGTCCCGATGACAAATCTTGACAAATCTTAGAGGATTAATAGTACTACTGGTATAACGGTGTAACGTTCTCCACATTGATATGATAAAGCAAATATAACTACTTCAATATGCTAAACGGTCCATAAAATTTCTTATCAAGTTATAAACTTGATTTCTCAGGCTCAGATTTATCTTGAGATAAAAGCTGTATGTTAAAAAGCCACCACATCACATTATTCACCATTCATTCACAACACTGTAGTCAAAATGCACATAGACAATGCTATTTTATCACAAAGTCATCAAAGACCATACATCCCCTCATATAATTCTGCCTTCTTTACAGCAGAGGTCTTTCAGATGGCAAAAAGTTTCTTCAGTCTGTATCTACATGTTAGAAATTACCGCATTTTATGTAAGATGACATGCTGCTTGTTTGCCCAAATGAGACTCCGGCTGGCATAGCAGATCCACGTTCCCTCCCTACTGCTGATGCTCACCATGAGATAGCATTGTGCTGTACAAGTCACTGAAACTGTGCTAAGCCAAGTCAGACAGTGGCTAAGCCAAGTGCAATGCATCAAATAAAACATCTATCTAAAAACATTACCACTGCAGATCAAGATTCCCTCTGACGAAGATGTCACTAGCCTGAGTTCTAACTGCTGAAAAAGAAAGGCAGAACACCTCCTCCTCTGCTTTTCTCACAGTACACCACACTGCGGTCATGACGACGACTCTCTATCTAACTTCACATAGTCTGCAAACACCAGGTCTTATTCTGTCTCTATTCAGGACAGTAACCATCTGCTTAATTCTGACATGTTAAGGCAGAACTACCAACTTGCTTTTACAAAGAGCAAAAAAACCACACAAATTAAAATTAAATTAGAAAGCAAGGACAAATTAAAACATAACCAGGCTCTCACTTTTGAAGGCTGTTGAATTTTAATCTCCTGGGAATCAGATGCAGAATCTGATTTGGTGCCTCCAGAATTTGGTTTCTCCTTTTTTCTCTTCTGCTTCTTTTTCTTCTTCTTCGCTCCCAAATCCCCTCCAGGACTTCTGCCAGAGATTCAGAGAATGTGCAATGAGAAAAATCAATACCACTGAGCTTAAAATTCAAAAAAAGTTAAATATAGAAAAAACAGCATTTAATATGAAAAATCTAACAGCAGTTTGAATGTGAAGGAAAAATGAAGGAAAGAGGGAACTGAAAGCACTGATGAAAAAGTTCCTGCAAGTGCTTTCTAACTGGTTTTATAGTCAGGCTCCAGCACACCCAGACATCCTGACTCACTAGTGTCAAATTGTGACATATATAAGAGCCAGCGCTCTACTCCAGGCTATTAGCCAGCACAAACATGAAACTACCAAATTCAATGGAGTTTGGAGGAACTCAGGAAAGCAACCTCCTTGGAAATTCAGTGACTTTCAGTGGCTTGGTTTTTTTTCTGCTTCATGCTCAACCATCAGGCACACTTGAATTTCAGATGAATGCAAACAACATTCTGTTTTCAAGGAATTTTGTTTCTAACTTAGAAGTGATGGAAGTCTTGCTGAAAACTCAGGAAGAAACAACACAAAACTAACCAAATATTTGTGCTTTAAAACAGTAAATACAAGGGGGTCAACTTAAAAAAAAACCAACCAAACAACAAACCCAAAACACAACAAAGTATACACTGCACTGGCAGATTCTGACATGTTTTGACTATTGATAATACAACTCCTTTCTTCTTTAAGGAGATTTTAATTTGACAAATAATCAAGATATAGAATCAAGATTAGATTAGAATCTGCAAAGCCTGGGAGGTGTTGGCAACTCCCAGACAGAAGACAAATAAGGAGGCAATGAGTCAGTTAACATTGAATCCTCTTCAAGAGGTTAATATCCCAGCAAAACCATACATATAGAATGGAGCTCAAGACAGAGAGTGGTGTTTGGGGGGCCTGGGTGTTTTTCACTGGAAAAGAAAAAAGTCAATGCAACAAACAATTGTTTATTTTAATTCTGGAAGGGAAAAAAAAAAAACAACAAAACAACAGAGGTGATACTCGTAAACCAAAAGAATGAGAACTACAAGAACATAACTAAATCACTAAGTAACTGAGAACAACACATTTGCAAGGGCCACGTTATTCACTATAACATGCTCACTTTAAAGATTATGATGCTCAATCTTAGCACCTATACCTTCTCAGACCTGAAATCGGTAACAAAACACCCAAATGTCCAGTTGGAGGCCAAAAGCCTGCAAGTAATCAAACATGCAACTAAACGAAGACTCATTTTCGCGAGATCATTACTGTTCTCTAGAACAGCCTGTAGTGAAACATCAAGCCTGAGAAGTCCTTAACATTCACAGTTACACTGGGTTATGTTATGCTCTGAGAAAGAGGGGAGTGAGTTATAAACGCAGCTCCCTCTGGGATCGGACCAAGGAGTTATTCAACAGACAAGAGTGTAACAGATCAAATACGCTCACTGGAGAGGGAAGAGAATTTGTAGTATTTACAGAAGTCTGCAGAAACAGAAGATCGAGTTGTGTAAGTGAGGCAGGAAGAAAACTTTCTGTTGCAGAATGAAGATACTGCCAGATCACCCAGACAATTCTGTTAACAATGTCTATACTCTCAGTTTAAAATAATAAAATTTAAATGTTTGAAGGCCTGTATACCAAACTGACATTTTGTCCAGAGTTTAAACACAGAACAGACCCAGAGGCCTGGCAAGAGGTTATAAATGTGACAGAGTAAAAAACCAAACGTACAAGACCTAGGACTTTACCATCCGTGGCAAAAGTGAGATAAAAATACTGGGGAAAGTGATTTCACCTTTGCTAAGATTAATTTAATGAGGTACTCTTCTACTTTCGTGAACTGTCCACAAACTTTCACCTTTTCCTCTTAACATCTCACATACAGAAAACAAATGATACCACATGATGCCACTGTGTCCTTGAGATGACTCCCAGGGGCTTTTGTGTTGAACAAAAGTCTACCATGAGTTTCAGAAAAAAGTTTTTGAACAGATGCCCACAGCAGGCACCGAGCTCCAAGTTGCATGGGTGCAGCTCACTTGTCTTCTTGCCTTTCAGCAGGAGCCAGCCCCACTCACACCAGAGGGGAATGCTGCTCACTGGGATTACCTGAGGGTCAATGTTTTATTTGGTTTGGTGAAATAATGAACGACTGTACTCAAAAAAAAATTTGGCAACTATGGAGAAAAAGCAGCTCTGCCAAGCTTTACTAATGTTACCCCCATTTAAATGGTACTCTTACCAGGATAGTATCAGCTTGTTCTTTGACCAGCTCAAGGTCTTTTTCATATAGAAATGCCTATTTTTTTAGCTGAGAAAGAGGCATGACATTCAGAACTACTGATTTTTTTTAACTCTTCCAAAATCCCAGTCCTTGGCTTATGACCTTCAGGTTTAGAGCTTTCACACTGCTGGCAAAATAAATACTGGTATCTTTGTCTGACAGGTTATTCAGAGACCGTTCAGAGCAACTATTTATGCATAGTCTCCTGTTTGGGTCTATCTTTTTTTACTGTTACTGTTACTGTTCACAAAATCTAAAAAGAAGATATAAAGAGAGAACCACTTATCCTTCAACTATTCAGGCACGCCTGCAACCCAGAGATTTGGCAGCAGGCAGCAAGCAGAAACTTCTACTGAGTAAACAGGTTTGTCCAATACAAGTTACAGCCAGAGATACCAAGCAAATCAGAGCAAAAGCAAAAGCAAATAACCTCAGGAATTTTTGTCTTTCTCATACTCTGCCTTGAAATGAACTGAAAGGCTCTAAAACTGGGAGTGAGAATGGTGGGGAAGGGAGGAACCTTGTTGCTCAATCTGTAGTAATTACACTGGACACGACAGCACAAAGGATATGCAAAGGTAACAAGATTAAAAGCAGACTCCTATTAAAAGCTTTTCTCTGAATTAAAGTCTTGTGTGCTGACTAAGATCGGAGTTCTCCTTTGCCTGCTCAGATACACCTATATGACGACACCATGAAATGGATCTCACTCTTAGAAGTTTGGGGCGCAGGGGAGTCACCAACTTTTGTGAAAGCTGATCTTTTAACTGTGAAATCTCTTTTGCTTAACTACCCTGCTACTGTTGAAGTGACACAATTCAGAGCACAGGTCCCACACTGGAAGCAGAAAAAGGATATGCAACTCAGACTGATGCCATATCTAGCTGTCATGTCAGGAAACACAACCTTTTCACACATCACATCATCCCCAACCCAGCCCATCACACAGACCACAGCAGGTTATACTAAAAAAAATACTCAGGATTAGACTTCGGGAAGATTTTGACTGTGTCAGTCTAGTAGAGACACACTTACACCAGGAGCACTTTACTGACAGGAGGGCAAGCCTGCACACTGAGGCTGATGTGTATACTTAAGCACGGATGTGGTCTAAGATATTTTTAACTACATCCACGATAACAGTTTTGTCAGTCTGGTGAATAAGAAAGAACAGCACAAAAGCAGGGTGCAATTCAGCTGAGGCAAAAGAAGAGCCAAAACACCTATTCTGCCCCCAAAAGACTAAACTTTGCCACAGAAACAGGCTGTGGCTATAACTCTGAGACAGTCACTTAGGCCCAGTTTTATGGTTTTGTCTGTAAATTACAAATGCAAGCCCATGATCCCACCCACATACCTTTCCACTTATGTACACACATCTGGTGTTTTGCATAAATGTGAAAAAAGATTTTTCTTCTCTCTGTATGTGGGGTGGTTTTGTTTGTCGTTTTGGGGGAAGGGGGTTAACTGAAAAATGGGGATACTTACTGTGTTTGGCAAGGAGTGTGGCAAAGGCAGAGATGCTTAGTTTGTGGAGTTCTAAGCAAAACCATGAAAAGCTGAGTTGGAATAATCAGGAGGAATGTGACAGTTACCCTACTTTGGTGGTCAAACTGTTTTGGCTCCCTTGGTTTTGATTTGAGATTATCTTTCCCACTAAATATTCATCAGTGTTATTTCAACCGCCTTTTTGGACACTAAATTCTACTTTAGCAGAAAGAGCTTTTTGTAATATCAACATCTGTTTTAAATTACATGGAAATGTAATTTTAAGTTAGCAATTTCTCAAATTTAAAACCAAACATGTACTTGAGATGCTTATTTTTAAGCTGCAAAGGACAAGGCCTGTTGGGGGGGGTTCTG
Organism: Microhierax caerulescens; assembly: GCA_035590215.1. Classification (NCBI taxonomy): domain Eukaryota; kingdom Metazoa; phylum Chordata; class Aves; order Falconiformes; family Falconidae; genus Microhierax; species Microhierax caerulescens. The sequence goes on along the minus strand of JAVJGJ010000047.1, from coordinate 73,707,448 downwards.
CCTTCACAGTACTTTTTCTCTCTGTGAGAAAAATAGTGAGGTTGCAAAACTACATTTCTGAAGACATTACCTAGATCTTTTTTGATCACAAAAATGAGATCTTCTGCATATGGGCAAGACTCCAAAAATTTTCAAAGTAGTATTGTTTATACTAGGGCTGTTGGTTCATAAAGAAAATGGAGGCTTAGACAGATGTAAAGGGCTTTCCCATTGCTGTATTAGACTACCACCACTTCAAGAGAACAACAAGCTCCTGACCAGAAGGGCTTATATTCTTCAAATTCCACTTACCAACAAATTACCATTACTGACAGCCTCTCTGGAAGTTTTCACTTGCATACACTTCAATACTTGAAAATGCAAGTTTTTTGAGCATGAAAACCTGGTAGCCATGCCTTAAAACCTAACCCAAGAAATATTCCTCAAAGCTCTGCGTGATTTTTCTGCCTCCCCCTTCAAGTCTGTAAGGCTGTACACCAAGATGTAAATCTCACATGCTAACACTGAGCATTGCCTCCAGTACCTCAAATACATTTATTTAAAAAAAATTGAGAATCTTAAAGTAGTGCTCATTATAAAGTTGCCCTCTAACAACCAAAAGTGTATACTACTAAAACATTCAAAGTAAATACTTTGGGGGGAGGGGGGGAGTTGTTTAAAGGTCATACTTTTTCCTCATCTGTTTACTAAATGTTCTGTGCCCAAAGCCTTTCTGCCACGGAGCGTAAGGAGCTATTTAGAATAAACTGTGAGACCTTACAAAGCTAGGCTCGGTAGGGTGGATTCAGGTGCAATAAATACATTTTTTTCACATATATACTAACAAAGCTATTTTGTAAGCACTTTATTATGAAATAGAACAAGTACAGCATAATGCACCTAGCAGGAGCAAACTGCAGACACAGAACAGAACAGCAATGAGTCACACAACATACATAATCCTGCATCTAAAAAAACAGGAGCAAACAGAGGATGAAAACATTTGCACAGTTGAGAGCTATAAAATGGTACTTTCTGCTGCAGTCATTCAGTGCTCAAGCACATAAGAAAAGCAAATTAAAAAAATAATTCAAATTCATACATATATATAAACCCCATGTTTTTCCTGTGGCCAGTATTAGAAGGACCTATTTTCAAATGGCAAGAAACAGCTGAAAGTAACTTCACTTACAAAGCAATCCTACTAGAGACTGACATGCAACACATACTCTACCTTCTTCTAAAAAAGTGAAGGTTAAAATAGCATGAGATTAAATACTGACCAGCCGCAATGGAGACCATTCAGAATTTAGCAAACCAGTTGACACAGTCATAGTCTCAAGTAGTAAGACGGCTCATAAATTGCTTAGGTATAAAAAACCTAATCTAAAAGCTGAAAGCAAACTTAAAGGCTACCTCAAAAATTAATATACTGTATGGACAAAATGGGGAATAATAAGGCTCCTATTACCATGGGTTAATCTCCCAGATCAACAGTAGATCTTTGAATTTGCTGTAATGTAGTAAGATTTTTCTTTTCATTTGATGGAATTTGTTTGAATACTTCAGCCTGCAGACAAATAGTAGTAAAAAGATTACAGGAAAGTATAATTATTCAGAAGTCAGTATTAGACCATGCATCAGAAACATCAGAGAAAACTGATACAAATACATAGAGGCTTTTTCTACTGGAATGATCTACCACTAATTTAACTGAACATATTACTTAGAAGCATTCACTTTCTTATACAAAGATAAATAAAGCAGCTTCTGTGAAACACTCATTAAAAGACATTTGGGATATTCAACAAAAACAACTTTTGGGGAGAACAGTAGCTGTCTCCCAGAGCTCAGCAAGCCTTGGAGCAGACTAGCAGCAACCTGCAATATAAAGCATCGAAGTGCAATTCTTTGTTCCCTAGCTGCTCCTTACACACTGCTTCTGCACTTGCTGTCACAGCAGCCCGAGTGTGTAGCTGCAAGCCTCGCTACGCTGCAGAGGGCAGCGACAGCTCAGTCACACACAGAAATAGAAAACTGGAGTAGGAATAAAGTACGAATGAATTCTGGGCATCACCCAGCTATCAATCTCGCCTAACACATCAGGCTGTCTCCTATGAAAAGCAACAATCTCTCTCTGCTTTTAGCAGTGTTACTTTTACATATCTGGAAATCATCAACTGTGGTTTATTTATGCAAAACAAACATAACCAAGCCCCAAGATAATTAAACACTATTGTGCCCCATTTTAATATCCCAGACTTTTATTACTAGAATTATTTTTAACACAACTATTTCAACGTGCATGCACTGAATTCACTGACAGAGCAGCAAGCATCAAAGTTTTCCCCTTTCCTGCCTTTTAGACAAGTCAGTCCTCCCAAGCCTCTTTAATTTCTCTTGCCACGTTTAAGATGCAGAGCTGCCTGCTGCCAAGCAAATCCGAGGGGCAGGAGATGACAAATGGCAAACATCCCCAAGCATCAATCACCTACAGAAATGCTCTCAACCAGATGAATCAGAAATTCATTAGGAAGGTATTTGTGTAGCAGCGTATAAATTAACCTATTTCAGGTTACTCCAGCCACTCCTAGCTGTGACAACAAAGCGTCTTCTCCGCAACTGCATTTTCTAACCTCTCAAAAAGCAAAAAAGTAAACTTCAAAGTCGATTTTTAAAACACGTTCCTCCCACTTCCCTGCCCCAAAAGCCCCCAGCTCCAGCCCCTTGGCACCCCGTGCCCGGCCAAAGGCCCGCTGCCCCTTGCCGGCCGGTGCGACGGGCTGCCCCGCTGCCGGCTGTCCCTCCTGCCAGCTCCCGCGGCGACCGGAGGCAGCGCCTGATCCCCAGCGCGGGAAGACCCGAGACGCAAGATCTGCCGAGAGGGAACGACAACCAGAACAACAGCGTTTGCTCCGGCCGGTGCCTTGGTAAAACACGCGCTCTACTCGCCATCAGCGTGTGGATTCGGAGGTAGTATTTCCTTGCGGACAATAGGTGACGCCGAGGAGGAGTGCCTGGAGGGCTGACGGCCGCGGCCGCTGCCCGGACAGGTCCCAGGCCGGGAGGGGAGCGGGAGGGAGCTGAGGGGGCGCCCGCCGCCGGGGCCGCCCCGAGGAGCCGCTCGGCTGCAACCCGCCGAGCCGAGCCAGGCAGCGCGGGGGCACGTCCCCAGAGCAAAGAACCCGCTACGGGGCGCTTCCCAACGGCTGAGAAAACCCCAGGGAAGTCCCCAGACCCTGAAAACGCACGAACAACCGAACAGCGTTTACCCTCCCTTTTTAAGGCGCGCTTTCAAGGCCGGTGTCCAGCGGGTAACGTCAGCTCCGCCGCCCCGCTCACTTCAGGCCGGGGCCTGGCCCCCCACCTCTCGCCGGCGAAGGCCACCCCCGGCGGAGCGAGGGGCGCCGAGCCAGGCGGCACGGCAGAGTCCACCCACGTCCACACGCTGCCAGCCGCGGCGGGAGGCGGCCCAGAAGGGCGCGGGCTGCCGCCGGCGGGGGCCCCTCGGCCGCGGGCGGCACACGCGCAGGCGCCGCGGAGGAGCGCCGAGCCGGGCCGGGCCGCGCCATGCAGGCCG
>JAVJGJ010000047.1:73682266-73703526 GCA_035590215.1 Microhierax caerulescens | reverse complement strand
GATGCAGTCCGGAGGAGCTCCCTCTAGCTGCGGTCCGTGCCCGCGCCGCCGGAGGAGGCGGAGGCCGCCGGGGCTGCCCGGACGCTCCCCGCCGCCCTTGCGGGGACTGAGGCGGGGCTGCGGGGCTGGGGCTCTGCGCCCTGATCTGCCCTGCCCTGCCCTGCCCCTCGGACACGGGCGGTGCCGCCCCTGCGCCCGGCCACCGCCTGACCCCCTCGGAGCCGGCATCTGACCCGCGCCCCCTGCCTTCCACGGGCCTCGGGACCCTCGCACCGGGTCGGCACGGCACCCGCCGCCGCCGGGGGAGGGCCGAGGCGCAGGCCCAGGCCCAGCACCGCCTCCTCCCCCCTGCGCCGTGGGGTCGGGGCCGTGGGCAAGCAGGGCCCGCTCGGCGGGGCCGGGGCCGCCGGGCCTCGGCAGCCTCGGAGCGCCTTTTGCCGGCTCCTTGTGATTCCTTCCCGCACCGTAAATACTTCGACGCCAAAGTTGCTGCCGGTAGACGCTGCTGCAGCCGCCTGACCATCCTCCTGCACGGCCGTGGCTACCGGCTCTCACAGCGCTTGCCGTTTTCCCGAAGCCTTTTGTATTTCTGCGAGCTGCATGCTAGAAAAACTGGAGCTGGATGGTAAAGGTTTGAACCCAGGAAAACAAATAAAGGCACACTTGTTGTGATTTCCAGGGTCCTGTCACGATTTCTGGATGAGGTTCAGAGTTTTGGAGTTCTTGGTTTGGCAGTGCTGCCAAACATCACGTTAAAGCATGAGAATAGCGTGCATCAGTTGTAACTTCTCCTTATTCCCACTGTGCTCTTGGAAGTCATTTAACATGGGGAAGATCCTGCTTCCACCCATTTTGATTTAAGGTGCTGATTTAGATTACTTTTTCCTATTTTTGGTTTAAGGTACTCATCAGATGTTGCCGGTGACATGTCAAGTAAAAGATCTCACTGGCCAAGCAGAAGACATCTAGATGTCCCTCCAGTTGTGCCCTTGCAGTCAAACTCTGAACCTATGTGTACTGAGCACCAGCCCTAAGTCACTCTTGTGTCCCACTGCACTTGGTCCTTTACAACACGCAAGTTGGTACGGGAACTTGTAATTCAAATGCTTAAGGGTTTTGTCTGCCTTTGATTCTTCAATGTGATAATAAAAGATCCAAGGCCTGGGTCACCCTGTTAGATGTACTTAATTATAACAATCCTCCCAACTTCTCTTGGTCTAACCAAGTAGTTAGTTGTATCATGCAGAAAGTACTGCCCTTGTGGTATCAAATAATCACTGCATATTTGTTTCCTGCCACAGGCAAACTTGTAGAAGCTCCTTCTGCTTTTTTTTTTTTTTTGTGAAAGGACAAAGACAGTTCTGACTGGGTAATGGAGTATGGGTTTATTAGCTGTATGATCGACCTCTCATGGTACGCTCTGATGTCTTGTGACTATATTCAAATGTTCAGTGACTGCGGTCTATGCTGGAGTTCCATTATCTGACATATTTTCTGTCTTGACAGTTTTGAAATACTAACTGCAGTCACTCAAAAATTCAAGGGTACTGAACTGATAAGGCTAGAAAATATTCAGCACATTGCAGATAAAATAAACTGTGATATGGCACATGTATCTTTAAAACCAGCAGTTGTTCCTGAATATGGCTAAATTGTTAAAGGTGGTGTTAATCTTCCACAAATAAGTAAAGGGAGAGAGAAAAAAAATCTAGACAGGCAGCCTACCCTCAACTGTCGCAAAACTGATGGAGTCTGTAACTTAACACTCGGTCAGGTATGACCTCCTAGTGTCAAACTGTGGCTGAATGTCAAATCTTCATTTAGTTGTAATGTATAGGAGAGAAAGGAAATCTCCAAACAAAAGCACAATACTCTGTAGTTTTCAACAACAAAAAACCAATTGTGAACAGCTGCCTCATAGCCTGGATAGAAGTTAATCCAGTGATTACTAGTGATCTTTTTCCCCTCATAATAATGTGTAGGAGAAAGTGAAGAACAGTATGTCAATGACTAAACATTGAATCACTGTGTTGGAGAAACTAGGAGTTTAACCATCTTTGATCCTTTACCACAGTTTTCCTCACTTCATTGAGATGAATGGGCTATAGGAAGCCTGGATCCTGACTGTTCTTGCAGTTCACAGTGACGATAAAAGAGGCAATATGAATCTGTCTCAGCAAGCTACCACTTGCTGTCCGCTGGTAGAAGGTCTCCCCGGAAGGGGGATCAGGAGCAGTATAGCTGCAGAATAGCTGCTATTCTAGACTTCATAGTATGCATGAAGAATATCCTTATGGATATCCCAGTTTATCTCCTGACAGGCACAACTGAGATTATACTCCAGGTTCAACTGTTATGGGGCCAAATTACAACACAGAATTGTGATTTGATTCATGAATACACAACTTTTGCTTATACCACAAGTAGAGAAGGTGACCAAAAGCAAGAGGTGTGCATCTGTCCTGCACTGAGAATTTCTGATGCAGCTTTGCATTTCTGAAATTACCAGATTCCCACTGTTTAAATTCACTCTGCAGACACTGCTCAGCAATTGCACTACTTGATAAATGTTGGCTATTACATGTCTAGATGTCTTCCCAAAATAGAGCAGCAAGCTGGAAAAATGTACCCCTGAATTTCGGGACCCCACATGCTCAACTACAGTGAGTTAATGGAGCGTGTGCCATTAGGACGGTGAACCATGTGGATGGCACCTGATTTGCCCAAACGGGCTGTCTGTGGGCATCTGTACTTCCAAGACCTGTGTTGTCACAGGTGACTATGCCTGGGAACTCCACAGACTGCTGCATATGAGTGATGCAGACATATCCCACACACCCGTGCCAGTCTAAGCAGACCATCAAAAGCTATAAAAAATGATTCATGTTAAACTTACAAAGTAAAAAGCCTGGGTTTGTGAAGGTATGAATTTACTGGGTTTAACTGATTAAAAAGACCTCTTCCTAGATGTACACACAAGAAAAAAGCTTGCTATTTTATGGAGATTAAAAAGAAGAAAGTGCAGTCATTTTACATAAAAGCTAAAAAAATTATAACAAAGGAAAAGAGACTCCCTAATCGGCAGATACAATTCACTTAATACTACACAGCATATCATGAAATCAATTAAAATAATCCCAGCATTTGATGAATTATTTATTGGTTGGTTATTTTCATAGGTCTCCTTAGAGCTTTGCTAGTGATTCTAGGTTTGCTGCTAGATGTAGCCAAAATACCCAGTTGCTTATGGCAACAAAATGGAAGAAGGGAAGAGAGAAGGGTCAACAAAACAGCACAGATGTAGCTCTGCCTGTCTGCTCCCACCACTGTCAGCCACCAAGGAACAGATCAGCCTATAGTGGACCCTCTTTGCCACCATAAATCCCAGCTCTTTGGATCTTTCCCCATCCTACTTCTTTTTCCAGGTTCTGTCTCTCCCCTACTTTCCATAACAGATGCTGTCATGGGTCTGTCTTGGCTACAAATTAGCCTGTGCCTACAATTCTGAGACACTTTGAGCCACCTTGAACATAAGTATATCACTATAGGCCCAGATTCACGAAAGGATTTTGGTGTTGCCATGTTTAACTTTTTCCTAGTTGACTTCCACAGCAAAATCCAGGGCTCAAAATAAAGCCCTACAAAACTCGAATACTTTGAGCATTTCAATGGCCAACATGATTTCAAAAGAACTCTAGGCTACTGAGGAAGAAGCCGTCTAAGCTTGGTGCTCAGAAATAGAGGATCAGGAAGATCTAACTCCCAAGGCTGTATGGGGCTTTCTCAGATCTCGCCTGTTGGATGAACCATCAAGTAAGGCTGCATAGTGTGTGGTCAGGGTCATACCCTTCCTGTCTTTGCTTTTCTGCAACTGAATAAAGCCAGCCAGCCACAGGTAGTTTCCTTCAAGCAGCCAGACGTAATGCAGACTTGTTTATCTGCCTAGTGATATGTATTAGTTACATCCCAGTGAACTGGTGGTATGTCATACAGCATTCAGACCATTGGCATCATCTGTGTTCTGAGTATTAAACGCTGCAGAAGAAGTGTACCTGAAATTTTAATGCAGTCATAGAACTGCTCCTACCTTTACACACCACATTGAAATATTCATAGCATTTATAATTTAAAATGGATTTGATATTGCAAGTAGTAATAATAATAAAAAAAACTTTGTGTGAACTTTTTGTAATCTTGGAAGCAAAACTGATTCAGTTTGAAAATTAGTTAATAGTTTGGTGTTTTCTCTATTTTCCTAAAAAATATTAAAAAAAAATTATGGAGCAAACAACTATGTTTTGACTTTGCTTCATACAAGTGTCAGCTAGTACTACCTCACAAGGATTTTTTTTTGTATTGGCTGCTCTTCATGCTGAGAACTTAAATACCGCCTTCTTCAATGCTGGAGGAGATGCGAGGGTAAGAGAACACAGATCCAAAACACACTGAACAAATGCACCCAAACACATCTACATAGTTGTCACAGCTAACAATGGAATAGGTAGAAATGGTTAGGGAATGAAATGAGCTTGTGATCTGTTACGTTGTACACTTGTATCCACGTGAGATCATGTCTCTGATCTTTATGGTCTGTCTCACCCACTTTACATCTTTTTAGCTTCCTGCTGCATGCCACACTTGCTGAGCTGCAGCCTAGTCTGTCTCCCACAGCCCACTTGCTGCTGGCTTGTGTTGGCTGCAGCATTCAAACTGGGGGACAGGCACTCTCAAAACAGCCCACTCTTTCTGCTGCACTCCGACATTCAATGTCTTTTTGTTGAATTATGTTTTTAAATGCAGCTCATATCATACATCTTCTATTTTACATTTTACCTTTTGCGGTGAAGCATCTGCTTCTCCATGTTGGTGCCTGCATTGGCAAAGGCTGTGGGCTATACAGCGTTAAAAAAGGGTGAAACATTTACATGCATAGCGAAAACACATCATAGTATTAAAAAATGTGTATGATAAATACAAACCCTCGTACCTAAGGGTGTAAGTGATAAGGATAGGAAGACTGTTATCCTGTGGGGGTTATTATCACTAGTAGAGATTTCTTCTCCAGCTTTCTGAAGCATCTTTTTTGATGATAGCTGGAAGCAGGATACAAGCCTTAGATCAAGCACAGGTTCAGACTGGTTCCAGCATTACAATTCCTCTGTTCCTAGGGTCTCTAGTCCCAAAAGGTAAAAAATAAGTCAGTCATGCTTTATATTGAAAAATATTTAATAATCAGAATCAGGTCTTAAATAATGATTATTACAAATATATACATATTTTGCATTTCTAGGTTTTGGTGTGTTTTTTTTTCTTCTCTTTCAGACCCTTCTCAAACTATATATGTGAATAAGAATTAGTGGTGACATATATTGACAAAGATGGTGTTGACACTGGTGCTGCAGGAGCTCTGACCAATACTCAGCAATTACTTCTGCATGTCCAATCTCCAAACCAATCTAATTTACTTCTGTCAGATCCTAAATCAGTTCTCCCATCAGCCTTTTACAGTTCCCCCATATCGAAATGCCTGCCGTTTCCTCCTCTTTGCAGGGAGGCTGCAGGTACAGCCAAGATGGTTTCCTTCCCTGATTCTGGACAGAGTGATAGATACATGAATTATTCTTCATCTCTTGACCTTTTCAGTGTTTTTCCAAAATGAAAGTTGTCAGAGCTTTCTTTTTGTCTGTTTCTGATAGTTCTTTATCCCCAAACATAAAGGAACTCTTTCCTGTGACAGATGTACTTTTTTCCTGCTAGAGTGAAAAGGCTACAGCCTGACTGCAGCTCTCAGAGAATTTGTGACAGAGTAGAACTGTTAGGGTGCTCCTACATGTCCTATTTGCCCTAGGGTATTTAAAACTGCTAAGACATTGTGAAATGGAGACTACAGTCTGGAAATGTTGAGGATATTGAGTAGGATAGTTCTCAAAGGTGGGGTCCAGAGAAGGAAACCTAAAAGTCTGGCTACCCCCAAACAAATGGTATGTCTATCAAATACTGTACTATTATTCATTACCTATTTCCATTAGCATAAATTAGCACTATTTGGAAAGGTGCTCTTCCAGTCTTGGGAGATTGCAGTCTGAAGAGAAGCAGACCTTGGATGAGAATAGTATTTTATGATGAACAGAATGCTTCTTGTAGTGACAACCTGCTTAGGGACAGTATTTTGTTACTTCTGAGGAGATGTGGTATTTCCCACATTTCTATGATAGGCAACAGAAAATAATTCCCAATGTTCTGTAGGTTGCTCCAACTAGAAGTATCCCATTAACTTACAAATCAGATAAATGGATAATGCCAATAAAGGTTCTGCATACCTTCTGGGTCAGAAGCAGATTAACAGCATTGTTCAGGATGCACACCTGCTGCACGGAGAATTGCATTGAATAAGCAGTGTCTCTTCTTGAACATAGTGTCTTCCCTATGAAGAAAATGGGAAATCAGACTCTATTATAACTCTTCCATTTCTATGCAAAATTTTTGAATTTTACAGTAAGATTTTATCCATCAGTAGTTGACAACTGTCTGAAAAGTCTCTGTCAAATGTTGCAACAATTGAAGATTAAATTACTTAAAATATAGGCAGTAGACAAGCTTTAATTACAAAATCTAGACATCAGGTCTAGGCTAGTGGGCAAGAGTGAATAGATCTCATAGATGTTATAGATGCCCCTATATCATGGGGCATAAGCACAGCAGAAACTCAGCATCAAGCATGCTTTGACCCTGCAATGTCAGACCACAAGGACAATTAAGTTAATTAATACAAGCCTTTATGAGCTCTTATGCCGGTTCTTCCAGTCAGCCTAGCTGAGCAACCTTTACTTTGGTATTACTCGATGTTGAAATGCTGAAACAGGCATTTAAGCCAGCTTTTATATTAAATGCCTTTATATACATACATGTGCATGCACACATGCATACACACACACACATTTATGTAGGTATACTTTACTGATTTAAAGGAATAAAAACAATCCAGCTCTCAAAAGAAAAACACACCTCATATAGAGGAACTTGGCAATTGCTTTCTGTTTCCCTCGTTGTTACTGTCGTGGATGGAGTGACACACTTCACTTGTAAGAAGTTGCAACAGGTTTATTGGTATAACACAGTGATTTAACCAAGTTCGATGATAAATGCACCGGTGATTTAACACGATTCAATGGCAAGGAACACTCCGTTATTAACTGCACGGAGGGCAGAGACAGACAAAACTGTCAGGGAGACCCTCCCACCGAGCCGTGAGGTGCAGAAAGGCCCCCCTAGCGTTCCGAACTCCTCCTCAGAGGGGAGATGGGGTGCGGCTGGATCCAGACTCGGTCAGCGGTTTCTATCTAAAGGGCTGTATGTGCGCAATCAATCTCTTACACCACTCGGAGAAGATTTCAGAGTTTAGCATGCTGTTAATCACCTACCGAGAGTCTGTTGCGGCAAGGAACCTCAGCCTCGAGGAGCTGCTTGAGGTGTCCCTGGCCCAGGGGAGGTCCTGCCGTGCAGCCGCTGCCCTGCAGGAGAGCCCAGCACGCCCTGGGCTGGTCGTTATTTATGGAGTGAGATAATTGACTCACAGTCACATTTGCAGACCGACTACAGGAGTCGGTTTCATCCACACTAGGCTTGAGTTGGACCTTGACCAGCACTGTTAGGTGGGCACCCCGTTCAAATTAGCCCTTGGTTATCATGTTATCTGCACCCCCCACCCCACCCCCTCACAACCACACACATCCATTCTGACCCCCCGGTGGTTGTCACTTGAGCATTGCCACAGAAACAAAGGTCAGGATGGGGGGGAGCACACCGCCACAGTTGTTTAATGTAGGATCATGAGGTCTTAAATTCAAGGCAGACCTAATAGCATAGCCACAAAGAGGCAGATAACTTGAGACAGGCCACCCTCACCAACATCTAAAAGTAGCTTTACTAAAATGTCATTAGAACATCACATTGCACATCTCATCGATGTTGGCCAGACAGCATGGCAGAAAACAGGAGGTGGAATCAGGGGCTGGGTTTGTAGAAGGGGCATTTCCTGAAAATGGAGGAGGGAAGTCAGGACCTGTAGCCTCTCTCATCTGAAGGGGCAGGGGACACCGGGAGAAAGGCCCTGCCCTGAGCATGTGGGTAAGGGTAGTATATGGGAAAACTTCCTGCTGTGTTACTTCCTTCTAAAGCAGATTTTCCCGAGTTTAAGATGGGATTCTGGCCCCTTCCTTTATTGAAAGAAAACTTCCAGAAGAAAGGTGTAGGGAACAGAATCTCCCTGGAGTAACTTGTGGTGCATATGCCGCAGCCAGAGCTGGAACTCCAACGTGTGAGTGGCACAGTAATGGGTTTCCACCCAGGGAGAGAAGCTCCGGGGCCAACACTGCTGGGAGTGTGCTGGTGAAAATCTGGTGGAGGGCACGGGAGAAGACAGTCCCAAGGTCTTTTTAAACTCCATACAACCACTAAATCACCAAACCCCTTAAAAAACATACAACCACTAAATCACTAAGACTCTTAAGAAACAATGACTGTAACAGGAGCCCTTTGAATTAATTTCTTCCAGGTTTGATGCCCAACATCTCTTGCAGCAGAACTAGCCATTCCATTGAAAGTGGGATTTCTCATCCCACAGCAGTATTTCAAGCACCATTTTCTACCTTTACAATACAAAACTGGCAGGACTATTCCTCAGTCGGGTTTATTCAGGAGTCCATATCTCCAGTTACGTGAACACAGAGTCCTCTCCAGAATTAAAAAAAATAAATGTTAAGTATTTCATTTGTACCTCCTTGTTGTTATTATGTTTTCCTTGCCTGTGGCTGTAGGTTTCCAAGGCAGAAGAGATATGAAATGATCAAGGATAATAACTGGCACTGTTTATTCCTAGAAGAAAAGCATATAAATTAAACAAGAAGTACTTCAGTTAAGTGGTAATAGACCAGGTGCCACATTTTGCAAGCTAAAACTGTGGATACCAGAGGATTACTGCTAAAAAGGACTAGATACCCTTTCTGTTATTACTGCCAAATAGAAGACAGTACCTGGTGTCAGTTTACCAATTGAAATTACACAAATAACATAAAAAAATGCTCCTCTAGTCTGAAAATGGCACTTGGCTGCTGCCTACTCATCTGCCTGAAGCTCCAATTCCAAATGGTTTGCAACCTGGAAATGAAAATATCACATATATCCTGAAAGGAGGTTGTAGGCAGGTGCGGGTCGGTCTCTTCTCCCAGAAAACAAGCAACAGGACAAAAGGAGATGGACTCAAGTTGTGCCAAGGGAGGTTTAAATTGGCTATTAGGAAAAGTTTCTTCACTGAAAGGGTGGTCGAGCATTGGAACAGGCTGCTCAGGGAGGTGGTGGAATCACCATCCCTGGAGGTGTTTAAAAAACACATAGACATGGCAGTTAGGGACATGGTTTAGTGGTGGCCTTGGCAGTCCTAGGCTAGTGGTTGGACTTGATAATCTCAAAGGTCTTTTCCGACCTAAATGATTCTATGAAAATAACATGGTATCACGGAAGTATTGTGTGTGTATATATAATGAGATATCATCGTATTATATGTATCATATATCACACATATATAATGAGTACGGTTAGCACTGAACCTGCCAGCCCACATTTGTCTGTAAGCAGAGGAACAGGAAAAAGAGTAACAATTGAGTTGCTCCTATTTTTCTCAAGTTTTGAAACAATTAGTAGTTGCAATTGTTTTATTTTAACCTAAAACCAAGGTACTATTGATGAGGTGAGAGAAAACAGGCACATTTACACTTAAGCACACTACAGTGCTATCAGTGATGATACATTTTGATTGAAATGGAGATGTTATAAGCTGAATACTGCCCCAGCCAAGATGCTATGCAGGGTTTCCTGAGCCGACAGGGATCTTCGCACTTGCACAGACAGCAGCCCATGAAACAACTGATGATCTCGTGCCAACTGCCTGCTGGTGTTATTTAAGTTATAAACTTATACTGAAATGATAAACCATGTTTTATACACAATATATATGGAGGAAGAGTTCCCCACCAGGTGGCAGGTATTCCAACTTCAAGAATTTCAAATGCTAAAGACAACCAAAAGGCAGCACTGATGAAACCCCCACAACTTACCTGTTACACCTACATTTTAGAAAAGGAAACAGACAACTTCTCGTTTGACCAAGTCCATGCATGTACTGGACGGATGCCACCAAGCCCCATGCCCCAGGTTAAAGCCTATTGATAGTTAAGAAAAAAAATAATGCCTTTTTGGCCCACTACGGACCTTCCTAGAGAAAGAGTGAATACCTAACTCAACACTTGCTCATTGACACTTGTGCTATTCTATAGGCTAAACCCTACATGGGACATGCAGTTTCTTACCAATTTCAATCATGTTGGTTTAGGACAGTGAAATAAAATTGGTCCTCCAGAGCATTTGTGGATAGAATGAAGGGCAGAAAATGAAAATACTGCCAAGGTATTTCAAGGGTGCTTAATTCACTCTACTAAACCTTTCCTGTAAGAGAGAAAAGCATCATGAGCAATTTCCAGATGGTGGGATTTCTTTGTAAGGTGTTCATCTAAGCTCAGTACCACAATTTCGTATATTTGTGTAACGTGTTATGTTGCAAATGGCCTGGGCAGGAACCATTTCCCCTCCCCTATTTGTATTTGCAGAGGGTTTAGCATGCTGGTACCCTGACAAAGCACTTAAATAATAAAAGGTCATTATCACAGCAAGTCAAAGTTCTTTACAGACACTTGAATAAGCTTTGAGAAGAAAGTATTTCAGCAGGAACAAAGTGGGAGCTGGGGGACAACCATGAAGTGAATGGACGCTTATTAAGTGTATTAACTCCCAACAGCCCTAACATTTCATAGGCCCTAGGACCTAAATGGACTTTAGATAATAAAATATACAATTTAAAAATTATCTTTAATTTTTCACTCATTATTCATTTGAAAATCCTGATTGCTGATAGATTAATTGAAGACCCGTTCCTTGTATTTTTTAGAGGCCAACATATTTTCGTTACTTTTGTAAGCTTTGTGATTACAATCTTTTGCATTCCCCCCCCAATACTTGCCATCAAAACCCAAGAAAACAACTGCTTTTCTAGATTGTCCTCCACATGGCTAAGATCACTTGGAGCTGCCGATGCCAAGACCTATTCAACTTATACTTTGTTCTCTCTTTTAGAAGCTTTATTGGTACTTGCTTCACTGTGCAACTGCAAAATATAAGCAACAACATTTCTTTGTATTTTACCAAAGTATCTTCCTCAGTATGTTTTTGAAAATTAAAACACAGAACTTTAAAATAATACAGTCACTGGACTGTAATATTAAGCAAAGTCTGTACAATGGACACATTCTAATCTCAACCCATCATCTGATCTATGTGGCTTAGATGTGTTGGACACACTGAGAATTACATTTCATAAACTATATATCTGCAAATTCAAACTATTACATGGCTGGTGATGTTACAGCAATTAAAAAAGATTTGCAGAATACCCACATTGTGTTTGTTCAAATATATTTGCTCTATTAGGACCACAAATTACCAAACCATCAAACTATGTGTTTTGAACATAAAACCAACACAAGTAAAGAAACAAACCACTGCAATTTAATAGCAACAATCTCACTTTACAAGATAATAATGACGGAAACTTTGCAAAGGAATCTGAAAAAGAATGTAAGTAAAACTGACAAATTTAAGACAACAGAAATCTGAAAATTAAATAACACAATAATTCTAGTATGCAGAAGTTTTAATCAGAATGTTTACTTGATGCAGCATTCTGATTAATAAGTCACACTGTATTACCAGAACTTACTGACATCTGATAAATACTATTCCTTTAAAGTAGTGTTTTTCTGTTCATTGACCTTGCACTGACCGACAATAAGTAACCCAGACCCCAGAGCCAGTTCACCTGTGGTCAGTAGCAAAATCTCCAAACAGAACAGGAAAGGACCTGGAATGCATGTGATGAGTACAACATAACTTACTGCTAATACAGTAACTTTAATATTCAGTGCACTCCACAAATATTATTTTAGATTTCTTTCACAACACATACCACTTCGAAACGTGAATCAAAGCAAAACAGAGGTTGTGGCTTTGTGGATGGAGAGGAGCACTGGCCTGGGAACTAAGAAATCGGGATTCAGTTCCCGGCTCAAGCCTAGACTCCCAGGTCAGACATTCAGTAAGACAGAAATTACAACATTGGCCTCCTAAGAAAATCTTGAAATCTACTGAAAAAAAGAGCAATGAATCCAAGTCAAGGCTTATTATTAAAAATCAAATAGGAACTATATAACGTCTTCTGTACTCACTTTAGAGATTGCATAATATTTTTTTTAAGTGTGACTGCTGCTAATGCTGCGTAAAAATAATTTAATGAAACATGATAAGCTGAATGTATAGGAAGGATTCCACAAGAGTGGAAGTCACATACTTTCCATTCTTTGAATTCATGAAGAAGTGAGAAGTGTGCAAGAAGTGTGAGTGCCTGGAGAAATCTCAGGAAGAAAACTGGTCCCACAGCAAGCATGAATCCATAAGGAATTTTTGTGATACCAGGATTTCATTTCCAAAGTCTTCAGTGACACTTAAGTAAACAGTTACATTTGTATCAAGATAGGGAGGATGCTTTTCTGAAAAGGAGTCTAAATTTCAGTATTGACTGAATTTCATGAGGACTGCATAAGTAAGTCACACAAGCATAAATATGCACAGCAAAAGCAAAACCAAAGTATTTTTCTTATTAAATAACAAAAAATAATGTGATAACCACCAACAGAGGAAAAAATCCACAAAGATATTTTCTGCAGTTTATTTTCAATTATAATTTTTGGATAACCAAGCAGCTCTGTATGGAGAAAGCACAGAAGAGTCATTCTGGCACTTTTGGATAGTACATTATTATTATTTTTTTTCAAATTTTTTCTAGACACATTCAGTCCACTTGCTCGGTCTATAGTTCATTTTATTTGAGCATGATTAGCTCTTATGATTCCAGAGGAAACTAACAATATATACAGTCAATGAAACTATCTTCTTGGCTACTCTGGGCCCTTTAAAATGTCTTCTAAGTCTATCCTGGCTAAACAGAATCCACAATATACATGATAACTACAGAATACACTGTATTGAAATGAGAAATGCTCAGCACAAAATGGAACTCTTGGCATGCAGCTTAAAATAAAAGGTAGAAGTTCAGAAGTTTATAAAATCCCAAATAGGGTCAATTAAAAGGAGTTAGCAAAAGAAGGGACTGTTCATTGTTACTGTAAAAAAGGCACTTTGAGTTAATGGGACCAGAATTAGAGGAATCTTAGTCGACACAAAGTTCAGTTTGGTTTCATAAAAAGGCTTCAATGCTAAGGGATGCTACTCAAGTTTCCTGCAGTTTTTCATTAAAATAAATTGCTGAGTAGTTTATAATAAAGGACATAAAATGTTTACAACCAACTTGTAAAATTAAGAAAAGCATAGTATAAGCAAAATATTACTAAAAGCAGCAATGCATAGCCTTTCGTTGAGATAATGCACAATATTGGACACCATGTGTCAAACTCTTGTTTTTAAGATACTTTCAGTAGCATTATCAACATAAAATTGGCCTACAAAACAAAAGCTTTACCAGCTCCCATTCATAAGGAGATTGAGGTCATAAACTAACCAAACAATTTGTCAGTATTTTCAACATCCTGGATGACCAATATCAAGTATATGGAATAACAATCACACTCTTTGTTCAGCTATCTCACCGGAGGCAGCCGTTAAATCAGAGGAATGATTTTAATTCGTTTCTAACATTTACACAGTAATGCATTTAAGTTCTTTCAAATGTTGCTCACCACAGTTTGTTTTTCTCTTTTCTCTCCACAACAAAAAAAAGAAGAAAAAAAATCAAGCACTTCCACAGAAAGAATATTTGGCAATTTTATACTCCACTGAATGGTGGATTTTCACAATAGCTCACTTCAGATTGAAAGTCATTAGTGGTCTTTCCTCTCGTTTCTGCCAAGGACTCTTCTTATCTTCACCTTGGTCATCTTCCTCCTCCTCCTCCTCCTCCTCCTCCTCATCTTGAACTGATGTTCTGTGTTCAGGACTAGTTAATGGCTCTGGTTTGGTATCCACAGTTCTTGTTTCCTCCTGCAGGCTGGGCAGCTGCACACCACTTCTCTTACTAGTGCCTTCTAGTAGGCATCGTAGAGCATTGTCCTCAGGGCTACAAACTGCTGTTCCACACTCACTGCCGCTTTGGTCCATATCATCCAAGTACACAAGCTGTGTGTAAGCTGTGCTATCTGAAACCTTCCGCTCTCTCTGCTGGTGCTCTTGCACTGGTGGGTGACTCTGTGGCGCAGACAGATGATCTCCTCTTCCCTTTCGGGCAGATTTTGGCTCATTCATGTCAACACCAGAGTCCAAACTGGCATCGTTACTCCCATTCCTACCAGCTCTTTGGAGATCGATGTATGAATGTCTAACATGAGCATTTGAACGTCCATCTAGAGAAACAAACCATGCTCGAGGATGAGGCAATGGCTTCCCACCTCCTAATTCCATCAAAGCCTTTTCTGTAAGAAGCTGCACTTCGCTATTCATTTGAGCCAGGGATGCATCGTTAAGTGAGGCAGGAATGGAAATAGATTCAGACATGGAAGCATTCTGTTGACTCCACTCAGCTGCACCTGCATCTTGCAGATGCTGCTGAGATATTGCTTGGGATGCTAACTGCTGGGGTTGCAGCTGCTGCGGGGGGTGCGGAAAAAGCCGTGCATGAGGGTTAGGAAGCTCAGCCTGAAGTCTTTCTACATCAATCTGCTGGTCAGCTGGGACAACCAGTGGCTGGCTAACAAAAGGGTGCTCTCCTGGCAACTTCATGTAATGACCTGGGATGACCAGTGCAGGCAAAACCTTTCTGTAAACACTGTCATTGACCTGGTCAACAGAATTGCAGCAGATTAACTGACCTGGTCGAGGGAAAGATGTAGGTCTCTCAAGATGATCAACTGAACGAGACATCATACAATCAGCAGGTCTGCAGTCCAGCAGTTCTTTTTCAGGGGCAGAAGGTGTGGGGTATATTTGTTCCTGAATATTGTATTTACTTCCAGTAGCAATATGGTTCATAGATACTTGAATTTCTCTCTCTTGCTTTTCAAATAAAGGCTGAGACAGCATAGCATTGTAACTTCTCCTATATTCGTCTTTGATAGGGGACTCATAGCCTTCAGCTGTTTCTGTAGATTTTCTTGTCTTTAAAGGAAAACTATCTGCTGATTTGTGGTAGTCTTTTCTTAGAGACCCACTGGGAGTCAGGTCATCCAAGGAAATTCTGCTCTTGTCTTTCTCCTTCTCAGAGAGCAGCTCCTCACGGGAGCTAAACTCCTGTGAAGTACTGAATGAGTGTTTGAGCATAGGTGTATGCATATCTGCTTCTCCACTAGGTGATACCATCTCCATGTGGACAGCACTGATTAATTCCTTTGCACCTGAGTTTTCAGTGTGTCCATTGCTAGCAACGGACAACCCGCCAGGAAATTCTGACTCACGACGTGAAAATATTAAATTTATATGGGACATTGAGGTTGCTTGATCCTTCTTAGAAGTGTCCAGCGCTGTTGAAAGTTGCAGTTTCTTATGATGTTGACGTGGTCTTAAACATTTTCTTCTAGAAAAGCCGGTAACAAAATAAGTTACACATTTATGACTGTTGTACACAGAAACAAGAGCAGCAAGTGTGTCTTAATGGGATATTTTAAAGCAGTGATTAGTATTGGGGGAATTGAGCTTTTATTACATAACCTAACAATTAAAAGCTTATCCCAGCAGCGAAGATAAAATTAAAGAGTAAGTAATGTCAATTGGGAAATATCTCAAGCACCAATTACAAACTGGAGCAAATGTCTGGAGGAAGCAAATACAAAATCACTCATTAATATACACTTGCTGATAGAAATTTAACACACATTTTAATATAAGACTAATAGAAAGATCACTTGTGAATGCTTAACAGGTACAATGACAGAGATCTTGGACCTATGCCTATGTTTGATAGGAGATTTTAAGAACATCTTACAAAGAAAACACAGGTACAGGTGTGTGTTATTCATTCAGCTACTATCCTACCAAATGACTGATTCTATGTATACGCTGTATGTAACTAGGAACATATGAAATTCTATCTCACTGTTTCTTTCTTCTTCAAGTGATTGCTTGCTTCTTCCCCCCACACCCCAAATTAAAAGTGTTTCAGTGCAAAAGCTTTTAATATCATGAGCACAAAAACCCTTTTATTGCCAACATGAACTATGTAGCCAGGATGGTGAATCTTACCTGCAATAATATAAAAGCAGACATAGCAAGACTAGAAGTATGAGAGCCATCCCTCCTAAAATTGCCAAAAGAAACATGGTGTGATAGCTGGTAATATCGTGTGTTACAACGGGACCTGGAAGGCCAGAAAAGAGAATATAGACCTGTAATAACCTGCAAACAGGAAGAGGAACAACACTTAAAGAGAGGGACATCTTCCCTTGGTGTCAGGGTGCTAAGCGAGCAACACCGCTGCTCATAGCCCTGGTGTCTATTGAGCAGACCACCTCTGGAGAAGGGAGCAAGTTGTGGAGAAAGCTTGTGCTGGTTTTCATGACTGCAAGGCTAAATAGATCATTCTGTGGAAGAGCAGTTAGTTTCAATGGGAGCATGCATCGGTGAATGCTGCCTTCCAGGTCCTGATGCTGACACAGTGCACCAAAGCTCTCATCAGTGGAGAAAAGCCTGTACATGTAGCAGCACTGTGGCCAACAACTTCTCTTCAACAAAATTTGTGGTGCTTTGCACTTAACAGTATATTCATTAGAAGATATGTTGGTGCTCTGAAGTCTAGATCGAGCCAAGCCAAGCAGATCTTCAGCAGCTTTAAAAAACAGGCTACTATTGAAACAGTGTTGTAGCTCCAGGTTTCAATAATGCTTAGCAAATGTTCTAACATACAAATGATGTAGACATGTGGACAGCATCCCTTCACAATTATGCATGTGTAACTCTGTTCGTTTGTAAAATCCTTGTCGTGATTTTGAAATAAAGGCCCAAATTTTCATCTTCAGGCAGGGAGGTACAGCACCAGCTGAGAGTAACATGCAGGTACTGTGAAGGACAGCAAACTTGGCCAACATTAAGGTTCTAGATCATTAGGTTTGTAAAAACCTCATCTTTGGACATAGAGTGGTCTGTAGAGCCACTGCTAGGAATACAAAGCTCATTTTTGTCCATTTTTTGAGATAAGAAATCAAATAGATCCAATGAGGAAACAAAATAAGCAAGAAGTCATTAACCTCATTGAAGATAACATAAAATACATTGCATTTTGGAAACATAAGTATTTATACATTCTGTCCTGCCACTACCTTTACAGAACTCATTGATACTGTTGCTCCAGGACATTAAGCAAAAAGAAGAAAAGATAAATCACTTGAATTTTTCATGAAAACATTGTTCTCATTGTAACAAAGTTTTAGGAACCCAGATCTATCCCTCAGAAAGAATCAGAAGTAAAATACAAGTAGAAATTCTGCTGGTCAAGTTAGTTAAACTGCAAGGACAAATAAGCCTTCTCCTGTTGAGTTACAGGCCTCCTAACCTCAGGTTTACAGGCACAGTTTCATTACTTCCTTGCAGCCTGGAACAGAGCTGAACTGTGAAATGTCTGGCGCAGAGCAGTTGCTTTTTCTTGAAGTACCATTATTTTGTAAAATTCCATTAAATTCAACATGATAGCTTATTCAGATGTGCACCTGCCTCTGAACTCTGTTCATCAATGAGTCAACTGAATATTCCAGCAGTTTCACTTAATAAAAACTCAAATAAAAAGCTCACATATCATGAAACAACTTCATGGCATATACAAGCAGACTTTAAAAACAGTCCTCAAGTTAGAGTTTGTTTTCTTGGTTAGCTAGTTTATTTAGCTTACACAGCCAAGGCAAGAATGTTTTCATTTCTACTGTATTTGGTTTTCATCCAGAAAACCTAATAAAGAAAAGCTGTAAGAGGAGGATTTTTTTGTTTGATTGATTGGCTCATCTATACACAGAGATATCTCTGATTATTGGTGGTCGAAGAACTAACACTAAGAAATCTGAGACAGCCAGACAGAAAAAAGGAAGAACAAGCTGTGACACTGATAACCTCCACAGGCACAGAAGTACATATAATGCCTGGTTCAAAGCAATTTTCTACACTTATACCAAGAGGCTTGCAGATGGCAACTAGTCAGCTCATCTACTAATAACACTCTGCTAATATGCTTCCTAGAACTTCTATGCCAAGTTATTCGTGGTATAAATTGAACAGTCATCAAGATGATGCAAAGTATATAGTCAGGGCAAAATGGGCATCTTCAGAGTAAAGGAAAAAAAAAAGTTGCAATTAATCAATCCATTAGTAAACGTCTAACCCAGGGTGACACTGGCCTTAGGTGAATCCATCTTTTTGGAGAGTTTCTTTACAGAAACTTCAGAGGGTGTATTTTTCTACCTGCTGGAACACCAAAACATTGATATTAAGGCTCCCCTCATTTTCTAGCAATGGCTCTACCAAGAGGTGGTGGCATAAATGCATCAAAACAGGAACACTTTAAAAAGTCTCCCATTGAAATGGCTCAGATTTTGAGCACAAGAGTCGCCCCCCACGATCCCCAAAAGATTTTAGCCCTTTACTTTCAGATTTCTGTTTTCTAATAATCCATTATTGATCAAGCTGTGGCATCTCAGATGAGGTCATTCTGAAAAATATAAACATTATATATGAATAAATAATTACTCTGTGCTGTGAATATCACCAAAATTAAATTCCATCTTACCTGGGACAGTAGGTGACATAGCTGCAACCCAGTAGCCCAGCTGAGGTGCAATGTAAGTCCAAGTTAACTGATTTCCTTCTTGTTGTACAAGGCCCAAACTACTCTTCAGCCATGTCCCTGTAAATGTAAAGGGTGTAGGAAGGTGTTACAGATATACGTGCACCTTCCTCTGCAAACGAGTGGAAAAGGGAGCAGTAACAAACCCTATCAATGTGCTGTAGGGGCTGTGTGCATTGCTGTGAAATGGGAGATTGTGCCTTTTTGTCACTGACATTCTAGAGCTCCCACAGGCAGCCATCCCTGTGGCCTTCTCAGCAGCTTTGTACACAAAACCTATTTAAGATTAAATAAAACCATTACAAAAAGGGTTAGAAGAAATTACTTATTGTCATATTAGATTCCCCTTTTTTGAAGAAGGATATTCCCGAAGCTGATTATATGCAGACAGCCCACTTGAAAGCACTATTTCAAGAGATGTCACATCTCCCAGACCACATGTGAGCTCTGCACACTACCTTTTGATCAGCTCTGGCTTTTGATCAGCTGAAGATTGAAGAAAATACTTCCTCAAAATATTAGTTTTTCCATAAGAAAACAAGTTTATGAACATTACTGCCAATAGACATAGAATTAAGTTGCACCATCACTTTGATTCAGCAACATCAGCCATTCAGAAAACGTATACATCCAGGAACACTGTTTAGTAATGGATGATGATTTTTTAAAATGCGTTTCTCAAAGGAAATGTAATATTTTTTTTAGAATTACCAAATGATCATTCAAAATTACTAAGATTGACAACTTTAAAATGTATTTAAAATGTATTTAAGTTCACATAACTTTTTAAGTAGTCCAGATTGACGATCTGCACTAGTTGAGAACTGTTCTTTCAGAAGACAAATTTTGTTGCAAGAACTGGGCTACAAAAAATCTTTACAACGGCATCAGCTGTACACCTTTGTGTAATTCGTTAAGACCCCTGCTTCTGGGGTTGTAAGAGAAAAAATTCACTTTTGTTTCTGATATATCAGATGTCCAGTATGGCTTGCAAACTGCTCCCATATTCATTCTCCTTGAACGAAACACAGCATTGCTGGCCTAGTCACCGAGCACGGTCACAGGGAAGCCATCCCGGCACCAAGCAGTGTTTCCCAAAGCTGCAGTCCTAGCTTGGCATCTCCAGTGGGTGCCCTAACAGAAGGCATTGACTCACTACGGAGGTTCTTCACACTCTTTGTGTGGTATAAACTGATCAGTCATCAAGATGATGCAAAGTATATAGTCAGGGCAAAACGGGTGGCTCTTTGGTGGCTGCTACCAGTACAACTGATCTGTGTACAGAGAAGCCATAAGCCCCTCTGCACTTCTGTAGCACAGCTCTGTATTTCTGTGCAAAGGGGGACAGAACGCTCTATTTCCTTCACTAAGCTTCAAATTCCTACTTTAAAGGCAAGCTGAATTTTGTACTTGTGATTCCCTTTCCTTTTAAATAGTCTCCTGCATGTAATTCCCAAAATGGTGCTTTTCCCCAGGCATCACTCAGGACTAAGCATGAGCATTTGTGGATGACAGCCACCCGAATACTCAGCTGTGTGTAGACCACACAGAAGAGATGCTGTTGCTGTTTTGTTTTTTCAATACCATTCAGATCTTGACAATTTCCTCTGTGTTCCTTAGATTGTCCATCTGTGCAAACCCTGTACAGGTGAGAACAGCTTTCCTGAGTATTTATTTCCTCTCTATGACTGATCTTTCTTCTGTAAGTACACCATTGAAGTCCACCATCTTTGGCTAATCATAAACTCATCTCAATATAGTGAAACATTTAGAAAACTAGATGTTTGAGAGGGTTTCTAGATCTAGGTGACTATTATTGCCAGATAGTGGCTGTATTTGCAACCAAACTGAATTTGTGGGCAACAAGGGAAAGGAATTACTGACTGCAGTGGGTTTGCATGACAAGGGTTTGGTAGTGGGGGGCTACAGAGGTGGCTTCTGTAAGAAGATTCCAGAAGCTTCCCCCATGTCCGATAGAGCCAATGCCAGCCGGCTCCGGGATGGACCCACCACTGGCCAAGGCCGAGTTAATCAGTGACAGTGGTAGCACCTCTGTGATACCATCTAAAGAAAAAAAAAATCTGCACCAGCAAGAGAAAGAAGTTGAGATTGTGAGAGCAACCACTGCAGATACCAACCAGGGTCAGCGCAGAAAGAGGCAGGAGCAGCCCCAGGGGCTGGAGCAGAGATTCCCCTGCAGCCCCTGGTGAAGCCCACAGTGAGGCAGCTGTGCCCCTCAGCCCAGGGAGGTCCATGGTTGAGCAGGTATCACCTGCAGCCTGTGGACCCCATGCTGGAGCAGGTGGATGCCCAAAGGAGGCTGTGA
>JAVJGJ010000047.1:73644546-73682216 GCA_035590215.1 Microhierax caerulescens | reverse complement strand
CATGGAAGGGACCCAGGCTGGAGCAGTTCATGAAGAACTGCAGCCCATGGGAAGGACTCACACTGGAGAAGTTCATGGAGAACTGTCTCCCATGGGAGGGACCCCACACTCAAGCAGGGGGAAGAGTGTGAGGCAGAAGGAACAGCAGAGACAGCATGTGATGAACTGACTGTAACCCCCATTCCTCCTTCCCCTGCACCACTTGGGGGGAGGAGGCAGAGAAATCAGGAATTCAGTTAAGCCTGGGAAGAAGGGAGGGGTGGGGGGTGGGGGGGAAGTGTTTTTCTGATATGAATGGTAGTAAATTAACTAATTTTCCCCTAGTTGAGTCTGTTTGGCCCATGACAGTAACTGCTGAGTGATCTCCCTGTCCTTATCTCTACCCACAAGCTTTTTGGTGTATTTTCTCTCCCCTGTCTGGCTGAAGAGGGGAGCAATAGAGTGGTTTTGGTGGGCACCTGGCATTCAACCAGGGTCAAACTACCACACTGATGTAATTTTCAGTTTTCCAAGTGTAATTTCCAGTCTGTATATGAAATAATTATTGCTACCCTAAAGAAGGTCACACAAAACAAGTAATTTTGATTCACACTACCAAAAGGACCACAATCTATGTGCACAGATTTGCACATATGGCATCTATAACTGTCGTATCAGAACACCTTGATGTAGCCATTAGTTTACCTCTTTTAGGGAAACTTTATCAGGAATAATAGAATTGAATTGTCCACAGTTATGTGTAAAGTTTCTGGGAAAACAAGGTGAGGTAGATTCATTTTTTCCACTAAGACAGCCAGTATCCCTTCAGATTTTCTACCCGTGCACTTTTGGGGAGGGTGTCATACTAATAGCCCTGAACCACAAGGTGAAAAATAGCCCATAGAGTCAAAAACTGCTTCTGTCTTGTGCCTAAAATGCCATTTGGTAAGACAACTCCTGTAAGCTTAAACTTTGTCAAATTTTTTTCTGCAAGGTTCAGATAACAAGAATATGCACCAACTATTCAAATATGCAACTATGTGAAACAAAACATTAAGACTAGAAAAGATATAAAAGTGCTGATTTAAAAAAAGGAATGGAAGGACCTGGGTGATGAATTCATCATTGCTTCCCATACTGCTCTTACTGCCTCTAAGCCTGCTAAATACACACACAAGCAGAACACACACGTACATAATTAAGCAAAGTTCATTATCTTTGTAGTCTATTTTTATAGCTACCTCCTTAAGCAGAAGCGATTATTGATTCCCTCACTAGGGGGAACTTGTGTCCAGCTTGCCTTATTCACATTACACTGCACTCAGATCAACACGATCCTCCTAATGCCTCTTGAAAAGCCTTTTGCTCAGTAACACTGTGCTCACGTAACGCAGCGATCAAGAAGCTAACAGAAGTTGCACTCCTATTGCTGGGAGCAGAGCTCAGCTGCTGTTCTGCCAAACAACCAACAGCTCAGATTGCTCATATTTTAGCAATGAAAGGAATCCCGGTATTTGCAATGGAAGCAAACAATAGCATCTACTGCACGAGGTCGGTCAGGTTTCATCATTGCCTTCTGCTCATTTAAGTCACTTGTTTTTGCTAATCACTGGATATACTTGAGGAAATGTATTGGTCTGTGTAACACCAGGGAAAAATGAAATTCCCTCACTTTGTTATGGACAGGTAAGAATTTCAAAAGTGTAATAGATATACTCAATATTGGTCATCTTTGAAGAAGAGTGACAAAGCTTTCCTTGACCATACCCTACACACTAGGATGTGAAGACAGCTAGAAAAGAATTACTTTTGAAATGGCACCGTCTCAAGTTCCTTCATCAGGACAACACCAAGTGTGGGTTCCTGGGAACAGTGGGTACATAACCTTTTTAAATAGTTTCATAGTCCAACACTTCGGTGATAAACTCACCTCTTATAATTCTACCATCTCTTACCAATAGTCCATTAATGAAACAGAGCACCCTCCTGCATGGTGGGATGAAGAGAATAAAGAACTCAGTCCTTCAGAACAGCAATGGCAAAACAGGTTTGAGCGGAAACAGTTGAAACACAAAGTCCTGTATTGTTTCTTGTGTGATCAAAGAGTTGAAAGCCAACATAGTACTACTGGAGGGAACTGATGTGCCTTCAGTATTCTGCAAATCCATTGAGGCATTTCCAGGTATCTCTCATATTGCATCCTTTATAGGTTCTAATATCCTGGTGCTTTTCAACTATCAATAAACACCAAGCAGTGTTCTTGTAGATCCTTACATGCAATGCCTTGCTATAATGAAGATGTCGAACCTTCTATGGAGCAAAACCCAACTGCATTGTACTTACTGGCTATGCTCCTAGCACTTTAAGCTGCCTTGAGTAAGCAAGAATTCATTGCTATGCAGCCTTAAGATGAATTCCCTATCCCATCCCAGATTCTTCCTTGCAGCGGTAAACAAGATATTTTCCTGCTCTAAAAATGCAGCTAGTTACTCTCTGCATACTCACATACTTGTTCTTGTAAGCAAGGGAGGAGAGTGAGGGGCAGTGAGTAAAGAACTTTCATTTTTCTGTCCATTCCTACCCTGCAAATGGAGTACGGGCAAGCAGTATTCGTTTGTTTGGTTTTTTTTTTTCCCCCCTGTGTAGGCAGGATTACAACTGCAGGAGAACTAAGCAGAAGGATTTAGGAGGGAAGAGAGGTCTTACCCCCTTGCATGGCTGTTATGGTAATTTAATTTGTTACTCTCCCAATATCCTATAACACCTACTTCCTCCCCACCCAAGTCAGCACAAACAACTAGCTTCACTGCTTATTCAGTTTTGTACGTGATGTGCAGTAACTGTTAACAAGCAATAGAGGATTATAAATAAAAAGCAGTACATATAACTGCATGTAATGGAATTGATCATTTTTGTTCAAGACTGATTGTGTAGTTCCAAAGAAAACTTGTCAACGCATCTTTGTAGCAGAAACAGCAAGTTCAGTACAGTTTGTAAGCACTGCACGATTTGGGCCAATTTGCCATTAATTCTTAAAGAGTGTCTGGTGCTTCACAGAAAGCTTCTATATATAGAGACATTCTTGCTTATAGATCATTTTTACATTTCTCTTCCTCTTTTTCCTCTATTACTACTCAGTGGAGCCAACATACTGATCCAGGATTCAAGTCAGGGGAGCTGTCTCCTGGCTCAAACTAATGGCAGGAGGAGAACCAAGATGTTTCTTAACTCTTTCCTCACCAAAATTATATTTAGTGTTACTGACTTTTTGGAATAAATGGTGTCATTTAACAAATTTCTTCTTTAAAAGCTTACAAAGAAGCTAGCCAGCACTCCTTTGTATATGGAACTTAAAAGCAAGGAAAGAGAACTAACATCATTAATACTACAAAGAATGCAAAAGTGAGAGTACTTTAAAAGAAATACAAATCAAAACCCAATCAGATAAAAGACAGCTGAGCTACATCTGGCTGCAACAATACCCAAAAATCAGTTGAAGATTTCAGCAGAGCAGAAGAAATAAATTCTGCTAGAGAGAAGCATCTTAATACTTTGCAGTAAGTTTGATTTTGATGAACATGCAATTATTTATCTTAGGAAGCTTCTAGTACTTGCCAATGGGGGCAAGGTGTTATCATGAGTAAATTTAACAGCAAAAGGTTTGCACATTAAATCTCCATTTCAACACACATGCAGCACTAAAAATGTCTTTTTGTAATTTAATTTAGTTTACTTCTAAATCAGACTGAAAAATGGCACTTTCATCAAGGAGAGTATCCAGATGGGCAGCTACTGCACAAAAGCCGTTACAGAACAGCTATTCAACTATCTCCCTGCACAATTATGTTGCTGCATGTACAGCCAGTCTGCCCCCAAAAGAGATGTCCTATTGTCTTTAAAGACACTAACTACTCCATGTGACAGCTTGCTGGATCCAGGCAGCACGAATGGATCTGGTTTTGTAGTCTAGATGCACGGTGCCTCTGAATAAGAGGTTACTTCCACATTTTACAGCTAGACCTTATTATTTTAAATTAATCTGCAGTGAAATCCAGGGAATTGTATGCTTCTCTGGCTTCCATGTGTGAGACCATGCACGCTGCTCCAGCCCAAGCAAATGGCAAACTTCCTACTGGCCTACGTGAGGCAGGACCGCGCTTTGTGCAGGCACGACTGCCACACCAGGCCATCTGCTCCAGAGACACGCATAGGACTCCCATTAAAGTCAAGAAGAAAGGAGACAAATCCCTCTCTTGTGTGCTGGCTGTAAGGAGAGTTTGCACGCTGGCACCCCAGTACCGAACTCTGCTCGCTGGGAGGATGTACAACACTGCTGACTTCAGGTTTAACTTTCCAAGCTGACCATTTCAGAGCCTCCCAGATCATTACTGCTGCAGTGACTCCTGCGGACTTTATGCATTCTTCCTATCACTGATCAAAACAGTTCTGGTAAATGACTGCCAGAGGAGCGTGCTGTAGTCAGCAGCTTCCCCTAAGGACAGTCATGAAGTCAATATATTGTCAGTGTTTAAATACACGGTAGCTATGGTGCTTTTTTTCCATAAATTACTTTTACATGTGAGCTTTTGGTAGGAAACTCTTCCATTGATCAAATACTGTTTGATTTTTGCCCTTGATTAACTCTCCATTATAACATTGCCATTTGAAGTTTCTTGTTTCTTCTTCTGTGTTTTGTTTCTTGTATCTGGTGATGGGATCATCCAATCCCACTCAAGCAGGGAACTAAAATTGTGCTATTTACAGCATGAATTATTTCCATCCAATAGGTTTGACAAATAAGAGGATTTAATTAGCCAGAAAGCAAATTAAACATAATCCCATTATATAATTTATTTTTATTCAGAAGATTATCTACCCTGGACAAAAGAATTTTGGAAAGAAAGATACTTTTAACTGTAATACTTAATAGAATAGATGTTTTAAATAAATATTCCTTACTAAGAAGCGCTTTTCTTTCAGCATGGATCTCTTCTGTGATGTCTATGGTGTCTTGTAAGATTGCCCTGCTTAGGCAGAGCTTCACAGTTAAATGGAGATACATGTGTCAAAAGGAATGAGGCAAGTTGTTATCAGGCAGAGTGTGAGACAGCAAATGATATTCAAAACATACTAACAGTGTTCCTAGAAGTAATTGATTTAGACACTTCAAATGGCAATGTTATAACGGAGAGTTAATCAAGGGCAAGTTTGTGAAAATAACTTCCTAAAGCATGTTCTGACATACATAAATTGTGGCTTTTCATTCTACTTGCTGAAAGCTGCTTATCAGATTACTTCTTCCAAACAAAAATCACCTCTAATCTGTATCAGCACGGGAAGTTTTACTACAAAAGGATGGAGGTTTTGGTTTTACTTTTGTTCATGTTCTAAAATGCTGAAGGCACTAACAGTAGAAGCTGAAAAATTCCTTCTTGAATATTGATAGAGATTACTCTCCTCCTCCCTCTCCCCCAATACACACGGGTTTAAAAATCTGTAGCATTTAGGTTAATATTACAATTTTGGTTTTGGAGTTGCTAGGCAACATCAAAAAACAAACGTCCTTGCTCTGAGCTCATACCTTCATTATTCTTCCACTCTTACAGAATTTGCTACACAAGCCTTCCAGGGCTAAATCCTGCTACTGTTCTAGCAGCACCACCATTACTTGGTGTACTCTAAGGGAAAGGCTTTTAACATCATACCTTGGAGATTTTTGCAAGGGAGCCTAATGGATCAATTTGTTACTCGTGTCTGAGAAGCTGTGTAGTCTTTGCCATCTCTACTCCTACATCACCTGTCAAGTGTTTAACAAAAAAAGCATGCCAATTTTCGTTATTTAATAATTTTAATTACGTCTGGGCAGAAGATGGGGCACACTGAGAACTGCTTGCATTGCTTTGGTCCCCGTAGCAGCTCCTTCCAGAACACCAGAACAGAAGAGGCTATTAAAGAAAATTACTTCCATACATAATTACTGGTTAATTATTGCATTACAAGAGTGAAAGCCTGGTTATGCTTGCTGGACCACCATTGCTAGTTACTGGTATATGTGAAAGATGCTGCCCTTAATACTCGCTTTATCACATTATTAATCACATTCAGTCAGTTATTGACAAAATTATTAGAACAAGTAATAAATAAAAGCACAAGGCCATTCAAAACACTGCATGCCTTTTCCTCCATTCAGCCTCGCATCATTCAGTTTCTATTTTTCAGGCTGGAACTGGAAGCAGACACACAGATTTGACCTACCATCCTCAAGGCCAAGAGGAAGGCTGGCCCAGGTCCTCCTCAGCCTCTTCCAACCCCACCCAGACACTCTCCCAGTTCACACTCCTGCTCTAAGCACTCCTGCCTCTATTTCCACCCATCTCCAAGTCCTCTCCAACTCAAGCAGCTGCACAAGAACAATGGTCTTTTCTCCACTTTTGATTATTTTGATGTCCACCCCTTCCCCCCTCGTACTGCATGCCCTCTGTAGGTGGAGCTGCAGGGCCATCTGCATGACACAATGGAAGGTCCGTTATTAAACCCTGTTCCCAGAAGCCACGCTATTTGTTTTCAGTTTTATTTCCTTGGCTACACAATAGTAGATTATTCGCATATATCACTACTTCAGCACCAACCTGATTAGTTCAGCATCCTCTTAAGATCCACCACCACGCCATACCGTGTCTGCTTTGCCACAAATGCAGCTCAGATGGTATATAAGGTGGGGAGAGATCACATAATCCATTCACATCACTTCCACATGTGTAAACCACAACACCCACTTAAAAATCAACCTACATATTGATAAACAAGCACAACTGCCTCCTGTGATCCACCACACCTCTCCAGAGGAGTCATGATAGTGAGAACATACCTCAGTGAGCTACACTGTGAAGCACCAGAGGAAGAGCTTCTTTTCCTGTCAATGCTGAGGTCTGTCTACTACTATGCAATTATATCTACACCTATTATGTAGATGTCATACGTGGTAAAAAGCTAGGTTTGGTAGCTGCCATTTCTATGGCAACACAAAAAATATGAAATTATTTGAGAGCAGTTAGTTAGAAATCTGTATTCCTCAGTGTATTTAGTCTTTAAGAACAATTTAACCTTTACAGCTGCGATAAAAAAGCAAGTAAAAATCAAATTGTCAAGGAACTTGTAAACTACAGAAATAGCGTAACTATGAATTTTGTGGAGGTTGGTTTTCTCCTCGTAATTTGCAAATAAATCTGTGTATTAGCAATGAATCTGATCTAGAACCAAATATTCTGGATCTGATTACATTAAATTCAAACTTTTGGGAGCAGGGAGTGTGTTTTCCTGAAATGTCCATTCCTCATGTGTAGAAAACCCAATAAAACCCATGGAGAAGTGCATGAAGTCCCAGGCCATGTGCACAGATGCGTGTAGTCCAAATGCAGGCCGTCTGTCTGAGGCAGAGACATGTACTCATACCCAGTGTCGGATCTAACAACAGACTGCAAAAGTCTTTGTTAAATTATTATTTTCTATCTCTCATGCAGTGTATGAATGTGCTGGCAATCAGAAGTTAACCAAGTTCACAACAAAAAGGAATAAGTTTTTTTTTTAAACTATGAAAAGTAATTCTTTTCTTTGGATGGGTTATCATTGCTACCACGTGGGAAGCTTAAATCAGAGACTTTTACAAATAGTGTGCAGTGAACTAGGCAGGTCGATGTACAGTAACCCGCTTACATTTTCTGCCTGACAGCAGCTGTTGCTCTCTCCCTGTAAACACTATGAACAAAACCCAAGAATCATTTTACCTCCACGAAATCCAGCAAAATCATACTGCAGTCAAGTTTAAGTAGGCACCAATACTGTTTATACATAAGCCTATCATCACAACTTCTTTTGAGCACAGAAAACATTATCTCCATTTTGCTGAGAAAGGAACATCAGGAAATTCTGACTCTACCAAAAATCAATGGAAATTTTACCATTGAAGGCAGGATGTCATCCAGAAAAAGTAAGTACCAGATTTCCAAATGTATTTAGAAATCTATTATGGCATTAAATGCAGTCAGAAAGCACTGACCAAGCAAAGCAGAGTACATAAAGTATTGTGCTTTATAAAGCTATAAAAAAGAGTTCTTCAGGATACTCTTCTCTGTATTCTGCCATAGCTTTATATTAAAACATGGCTGAGATTTCAGGCACTGGGGAAACATCCTCCTCTGTGAAGAAGCCAGTAATTTAAAGACAAGGTCAGGTCAAAGATGTACACCAACTGTTCAGGGAGGAGGAAGAACAGAGAAAACAGTACTCTGAACTTCATTTGCACATAGTGCATGAGAAGTAACACATTTTAAGGAGGAAGAGCAAAAGGGTGGAGGTTTATCTCCTTCACTCCCAGAGGCCTTTGCCAGCGTTGAAAATATTTTCCTGTTACTTGGTGGGATTAATAAACTAGCAGATGCATCAATATTGTCACCAAAAATAAATCCAAGTTCCATATTATGCACTCTGGAATATTTGGTAATATTTTAAAGTCCTTCATACAGCTGTAGATGTGGATCTAGAGGTCTAGGTGCAACATAATTCCTCCATACCACATGGAATGAAACTGAGTACTTAAGATGGAGAATGCTGGTCTTCCAGTTTTTCTCACCGAGTCAACGAAAAACAGACACCTTAACATAAAGCATAAAACATTTAAATGGGGCTGAGGAGAATACAGCTGAGCAAGTGTTGTGTTATTCAGTCCAGCTGGTGGGAGTTGGAAATGATACAGGAGGTACAAAGTTTCATTTCTACTGGGACCTGCAGTATTAATTTCTGACTGAAGAGGACAAGGCTAAAAAGAAGTCCTGAATAGAAATGTGGTGTCCAAGAATAGAGAGATTAATGTATTGTAAATCCTACTGATATCAAGACAAATACACAGGGAGGAAGCCATGATCCCAACCATCTGTTTATGGATGAAGAAAAAACCAAAAATTTTCAGCCCCTTCAGATTTTGAGAAAAACAAGACAGCACTTGGGGGAAATAAAAAGCCAACAACCCAGAAAATGCCACTAAGCAGCAATCCTGATTATAAAAATGAGAATCCATATCTTGTTATGTTCAAGCCTTTAAGTGTGTGCTATGAAATAAAACCGTTCTCCCACAGTAGTGTGAAACACAAGAGATATGGGTATCTCAATGGTATGGAATGATTGAGTTGCATTTGAGTGTACACATCCCTGTAACATCACTGCATCTGTGCTTAATATTACCAACACCAAGCGATGCTGCAGAGAAAGGTGGAGGAGTGCATCTCCAACACAAGAACAAGGTTGGATGTATTAGTTTACCTTAAAACTTCTCCAGGGCATCGACGGTTGTTCTTCCTTTTATTAATCATTCAGAAAGGTGTTGCTGCTTTAGCTTGTTATGCGTGCAAGGCAGTAAGTTTGTTTTGTAATGAAAAATCTCATTTGGAACAGTATAAAATAGATGCAGCAGATTGTCTTATTTTGATGTCAGCCTGCTTTTTCTGGCTGTATGTTTCATCAGTGTCAATGGAGCCACCCTCAGCCTTAAGTAGACTATGCCACTTCTCCCCCTTCTCTCCCCAGTCATCTCTCAAGGACAGAAACCGAGGTCATGAAAATACAGATTGTTTATGGTAAATATCCTAAAAAGCCATTAATTATTTTTGGCTGCTGTAATATGCAAATATGCCTAATTTCTGTAGAAAATATGAAAATCTCTGCACTTCCAATCAGCTGCCACTGGGTTTATATTAGTACATCATGAGCTCAGCAAAATACATGAGATTCTTGGGATTAAAACATATTCGTAGTATTTCTTTCCCTTATCCACTCCCTCCTCTAAAAGTGAAAAGTATTTCTGCTTTTTAGAGCAGAAATTATACTTCATGCAGTAATGACGACAGCCACATGGACTCTAAGCAAAAACAATGGCTTGCACGAACAAGCATCCACTGTACTGCTCACACACTAAAGAGAAGCGTTGCCTTATTGCCTGGTAATACAGTTAGTTTTTCCATCTCTGGCATTTACTCAATTTTCATATACAAGCGTGAAAGTTTAAGCCACTGAAAATCTATTAAGGAGAGACTGCAACGTAAGTAGCACTGAAAAAGCAGCTCCTGAAATGAAAGACACAATCAGAATAATGAGGTTAGAGGTCCTATCCTGACAAGGCACAGGTCTGGCAGTGCGAATGGGATACAAAATTTATTTGCCAGTTAAGGATTTCTTCAGCATGGAGCCATCCCAGCCATCACCCATCCTCTCCCCTTTGCAGTCCGAGCACAACGGGGATGGGGAATGACAGGGTACCACCATGTTCACGCTACATATGGCTAGTTTGACAGCCCTTAGGCTGCTAATGTAGCCTGCACAAGAGAGTGGCTGCTCTACTTATTAAATTAGGTTACTGTAATTTAAATTGGTTGGGATGTGGCCAAAATTCTGCTAGAACTGGCATGCTGCAGTCAGAGCTTAAATGCATCTTTGTTCAACATCTTTGGTTGCACGGAAAGATGCCTACTTCAGCTGAAGTGTAAGCTGGAGCTTAAGCATAACGTCTTCAATACCTTCCTTTCCATGGCTTTGTGAAGCTAAGTGGCCTGACAAAGAAGCATTTTGTTTAGTGGTCTTTACTCCTTCCCCTCCCAGGAACACAAGTTCTCCAGCAGTTTGGCATGAATCATACAAGGCTGGACTTTTCTTAAGATTGGAAGCCTCAAGCCTGCCACACTAATTAACTAACCTGTACTGATCTATATTAACAGGTAGCGCACACAATAGGGTAACTAGGCTTTTATATACAAAAGTAAACCCCATATTCCATACTAAGAGAAAGCTTCTGTGGCCCCACCACAGGGGCATGGAAATTTGGCCATAAATGAGAAAGCTCCATAATCAAAATCAGAATCATTGTACTAGCAGTGAGTAACCAGCAATGAGGCAGGCTGCAGCTATAACACAGCTGACGGGAAGGGGGATGGACTGCTTCTTGTGGAGAAAGCAAACGTGAGTTACTCTTCCTGGTCTTTTTTTGAACAAGAGAAAACAAAATAGTTTCTAGAATCACAAATCAAAACCAATTTCAGGAAAAATGTAGTGAAACTTACTTCCAGGGCACCACAAGAGAAGTGCTGTTTCCACAGCTAAGGGAAACCCTGACTCCATTCACTGCACTTTTTTTCTACTATTCACTTTTGTATCATATTCAGATTTATTCTTCATTAAATTCTACTGCTCTACTCTCTAATACAGCCAAAGTCTGACAGAAGATTTATAGGCATGCTGTTTGAAAATACATGGCCTTGTTCAGTAAACAGAGGCAGGAAGGAAGCAAAAATGTTATTTCCCCCTTCACCTCTCTCTTCCTCCCTCCCCTCCCCTTCCTCCAACACGCTGGTTTCATACTCATTGCTCTACTTCTGGATGTGATCATAAACTGTCTCAAAAAATTTGCCTTGCAGGGACAAAATCCCACAAACTGTCTATACAGATCCACATTTCTGACTTCTTTTCTTCCTCCCTTCCTCCCAGCGTCTACCTTTCCCACCTTCCATTCTTCTTTTTTCACTTATTTTTCTTAACAATCATCTGGTACATACTTCAGTAGGCACAGTGCAATAACTGAAGGGGAATCACCAGGACAAGACTTATGCACCCTTTAATCCTTTACACTTCAAAGGTGTATAGCCACCCAGCATGGCATACCAGCTAGCAATGAAAAAACCAAACCAAACCAGAAATAGAGCCTAACCCACATATTTCTGGAAAAATTCTTGTTCACAATAGCAAACGTTATCTTGCAATGTACAAAACTGAGTGTATTTTTACAGCTTATATTGATTAGTCATTCTGTCTTTTCAAAATATTTCATCAATTTTTTTTTAATCATTCACATGTACTTTCCTTTTTGATTGTATTAATCAATCTTACAGTGATTTACGAAAGCAGTCAGTACTGTTTCCTATCTGACAGGCAGGAAACTGAGCTAGACAAGAGACGGACCAAAGCTGGCTGCTGGCAAAGATAAGACGAGTTTCCATTCCTCCAGACTTCCAATTCAATGCTGCAGTGAATATGTCTCTCTGTTTCTCAGTCTGTAGGTGAAATCAAGTTCTTTCAAGATAGTTTTTACATAAAATAATAATTGCAAAAGGGTACATTTACAAAAGATTTTGTCTAGAAGTGGCACACAATGCTACTGAAGTATATTTGCATACATGTGTATTACTTGATCAATAAAACTCAGTCTTCTCTCCTTTTAGACAGAAACAACTTTCTGTACACTACAGTGAAGACTTTACTATGTTAGCATCATAAATGCAGTGAGACATTAGTTTCAGACAAATGAAGCCATTTAGGGAATCCCAATGAGATGTTACCTACCAAATTTTTGGTCAAATCTCCACGCGGGAACGTGTGCATTGTGCTTCAAGTTGCTGTTTGTTGGCAGAGGCACTGTAACATAGATGGGGCCATTCACGGGGATTGGAGTCCCATCACTGTTGAGGAGATGAACACTGACTGCAGTGACAGGGGTGAGGTCATACCTAGTGCTGTTTCCTACCGAGAGAATGAATGAACATTGTGACTACAGAATTTCTCCAAATTTAAGATACACACCCCAACATGGTTCAACACTGCAGTACTGCACTAACATATTTCTCAAGGGATGGTAGTAGTAACCCTGCCTTACAAAATTCACAAGACAGACATATATGCTTCTGTATTTTTCACTTAATTTTGGAAAATTCTGAAGACAAGAAAACTCCAATACAAAAATCGCCTGCATATATTTTCTCATCTTAATTCATCTTAAATAAATATCACAGCCATAATCATGGCAAAACAAAATAACCTTACAAGCCTTTATTATAGCCTCACATGCCCATATTATAACTAACACCCCCAAACATGCAGTGACAGGGCAAGGATGATCCATCATATGTTTAAGGATGTATTTCCTTTGGCGTCTCACTGAAATAAACCAAGGTAAATGGATTACTAGGACACACAGTGTTATCTTCTTATCTGTGTAAGATAATAATTATTCTTTATGTTTACACTGCATGCCGAAGGATGTTATTTCATGACAACATGATTTGAAAGAGCATTCTATCCCTTCAACCATTTAACCAAATGAATCAGTGACAGGGAAGAAATACCACAGAGATATAGATGTATTCAGGGGGAAAAATGCTTGAGGTTTAAAACCAAGGAGATCTG
Organism: Microhierax caerulescens; assembly: GCA_035590215.1. Taxonomy (NCBI): domain Eukaryota; kingdom Metazoa; phylum Chordata; class Aves; order Falconiformes; family Falconidae; genus Microhierax; species Microhierax caerulescens. The sequence goes on along the minus strand of JAVJGJ010000047.1, from coordinate 73,669,016 downwards.
GAGCTCAAAACAATAGCACCAGCAGATTAAACTGGAAGAGATCAAGCTTCTAGTTTTGCAAGGGGCTTGAGCCATACAGGGTCACACTGCTGCTACGAGCAGCCGCTGTGCCCCCTCCTTCGTGCTGGTTCCAGGGGTCATGCAGCCACTCGTCCTGGCGTGGGGCTATGAGGGAAGGCAGAGGGGTGCCTGGCGGGCAGGGAGCAGGGTGCTACCCCTCCTGCAATCCCGGTGCCTTACATCAGTGTAAAGTACCTGCAAAAGCACATTGCCACCCCGCAGTGGTATGCCACCTGCAACGCAGAGGCACAAAAGGTCCCCAGGAACCCGCAGTACCTCAGCAACAGTGCTCATGAGAGTGAGTACATTCGAGGGAATGGCGGGAAAGTGTTAAGACCTTCATGATTTCTCTTAACAGTTAAGTCTTAAGCGATTGCCCTTACTAAATTCAGTATCTCCAAGTAACAGCTCACCAAAGTTAAGACTACTAGGAAAGGCAGGTGGGGGTGCAGGTGGCAAAGGGGAGGGAAAAGAAAGACAAAACTCCTCAGAATTTTAAAATCTTTGGATTTTGCAAGAGATGCCAAACTGAAGACACGGAAAATAACCAGAAGTAACTTTGCATGTGGCTTATTTACTATAGCATCTACTCTGATGCACATTTGCCCCGCATTTCAAGGCGAGTGTCACTGTTGCATAGCTGACATGCAAGGGCATACGCGCTGCTTTGATCTACCGCGAACAGAGGGGCAGAAGCGTATCTTCCAGCGGGATTAAAGTACAGAGAAAACAGACACTCTGAAGATGGCCATATAAGAAACCCACACAGCTAACAGAGAAAAAACCAGAAAAATAAGGTTTGGAAATTCAGCTAGGGCACAGGGGAAGGTTGTGAGCCTACCCAAGCATTTGTATATTATATGCTCCAATGGTGCACAGTATCATCCCCTTCCAGCCTTAGAATATAAAAGACAGATATAGTGGAGAGAATCAGTGGGGAAAAAGCTGTTCCATTATTCCTGATCATTAAATCCACTGCCTCTGCCATGCACCTATAACTTCTGTCAGATTGATGCTTGTCCCCAGGTCACTGGACTTGGGCCCCTAAGTTTCTCAGGTTGATATCAGAGAAAATATCCTGTTGCCAAGTATCATAACCTGCCCACGTTCTGCTATATACAAATTCCTAATGACAAAAGGTATAATTTCAGGTTGTAGAAACATTTAGTTCAACATCTGAGATTAAAATTCTTTTTTATATTTTATGTATTTATAGATGTTGAAAGTTTTGATTTTCCTTCCATTACTGTCTTGATAAAGCATACCTGCCTAATATCTGTAAAAATGAGGTTTCAGCCCCAGAAAAAGCATTCTGTGGTGAAACACTCCATCTCTTTTACTTAACATGCACTGACACTTTGCTCAGTACTAGGCTGAACAAATTACATTAGAAGATGAAGAAATTTCTAAAATCCACTGACCTCTGGCAAGAAGAAATAATCCTTCAGTTTGCCACCTTGCACAGTACATAAATGATCATTAAAAGATTATGTTTTCTCTTTTCTTTTGTGAAAGTAAATTAAAATCAATGCTTATGAAACTCTCACATGCTATAAAACTGGTAAGCACAAGCACAAATTAAATGGGAATGAACTTCAATAAATGTCAGCTTTCATTTATTTCTTGTCATTTTTGACATCTGGTGACCTGTAAAGGGCTCTAAAAATAGAGAAAAATCCACTGTGACTTAGATTTGACTCTTCATAAAGAAACAAATCAGCAGGAGTAATGGTTATTTAGCCAGCTTGGTCCATTACTGCATTAGTTTGGTTAAAAGAACATGATTTTGTGAAACCATCCTACTGCTCTCCAACTGGTGATTAATGCAAACAATAAGCTAACGCTACTTGCAGCTTGTCTCTACTTGCAGCTAAATTCTTTCAATTTTTATGTTTGGAACATGCTGATTCATGCAATGAATTTTCACCACTCTATATTACTACTTCAACACCCAGTTGGGATTTTATGAAAACTGTCGAACTCATAGAGAACAGGTTTTAGTTAAAACAACTGTTAAATTACCCTGGCTAAATACTAGCCAGAGAACTGAGCTGATTGAAACATTTGGGAGGACCTCTCCAAAACTCTACAGAATGTAAATAAACTATGAAAGAACAGAGGACTAACTGGGATAGGGAGGAGAGAGAGAAGAGGGGGAAGGGGCAGTGTTCTGGAACACTCCAAAATTCCCATGCAAATTATTGCTAATTATTTTTAGAAGTCCAAAATTTGTAAATATTTTTCTTTTCCTCTTGAGAACAGAAATACTAAAAAATACCCAGCAGGAGATGATCTCATTTTTTATTCCTTCAAAAGTTTTTCAGGTGAAAACTTCACCAAGCCACTTGGAGATGAAGAAAAGTCAGTCAATCTAAGTTTAGGATTTTAAAGCTCCATCCTTCCACAGCACAAGAAACTTCTACTAAAAATAGAAGGCATTTCACCTATACTACAGTGCACATACAAATATACTGTATTTGTAATCTGTATTATGCTGTACTACAGTATTCAGAAAACAAGGCTCTTCCCCAGTCTCTTAAAACCCATTCCTTTGCTGGTCATTTTGGTCTTTTGTGACATACTTTTACCTGAAGGCTAATAAACATCAAAATCAGGGCCCCCATGCTCAAGTAGAAAAGTTCCCATCATGCAAGCATAAAGAAGACTAAAAAACCAAGGGTGCATTCATCTGTTTTGTAGGAGGCTAGGAGGTAAAACAGGAGAAGGATGATGTCCTGGTTGTGTAGTTCCCATGAGAGGTGATTAAAATCTGGCAAGACCTGTTTTTGCTAAATAAATGCAGTGGTGGGAAGTTGGGTTGCAGAGTACTAAGGAAAGATTTGGGAGAGAGGAATCCCACACACATCGTCAACAGTTTGTTCAGTGGGTTTAGAGATAAAAAGAAAGGAGATGAGGAAGTAGACAGATAAGTGAGATCAAGTGCATTCCTTCGTTTTAAAAAAAATAATGAGATATTTGATAGTGTCTGAGTATGAAGAGCCAGAGGAAACCGAAGGTTGAAGATGAGAATAAGGAGATGACAGAGAGATAGGATGAGATGTACTCACTGGTGCAGACAGAAGGATTGTAGTAAGGTTGCAGAGACATTTATAATTGTAATAGAAAAGGAGATACTCAGATTTGTACAAAGGGAAGGGGAAGCTTATTTTGTTTTGTTTTGTTTTTTTTTTTCTGTAGGGAAAAGCTAGCAAGCTCAATACACACCATTTACACATATTACCTAGCATTCAAAGTCACCTAGATCAACACATCACAAGCGAATCCATCCTGAGAAACACCAGGGAGAGACCTCAAGGGGTTATTTAGCCTGCTTCAAAGCAGGCTCAGCTATGCCTTATGTCATCCTCACAGGTATCATCTATCTCTGTCCAACACCATCAAGCAATTGATTCTACAGCTTAAACTATCCTCACCTCAGCAAGCTTTTCCTAATCACTAGTCTTGAATCTCTCTTGCAGAACTGCAAGTCCACTACTTGATTTCTAACCCAAGATGGACACGGAGAAAACGTTATTCTCCTTTTCACACCAGCATTTTAAGAATCTGAGACTTCTTTGCTCAATCCTATTTTTCTCTAGCCTACATACTACCAATGATTTCAATCAAGACTAAATGAAGAGTAACAGTAAGTTGCAGTAATAAAAATGTATTACAGTTCTGAATTTAACAGTGATTGTGTTTCTGCTATGAATTTCCATTGTTTTCCCTTTGGTGCTAGAGGAATTTCCACATTTTTGACTGAAGCTGGAATCAAAAGTATTAACACAGCCACTGAAACAACACTTAGCTGAAAAAACAGAGTATGAAATCCTTGATATATAGACACTTCATTTTTAGAAAAAGTCGAAGAATTCTATGGCATCCTCAAGTTAAATTCTCTTTAGTCACTTCACATTAATCTCCATTCTTGTATGTGCACGTGTAATATGTTTGGAGGCTCAGCTCTAAACTACAAGTGTAACAAACTTTTCTGATCTTCCAAGGCCAAGGAGTCTTCATCTTTTCAGTGGCCCCCTTTAAGGGACAGTGGACCTTGTTCTCTTGCTTATAGGAATAGCATTTTGGTAGGACCTATCACATCACCCAAATTTTAAAGAATGTTTGCTGGAAGGGGGAATGGAAAAAACGATATGGTCAAAAGTTGATCCCTGGACCATTATGAAATCAGAGCAAAACTGAAATAGTGGGTTACCTGTTCCATTTCCATCTAATCCCTGCAAATAAGGAAAACTGTCCACTTCCCAGGGTGAACTGGCTGCAGTCAGATATGCTGTCAAATCACTGTAGCTAGTGTTCTCCGGTAGTTTCACAGATCTTCTCTGAAAGTGAACTTGTGGCTGAGTCCGTGCACCTAAAAAAATTAAAAGTGACTTTATATCCAAGGTGGGCAGAATATTTAGGCATTCTTATTTATGGAAGCACATATACAGGGGTTTTTTTCATTATGAATTGCGATTTCTTGAGACGTCGGAAGGCTAATATAAAAGATGAGGAAAACCAGGATTTATACATTTATTTTGCAGTTGCCATTATTTTTTCACAAATATTACAGAGCAAAATTGAGAAGGCACCTGATGTCAGAAGCTCTTCTGACTGATATTTCCCTGGATCACCTCTTTAAAGTGATTTTCTAAAAAACAATTCTACCTGTAGTAGTACCTGTAAGTCCCAATTAAACTGTTTGATTTCTGCATTTAATTTTTACAAAGTCTTGGCCACGTTAACTATCTCTAGTACTGAGATAATAGTCACTTTTTCTTTAAATCACTGGATAAAAAGATTCACTTAAAGCTTGGGTGAAAAGAGTTTCCGTATCTTCCCACGCAAAGAACACGTCTAACCAGAACCAGATTACATGGCAGATAAGATTTCTCTCTTTTTCTCTGTCTTGTACAGTTTTAGTGATTTTTTTAAAGATTACTAGGTGTTAATTGAAGGGTCTTTGCTTCAACATGATTTAAGACTATTTCATGTACTATGGCATTTCATGTCTCATTTAAATCCTAGTTTATAAAGTCAGCAGTCTTCTTCAATACATGCTTACCACTAATACTGTTTAGCAACACACTGCAAGACTTCATCTGCAAGTTTGTGTGCAACATGCAAATTAATTTTTAAATCAAAAACTATTGTATTCTCCAGAGCTCATTTTGAATACTCACAGAACATTCCCCACACAGCACAAAATCAAGAGGCAAGCATGTTTTTTTCTTAATTCACATTGATTATGCAGTTCAAAGATGTCAACTCAAAACAATTTTGCTTCTTTTCCCCTATTAGTCTCTGGCAGCGCTTTTAGGTTACATGTAACTCCACTGAGAGAAAGATTAAAGAGCCTGACTCACAACTCCTAAGCTTTATAACTGTCAATACCATTAACCAGGAGACTGGAATCGTTTCTTGCATTATTTTCTAGCAGGAGCTCTAGCCATGAGAAAACATAAACTCCCCAGAACAAACTCTATTGGCCAACAAAAATTGTTATGCAGGTGGGCAAGTAACTCCAAAGAGCTGACATTTCTTTAGTAATTCTGCAAGAAAAAGCTATAAACCCACTTTTTCTTTTTTAATTTCTGAAACATTTTAAGTATTCACAGCAAGCTTTCACAACTGGCAGTATCCTTAAGTGTTTAAGATAGTCATTGAACACCACCCATGTGAAACGGTAAGAAATCTGCCTTACCCAATTTCTAGTCTTAAATGGAAAACAACATAAAAGACTAAATAAATCGACTCCAATGAACTCAGGGAAGGCTTCTCTCCCGAGTGCTCTGCAATACTATAGTAGTTTGCTGTACCTCAGGGACAGATCTGCTCAAGCACTTGGGAACCTCAGACTGAACTGCTGAACAGGCTCCTATAGCCCATAGGGATAAACATCCACAGTAACAAAACAGAAAAAAACCCCACCACAACAAAGAAACCAGCATGAGGATTATCACTAACAGTTAATGTAAAAATGTAGGATTTTCTACTAAATCTCTAGTTAAGATGAATTATTCAGGTTGCAAAGAACAGGCATTATATTTCCAAAGATCAAACTAATTAAGAATTAAACCCAAAGTAACTGTTTGTGAAGTCTGTAACACAGTAGGTTATGCAAGCTCTGAGGTTTTCTATTAAACGTGGTTATTTTGTAGCACTGAAAGAGGCCTAAGATGCCAAATTTTAACCAGATAGGGAGGACTCCAAAAGCCAGCCTCAGTTTCTTGAATCCTACAAAGCAAAGCGTTCCTGTGGCTGAGCCCCAAACCTGGCTGGAAACCTGTGCAGCAATCACCTTGGATGTAAGCTTTAGGATGGAAGAAACAATTGCCTCTGTAGATAGTGCATATGCATACAAGTCAGTGCAGAGTAGTTAATTCACACCCTAGATTAACAAACTCCTTGATATGGATGTTCACCCAAAACCTGCCACTTACCCCAACCCTCCCTTCAGCTCCTCAGTTGGGTCTCCCCAAACCTGAAAAGAGACTTCAAAGAGGCAGAAGGCCAGGAGCTACCAGCAACGGACTTGTGAGGGATGCAGCTACCAAGGCTTTTGCCTTCTCTCACTGCCTTGCTAGAAGATAACCCAATGTATGCACTCCTTTAGCTGAAGCCATAAAGGATTTTGGGGCATATGCCTGGGAATTGACTTATTGAGGGAATTGGAAGTGGTAAAATGGAGAGAAAGACTTGTACTGACCAGACTCCTAAGAGTACATTTCAACAAGCCAACACTTATCACTGAGAGTGGATTATTATTATTGCTTCTATTACTGAAAATATCCAGTTTTGATTTACGAAATCCAAACAAACTCCAAACACATTCAAGTACAGAATTGACATGTAAGCTCTCTCCACTTGCCAAGTGCATGAGGTAAAGGACTCCTGAGCACTGATCTTATCTTCTTTAATCATCCTCTTCTGAACACACCAGCCATGATTCAAATGCTGTCAGCTCCAGTTTGCCAGTGCACACCTTAAGATGTAGGGAGTCCCCGTAAGGCACCCTTTGTCAGGCTGGATGCATGACACGTGGCACCACACCGGCATTTGAGCTTCAATGTGAAGTAACATTTGAAGTACGATCAATTCATGCTCTGATTGCTCATATGTCAAGGCAGATAGAGGGTACCCATAAAGCTCCCTTTCACTGAATGCTGAATTTCAGCTCATCACTGTGCCAGTATTAAATAACTTAAATGACCCAGTGGCTGGCAAGCTCCATCCCTTGCAATTACTGACAGACCACAGCAGCGGATTGTAATGCCATCATGAAAATGAAGCTGGCTGCATAAACTCAGACAAACTTCTCAATTGCATAAGTCGCTCGATTGATTAATTATTCAAAAGCAACTGGTAGCTTATTGTAGTAGACAGGCCTTTCTTTCCATATCCAATGCTTCAAACACCAGCATTCCCAGCCTGTTCCTAGTGTAATGAGTTCTGGTTTGCTCTCCTTTTTGCACTAAAGTAACTCCTGATTGCCTCTTCTGAAGCAGTGCAAAGTTACGGGGAAATAAATTGGAGAAGTAACAGAAACACCAAGTCACAGGGATTTTGGATGGAGACTAGAGAGACTCCATTCAAATACTGGTACAATGTCCAGGCTGTCTTTCATTTAGGTTTTATCACAGGAGAATTGCCACGAAAAGGAGTGTGGGCTGGTCCCACAAAACAGTTTTTACTGGGCAAGACTGAGAGAGTTCAAATCCCAACCCTTAGAACAGTCCAGGTACCACTTTCCTCCTTTATCTTCTTTTTCTGCTATACCAGCAGAACCAATTGTTCTAATTTAAATATATTGGGAACAATAGATTTATCTAGATCAATTCATCTAGATCTAGATCCATTCTAGATCAATCCACTGAAGGGAGCAAGATTATGTGCAAAATATTTATGAGTGTCACTTGGCAGTTACAGATGTCCTTTTAACATCTCCCATTTTTTTGAAGAAAGGAAGACGTCAACATGAAAAGACTGTTTCTTTTAAGTTATTTGCATAACATTAGCACATTCACATAAGAATAAGAGTATTTAATACACCATGGTAGTAGAATACTGCTGGTAAACAATGTTTCATGTTTTGTCTAATGGAATCCCTTGTGGTTTAACGCAGTTCACCATCCATCTAATTTACCCCATTAGATAATGTCAGCTCTCAAATTGCAGAATATACGTATGGCAGCTGTGCTGTTCTCCAGCTCCTTCTGAGCATTCCATCAACTACCTAATTTGTTTAGTGCTTTTTCAGCTCCAGTTGTATCTAGTTCTATCATTAATGAAAAGCCTGTTGTGCGTGTATGGTTTCTAACCATAAAAAATTATGTCAGGAAGCCATAATTGTATTATATTTCCTCAGATAAAACACTGTTATCTTGGAATATTATTGAAGGTAGTATTCCCATTATTAACTATCTGGTAGAGTTTAAAATGATGGTAATCATAATACATGTGAATAAGACACAGTTTATGCACAACAAGAATGCTAACAGGACGGATGTCCCCCTGTTTTGGCTCATCAAGGTATCTTTAAAAAATTTTGTTCGTTAACAGACTTACCTCAGCTGCCACATCAATTGAGCTAATTTAGGTCAGATCCCTAGGTCAGATAAACATTTTATTCTTTACTGGGCAATTCAGAAAACAGTGTTCATCTGACTAATACTACAGTTACTTTAACTTCTGTGGCCCTACAAAAAGGTGATCCAAACTTTATTCTTCTAATACAGTGAGTTTCCTCCTGTAGTATGTGGGTTTGCAGCCAGTCTGGTAAGGGGTCCACAGGAAGTACTTAAGAAAAGCAAGTTTATATAAAGTATACAACATTGCAGATGTAAGAAATTTTTAATTGTTCTATGCCCTAAATTTCTAAGGCACTCACAGTAGAAAGCAAGAAACAAAATATAAACAGAGAAAATTCTTAGACAATAAGAACATCAGAAAATGTTTACTGCAAGGACGATTAAATGAGGCTAGATGAAAAAGCCTCCAACAGATAGCAAAAGTCATTCAATCTCTAGCTCTCAAATGGCACACCGAAGTCCAAACTTGTTTATTATCAAGTAACTTAAATCCCCTAATCACAGCAGTTAGGGATGAATTTAGCTATTTATCAATTTTGTAAAACTATCCCACAGAGATGCAGTCCCCAAGGAACTCAGAGGAACTCCCCAAGAAATACCAGTCTCACTGATGGGAGAGAGTTCAGAAAGTATCAGGCTGTCAGGCTTTTTGGTTAGTGTCTCTCAAAGTTCAGTTCTGACTTCCAAAAACCAGCATACCTTGAAATCCTGAAACTATCTGGACTACATCGTCGTAGACCATTAGAGTAGCTGAGCGTTCAGGAAGAAGGCCGAGACTCAGTGAAGAGAACACTGTGGGAGAGAAGTGGTATTTGAATTCTTACAACCATAACGCAACAACAGCAGCACTTACTTTCTTCTACAATTTTGCAAAAGCAGGCCACCCAAACTATTAAAATCATATTGTATACATGACATAAACCACATGCATTTTCTAAACCAAATAATTAAATTGCCAGGGTAATTATTACTGAACTAAACAACATGTTCTACTCTTTTGACTCCAAGTCATGCATGGTAGCTCAAAGTAGAGTAGTGCAGTGTAAAGCAGGGGTTTGGGTTATAATTCCCAGCTCACAGAAAGACTTGTCATTACATAAAAAGGAGTGAAACACTAACTCAGTCTGAGTTATTTTTCTGTGAAACAGCTATACTTCTTGCCTCAGGAATATTTTAATGAAACTTAACTTTTAAATATTTCGAGATTCTTACATAAAAAGTCATACAGAAAGGCAAAGTATGATGAATAAGTCTGAACAATTTGCTTTAAAATACAGCACGTCCTTCCTGAGTCACCACCTACACCACAGAGTGCTATACATAGCAGAACTACTGTCATTCCACCATTGATGTAAAAGGGAACAGATAAACGGTATTTGCTGCAAGAAATCTGCCTGCAAGGACCTCCTTTGCCACTGGATACTGACATTCCTTACAGGGGGCTGTCTGTATGCACACACATCTCTGGAGAGTGAAGAACACGGTATCATTTCATGCTAAGTTCTTCAGACCCAGAGGACCAGAAATATGATTGGGATTAGCCACTGAGCACACCTGACTCCTGCACCCACGAAAACAGTAAGAAGTAGACCTGCCTGCAGTCCATGCATGGCTTTCAAAGATAGAAGGAGAAGAGGAGATTAATGCAGACCAGTAATTTTGGTAACTGGGCAGCATCCCACATTTGCACCTGGAAAGTACTCATCCCATTCTGAAGTGACCACAAGCTGAAGAAGACATTTCCAGAACTAATTAATGAAACAACAGTGCAAACTCTTCTGATTTTCTGGAACTAGATAAGTTTCCTCTAAATTAATATGTATTACTTAATCCAAGAGATGATACAGATGTTACCTACAAATCAGTAGATTGTACACTATTTCTGTTTTAAAACATATATTCTCTTTCTGAAGATCAGAAATTTTAGTGTTTGAGAGAAATTCAGGAGAAAGAAACTAGGACAAACACACTGCTAAGAATCACCATCTAAAAGATGGTCTTAAAAAACATATATGAACATTAAAAAAATAAAATAAAAAATTATTGTTATTGCAAGTACAGCTGAGCATTTTCTTTCCAATGCCCTACATGTGAAACAGATCTAGATGTCAGGCAATGTAAGTAAGAAAGCCTAGAATAAATAGCACTAAGGCCACACAATTATGAAATTTGTTTGTGTCTACTCCAATAATTTAATTTGTGTGAAGAAAGCTAATATAATTTAGACACCCTGGGGAGCTCAATACAATAAACCATGCCAACATCTTCTTCCATATACACCAGACTACAATGCATATATAACCTCTAAATTTCCCTTGGGGTTTTCTGCACTATCTTTTCTCAGCATGACAAAGGCAAAGTCATAGTTTTTAAGGCCAGAAGGATGACTGTGATGATCCAGTCATACTCCTGCATAACTACAACCTTCCCTGAATTAATTACTGCTTCAGATCCAATAGCTGTGCTTAAACTAGAAAAGTCTTGTAAAGGAGTCCAGTGGTGAAGAACACACTGTATCACCAATGCTCTAGTAAATAATTATGAGAGCAGTTAACTACGTGCCTTTTTACCCATCAAAATTTATTGAGGTTAGACTTCCAGTCATTTGATCTTCTTTTTATACAAGCCCACTAGACAGAAGAATTCTCTCTTACCCGCTTACTGTTCTCTATGCAGGTACTGATGGACTATGATCAAATTACCCCATGAACTTTCTCTCTGGTGAACAAAATAAATGAAGCAGTTCCAAGTCTTTCCCTGTAAGCTGTATTTTCCAGTGTCTTAATCACTCTTGATATAACCCTGCCATTTTAAACATTTTTCTTGAAGCGTGGATCCAGAACTGGACACACATTTCCCTGAGAAACTGCACCAAAGACAAGTACTGATATACTATACTCTGCCTTCTCAGTCTTTACAGCTTTTATTTTACAGCTAAGGACCAAATTATTCTGCTTTCTTGCAGTGCTGCATTGGGAGATTATTTCCAACCATTCATCTACCATGACTCACATGTCTTCTGCAGAGTTGCTGTTTTCCAAATAAGCTCTCCTGTCCCAGAAATACCATGAGCGTTCTCTGCTCCTAGAACTACATTTCACCACAGTGAATACCATGGCGTGCTTTGACTGACCCTGTCAGGTAGCCTGAGCTGTGCTGCCTCAGCAACTCCCCTCTCTCCATTGCACACACTGCTCCAAAAATGTCCTCTTAAATACAGACTACCAGTTACACAATTTTTTCTTCCCAATTTTTTACAATGAAAAATCTATGCGTAGCCAAGAGCAGATAGATGAGCATATCTTCCATCATGAACACTTCAACAACTCAAGTGATGTTAAATTAATGAACTGTTAATAAGTGGAGTCATGGCTCTGCTGATAAATATTTTAATGGAAAAAGAGATCTTTAATCTTTTCCTCCTACCATTTATTGCTATGTAAATAAATAATCCTCCTGCTTAAGTGGTAAAGAGCTAGTAATTATTTTGGTTAATATGAGAAAAGTTCATTTCTGCTGAACTATTGAGAACAGAAAACCCTCGATGCTTACTCCTTAAAGCTATTACAATAATATCACATGTTCAGTGACTGCACAGCTTCTCGATGTAAGACTGTAACTAATGCGTACTAACGTGTGATAGAAGAATCCCGATCCTTCGGCACAGTCCTGTTACAGTACTTTAAACATTACTAGCCCATAGCGCTCAAACCTACTCCCTGCTTGTGGTTCATTTAATTTAAAGTAAATGTGTCCACACAGGTTGGCACATTAGATTAAACCATTGTCGCGGGTCGAACACTGCTCAGAATGGCGTATCTGCTCTGTGGGGTGACAGCTACTAACACTGTTAAAAGGCATTTTTGGGAAATGAGGATTCTGCTTTCCACATGTTCCCAGACTGCACACTGCAGAATCAACAAGGCCAGGCTGGATGGGACTTTGAGCAACCTGGGCTAGTGGAAGGTGTCCCTGCCATGGCAGGGGGCGTAGATTAGATGATCTTTAATTCCCTTCCAACTCAAAATATTCTGTGATTGTAAGATTTAAATATGCTCCCTGTTCCCCATCATTCAGCCCAGATTAAAAATAACACCACTACCACTTCCACGGTTTTCAAAAGTTCTATACCATGCTAGTTACAAGCATGATAGGTGTTTAAATACAGGTCATTTAAATACAAACAGTTCTTGTAAAGTTTTTTAAAGACTATAGGCGTCTTATTCAATATTAAAAATAACATCCTAAGTATCTTGGGCCTGAACTTTTATGTTATGTCCCTTTTAAAAGGTAATTCAAAGAACAACCCTATTAACTCTACATAGGGTGTATCAAATTGTAACTTGTTGTTTCTTTTATCAATGAAAGGATTAAGTTCAAGGTACAGAAAGCAAAACAAAGGATTCTACTCCCAATTAAATCTACGGCAAGATATCCACCAGTTCCAGTGGGGGAAGAGCAGAGGTCAAAGTAATCTGTTTTCTGAGTTAAGTTCACATTTCAGCCAGGGAAAGAAATATTTTGTGGAAAATGTATACAATTACTGCTCTTTAAACTTCAATGACTTACCAAAACAACAATGCAGTGTTTGATTCCCTTCCCTCAAAATCAAGATTTAAGAAAATGCAACAAGCAAAAAACCTAACCAAACGAACTCCAGGCCATGGAAGAGTAGGTCACATTCAAAAGATCTAGGGCAGAGCCAGAAAGATATGGCACATAAGGCAAGAAAAGGTACAGGCAAGAATAGGTACAGGCAAGAAACAGTTATTGCATGCTTTATGCATATATGATTTTGAGTATGCTGGGGAAGCTGCACTTCATCTTATATAAACAGGAAAAAAAATCAAGAAGATTTCTAAACAGAGTCACAGAAGAATTATGGTTGGAAGGGACCTCTGGAAGTCACCTGCTTCAACCAGGCAAGGAGGTGTCCAGTTGAGATATGAGTATCTTTAAAGGCGGAGATTTCATGACCTTTCTAGGCAACCCGTCCCAATCTTCGACTACTGCTGCTGTAAAGAATTGTTCCCTTTTATTTATTTGAAACTCTTCTTGCTGCAACTCATTTTAGCTGCTTCTTATTCTTTCACTATGCACCTAAGAGCCTGGCTTAGCCTTTGCTGTGGTTCCATTAAGCAGCTAGAAAATGTGGCAGAATACAGCAGAGGAAATGTGGAAGAAGTCAGCCTATCTTATCTGAAGCAAGCAAATGCAGGCAAGAAAACAGCATGTTGAAATGCCTAAAGCATAATTCTGGGTTTGAAGAGATTCAAGTTCCTTTCCCCATCTGAAAATACATTTGCTGCTTGACCTTGCGGCAAGTCACGCAGTCCCTCTGGCTATATTGATATTAATACATAAAATGAAGCCAAGGTATGTGATTGAACACTTCTCTGTGATCATTTATACAATTTAAATATTAGTGCACTTAAAGCCTGGCATGGCTTTGGCCTGAGCTAGTTATCAAATCTCAGGTGGTATTTGGGTGTAATGTAGGTATAATACAAGCCTGAGACCATTCTCAAGACCCTAATTGTAGCTGGGGATTGGAGGAAAGTCATATGAAAACTGGGGATGTGACCTTCATCTAGATGTTACAACTCAAGATCTGAAAGCCACCCTCAATCTGTTCTATTTAGCAGTACAGAAATAGTCTTCATGACTCAGTTTCCCCTCCTATACAACAAATTTCAAGTATCCCACTTGCCATAAAATTTTGAGGCATTCTGATAAAAACTAAGATGCAAATATTAATGTTATATTTGTTTGTCTGTGGAAGAAACAAAACACGCTAATTAAGTTAGAAAAAATCCTTATATCTGGGTAACATAACTGCAGATTAAAACTGTCCTATGGACATGGCCAAGAACTGAAAGTCCAGGGCCTATTTTGTACACTACACCCTATGGGGCAACAGCTGTTGCTACACCTTGGGAGAGAAATGAATGAGTACATCACAGCTTTTGAAACAAAGCACTTGGAAACAGAGTGCCCATAAAGAAAAAGATCTGGAAATGATTTTTAGTTTCTGTGGAGCTGTAAGAGCACCAACAGTTGTTTAAAAACTGATGTATCACTGTATCAAGGACAGCCAGAAGGAGAGCGAATCTCTGCACAGCCCTGATGCCACAGTTTAACTGAGGAAGAAACCTTGCTTTTTTTGAAACACACAGATGTTCTTCCTCCCACCCAGGATCACAAGCATTAAAACTCTCATACAAAACTGTGTAACTTCCTTTAGATGCAAAATCTTACCTCAGAACAAAAATAAAGATCTCTTACCAGGCAATCTTACAGGTTTCCATGGTGCAGAATTTGGCACATATGCATGTTTACTAGCAGTCACTATCAGCTGATTGCCCAACTTATACTGAAACTTGAGGAAGGCAGTGCCATCTGCTCCTGAGGTTCCAGATGCAATGGAGATCTGGTTGGTAAAAATCTCAATGAAGGCTTCAGTTACTGGCTGATGTGTGCTGGCATCGCTTACATGGACCTTCAGCGTTACTTCTGTAATGACAAACAACCACAGCAATTATCGTCCAAAAAGCTTCTGCAGGAGGCAGCAGTTAGAACATGCTAGCACACCAATGACCAAAAAGATACCGGGCTCAGTGCCAACCTCTGACACTTTGGTGCTAAGTATGACCTCTGGTCCTGGCCTGCAGCTCTCCATTTCTGGCAGTCATTCTTTAGAGACACTGCAGATTCTGCCACAAGCCAGACCACGTCCTGAATTATTGCCCTACTGCTAAATCCAGCTGTGGAGGCATCTGTGTTCCACCTATGACCCACATGCAGCTTGGCAGAACATCACCAGGGGCAGTCAACATTCCCTTTTATAGGTACTGTTGTGAGGGAGGGGGTTATTTCCTGCTAAATTACTCCATCCCTCTTTAACGCAACAGGTACCACGTGAATCTCACAGTAGCATCATAATTCTAAATGTGTGCTATCAAGCATCACGCATTAGTCACAGATAGCACAGCATCGTAACTCTCTGTAAGGTCCCTGCCTTGCTATCCTCTGTTCCAGCCAGCCTTCTCCATCAGCACTGGGGAGAGGGACAGGCTGCAAGCGGGCTGTGCTCCCTCCCCCCTTCCCCATAACATTCCTCTCCTCATGTAGCAAGGGAACAGAGGAAATCTGCTGTGACAGAAGCCCAGGAAGAAAGTGGGCAACAGTGGGCTCTGTTACAGTCAGAGATTTTGAAGCCTGGTAGGAAAGATTGCCCCAGCTGGCACAGGACCTCCCTGGTGATGTCTAACCAAACAGCGAAATCCCACAGAATCAGGTCCTTGTCTTCAAAGCACAGGACAACCAGGTGGGATGCAGAGTGCCAGCAGTTCCTCCCCTGCCTCCCTGTCCACTGGCCCTTTTTCTGAAGGGGCAAAAACGTCACAGCCCCTAGTGATACCTGCCTGACCGCCCTGATAGTACCACATACAACTGCTGGGTATGAGAAGCAAAGAAGTCATGGTTAAGGCCATCAGGAGAATCATATATCTTGTAGACATGGAGTCAGAAGCAAACACAATGGACTACATTTTCCTTGAGTAATTTGCCGTTTTTCCAGAAACAAATTACTTGCTTAAATGTTTCCAGATGTGCAATACTGGTCCACTCCAGGGCACTCCTACGACTAAACCATGCATTGTGTCACCAGGCTTTTGTTACATAAAGTGGAGTGGCTTATGCAAGACAGTCCTCTGGAAAGCATTCCTCTGTATCTACAATTATTTTTATGCCCCTCCAGTAGTTCCTCTGCCTAAGTAGCTAAGTAGCAGCTGTTGCCTTTCTTCAGTAACTATGACTTAAATGAAATGCTGTGTTGAAAAGACCCAGCAACGGTCCAATACCTCCACCAAGCCACTCCTTGGATTTTTTCGCTTACAGTCACCTTGTTCTCCTAAATGAGAAAACCTAGCCCCCTCTTTTCTCTCTCACTCTCCCCCTTTCTCTTGTTCTCACCCTCATATTTGGAAATTCTGATTTCTTGCTTGAAGTCCCCTACCTCAGCTTACTCCATTCCCCAAGGTAGTAGACAATATTTTGCAAACTCCATTTTTGTGTCAGGGGAATTCAGCCCCTAATAAGCAAGATGCTCACACTCCACATCCAACTAATTTCTTCATGTGCTGCCCAGAAAAGAGACCATGATCTCCTTTTCATATGTATTTAAAAACAACACATTGATTTCTACAGAACAGTATTGATGGTACAGTTCTGTTATATCATTACTGTGCATTAGGATTTTAAGAACTTATTTTGGTCTAAACCCTGAGCAAGCAAGACATAAAACCAGCAAGAAGAACAGCAAAGAACTTAACAAAATCTCTGTTGTGAATTTCAATAGTGAAATGACACAACTGAGTATGCTGAGAAACACGATGTAACAATATAAAATTTTAAAAGGATGTCAGGATCTAATACAAAAATATCAGCACATCTGTCCTAAGGGCATTTCAGCCAGAAAGATATTGGGCCCTTTTACAAGTGGAGACCTTCTGTCTGAATCCTACAGTACAGAAAATATAAATATCAGGCAGCCCTGAAGAAAAACCCCATTAGAGAAATTAATCATCATTGCAGCCCTCACTTTAGAACTTGGCAATGGAGGATGCCAAGTTAGAGGGGATCAGCATGAAATACATTCTAGCTATTAAAGATACTGGATTTGTTCCCAGTTTTGCATTTAGTAGTCAAAGAAAACAACATATACTGAAAAATGGTGTCCATACACCCTGGTGCACACGCAGAGAATCCCTCCTTAGAAACCTTGCCTTGACCACCAAGCAACTTGTGAAATCTTGGGCATGTGAAAGGCAGTCTCATTAATCAAAGGAGGAACACATATGTGTTTATGTATTTACAAACTGTACACATATTTACAAATGTGAGGGCAAAAAGCAATATAAGTTTTTATTTTAAAAATGTGCAGGAACAATATGCTTAGATCCAAAGCCAGATAACTGTGCTGTTCATGTTTTCCACTTTGAATTGCCTAGCAAAGAACGCTGAAGAACAGATGCAGTTAAGAATCATGGGTTATGCCTTAAAGAAAAAGCAAGGGAACAGGACAGGCTGAACGCTGTGGTTAGCAATTCCAGTAACATGAAAGTTTAGCCTTTTCTAAGACAACCACATAAAGAAAGAACCAAGGAGCTCTGAAGTACTATTAAATACTAATCAAGGAAGAGGATAAGAAAACAACAGAGGTACCAAATCTATTTAATTCCTTATAGACATCCAAAATTCTAGAATAGAGACTACTACTAAAATTGATCAAGAGACAGACACTGATAAACAAAAATTTTCTTGTATATGCATATCCAGCTCTCTATTCCCAAACAAAAGAGCTAGCCATGGATATCTCCGGTAGGAAATTCCTCTATCCTTCACTCTATAGCTATACAAAAGTTTCTGTCTGCATCCTTCTCCCTTTCTGATAAGGAAGGATAAAAGTTCCCAAAATCCTGTTTCCAAATGGAAATGACAAAGGCCATCATCCAAGATGGAATACTGATGCCCTGAAGACCAACAGACTGGAACTATTGTTCCAAATCACCGTCATTAGATCAGACACTGGGCTTTTTTTCTCCTCCTTCTTAATATTTAGACTTGTTTTTCCTGAGAAGATAGAGAGAATGTCCTAGCAGCCTGAAAAACCCTAATTCCTTTTCATGTTTAATCTTCCCTGACATACTTGTGAAATGTATACAACTTGCTTAATTCAGGGCTTTTTCCCATGCAACAGCTCCTTTTTCTTCTTATCTAATGCAGCAGTGAAGTCATGAACACTAAACCTGTATTATCACAGTAATTTCCACAGCAACAGAATGATTACAAGCTTTAAAGTGAAGAGAAGTTGTTGAACAAAACCTCCTCTCAAACAGTGAGAGGGATGAGAACAGTCTATAAAGAGAGACTGCTATGAAAACTTAAAGCTATACAGCAAGTTTCAGAATATAGGAGATATTCAGGCACGTGAAGAACAGGGGGACTGATGAGAGGAGAGAGCAGAGTAAGGACAGCGAGTGATCCAGGATCAGTCTGACCTCAAATTAAGAGAGGTCTTAGACTGAAGCATGAGGTATACTAAAAGAAGTGTTTAATTAGATAAAGCTGCTTAGAAGACTCATTATTAGCTAATGAATAGAGTCTTTAAAATATCTGGCAAACATTCTAGTTGGTACTCCGAGCAAAACAGTGGGGATAAAGCAGATACATTATTCTTGAGTTTTACAGCCTACCACAGCAAGGAGCTCACACAATTAAAGACACATGGACTCCAAGGAGGACTGACATCTGCAGCAAGTGGGGAACATGATGGAGGCAGGGAACTGAAAGCACTGTGGAAGATTAACTCCAAGAACATGAACTGCTAGAGAAGTGTGCCTCGTTCTTCCACAGATTTGTGATACTGTTGTGCTTTCTATTATTTACTACACTGGGAATAGTCCATCACTACGTTCTGAAGGAGCCTTGCTACCAGTGAGGTCCTGGAGGAAGGAAGGGGATATCAAGGTGCACTGTGCTGATGTTTCCTTGCTGCAGAGCAAAGTAGAGATGGCCAAGGTGACAGGCTCTGGGCTGATGAATTCACCCAGGGCAGCTGCGATCTCTCTCACCTCCCCAGACAGGCCAGCCACATTCAGGACAGGCTATACCTGAGCCAACAGCCTGTCTAACACACCTGGGTCATGACCAGTGTGGTGTGAATGTGACTTTTTCAGACCTGGGCTGTCTGGCACAAGGTTCCCTGTTGGCTTGCAATATGGTGAGCACATGCAGAGCCAGAGTGATTTACCTGCACTACTAGCAAGTGCCCTCCATTGTATTTCTATAGGAATGTTTCATGTCCAAAGCCAGAGCTACTTACAATAACTGTTCGTTTCCAGCAGACAAAACCACAGGCAAAGACAGCCTGTCTGTATGGGCAAAAAGACTGTGTCCCCCTCTCTGAAAGTGCAGCAAGGAACAGGTCACTCACAAATGTTAAATAGTGCAAGCCATCTGGGAAGCCCTGCAATTCTGCTTCAAGAATCCCAAAGCAAAGTGGGAAAAGGTTAATGGGAAAACAGCAAATACAGGCTTACATTCCACAAAGAGATCAAGGTTGCTGCATGTGTATGCTCAAGCAAGTAAGTCTAGCCTAAATCTCTTTTCTTATAGTTCTTTGTCTTCTCTCAGCAATCACATCTTACTTGTTCTTTAAACGAACACAAACCAAAACTACTAGTTAAAGTGAAAACATCTGCTTAAGTGTAACTCCCTCCCAGTTTTCTAGTACTAAATTTATTGTCAGCTACATAAAAAAGGACCCCAGCAACTCCAAGGTAATAATTTGGGAAAGTGAAATAAAAAAAGACAAAAAAAATCCCTTACATGTTAGCATTCTAATCAAGAAGCCCATCTGTCTCCTTAATCTGATTTTTGAGATTTTACTAAGTCTAAACTTTTTCTGAGCAATCCTTCCTGTACCATCTGCTTTATGAACCACACTGCCTCCTCTGAAATACAAGTAACCTCAAGACAACTATTTCTGCAGTTGCAACCCCTCTTAGACTCACAACTGCTCTTTATATTGCTGTGAACTCCCAGTTTGGGAACAGTTTCTTTCAGTATCCTGAAGGTTATCCTTCCTGGTATCATCAACGCTGTCTTCTACAACCAAACTCCTGAAAAGTACTGTTTTGGTTTGGGTTTTGTTGCTTTTTTAAAAGCCAGTAATGTTACATAGAAAGGAAAAACCTGAGCAATCTGAGTGATGGCACAATGTCAGATCTCAAATACTGAAATAAACAGAGAAAATTTATGACACAGATTAGAAATCAAAGATCACAATCTTATTTAGATCCCAATCCTGCAGTATGGTTTCTGTGCACAGACCCCTCTGTCAGGCAGACTCCCATTGACGTCTGCTGGACAGATGATCCCTTTTGGGAATGGGCTGACACAGGCTGCTGTTATCACTTATCTTTTCCTCTGGGAGTCCCCAGAAGTTAAAAAGTTAAAAAGGAACTTTTTTCCCCAAATGCACAACTGACTGTGATTTCTGAGTTTTTCTTTTATTCCTCCACCTTGCTATTCCTCAGAACCAGTAGAGATCTGATGTAATGGGAGCTGCACAACCCAGTCTCCTGGCTGGTGCAGAGAAGCCCTTCTGCAATGACCAGTCAAAGCATCTTGCTGGCCTCATCTCAGCAGACAAGCAGGATCCGGGGTCATAGAGAAGGCTGCTCTCAGGTGGCACTTGAGGCTTTTTCACCCCTCTGCAGCACGGTTTGATTCATCTACATTTCTCATCTAACATTCCTTGCCACTGCAAGTGCCCTCAGGCGTTGCTGGCACTGTGACTGGTTCCTCTAGTATGCAAGAATTTAATTTATTTCAGCAAGGGGGCTGAAATGGTTTATTTTAACTAAAATAATTAGACTAAAGCCTTAATATTCAAATAGAGCACAGTGGTCTGTGAAACGATGGTCAGACAGGTGCCCTACTTGCCTCTTCAGGATTAAAATCTATTTTAAAAAGCATTTAGAAACTAAAACCATAAATACATTAGCTTATCTCAAAATACATTATCTCCTAGTGGTAATGTACAAAAATTTTAATAAAACATCACAAAAGGAACTCTGGTCCAAGAACTAGAGCAATACATGTCATGCCCAGTGGCAACCAGGCTACTACATGACCATATACTCAAAGAGGAGGGAGGGGCAGATAATAAAGACATTCATCACACAACTGCCCAACACTTAAAAGAGGATTTGCATGTCCTGACCCACTAGAGCCTAGAGCATTACCACCAAAATTAATTTCTTGGGGAAAAAAAAAAAGCAGGAATTTGCTTTAATTAAAAAAAAGTGAGAGCTATATGCATAATGCCCAGATGAGTCTCTGATACCCTATTGTTAAGTGATTAAACAAGCATTTATAATTAACTTGAAACTCACGTGGCTATGAAACTCATGAATAGCAATAGATGCATTAACAGGTCTGCTTTTGATCTCTGCAGGAACTGTGCATAACACAAACTAATTTTATTTCCAAACCTTGTCTTTCAGACATGGAATTATATAAAGATACTGTCATGGAGCACAGATGGAAGTTGAGTTTCAAAGCTTTAGCTTGCCACACGCATAATGCATTCTTTACAAGACATGAAAAAGTAATCCCTGCTTAAAACCTCCTTTTTTCCCTAATAGAGTCCTTTGAAACTCTGTTTGGAGATCAATATGGAATGAAAAGATAATGCACTGATATTTTTCAGTTGCTGAGCATTAGAGTTCTCCACTGACTCAAACAAGACCACAGCTGATTTTGCAACATCAGCTCTGAGGATAACACCACATTGAGCTCAGCCACTGCACAGCTCACAGGGATTTTAAGCCAACTTTATACCTACTGCATCCCCAGTCTAGTTTGGGGGAGGGCAGAAAGGGAAAGCTTGGATTTGCTTAGCCATGAATGGATGTGTTACATTTTCTTGGAACAACTTACTCCTAACTCTATTAATAATAGTATGCATCTGAGGAAAACGATTTAAAGCAGATGTATGCTACGTTTAAGTGAACTAGTGTATATGCAATGTGGCAGGGAGGATACAAGCACTTTTATTTGCTTATTTCCAGGTAGCTTTAATCTTAGGTTTAATCTCCACTTATTTCCAAAACCTCAAAGCTAGATGTCACTTTGGAAGTGTATTTTTATTTGTGGTTTATTTTTGTGGGTTTTTTTAAACAAACCACTAACAATTCTAATAAACCCACCTCAACTGCCTCTCTATATTTCCACTGCAGTCTGCAGCCCAGACTCACACTTTTAACTTCATGGTCTGCTAATTTAAGCTAATACAGGTAGAGGCAAATTCTTACATTAAAATTTTATCTAGGTACTTGCATGTTCTCTTTTTTCAAATAACTAAATAGTCAACGCACTTTCGCTTCATTCCTTAAGGAGGTTATCCCCAGCTGGCAGACAGGAAAATTAAGCATAGGTGAAGCTACACGTGGTTAACAACCTCATTCCTCCAGCCCAGCCAGCCCAAGCAGAGAACTCTGCAGGGTGATGAGGAGCTCAGCACTGCTGCTCAGCTACTCCAGAGCAAAACCAGAAGCATTCCTTCCCCTCCCACCTCCATAGCCTGGCTGTGGACTCCTGCTCCTTCTCTTGTGCTGCTCTGCGCTGCTGCTTGGACCTGTCACTGTGTTGGTTCCATTTCCTAACCCAGCACAGCACCAGCCTAA
The DNA here is from genome assembly GCA_035590215.1 of Microhierax caerulescens. NCBI lineage: Eukaryota > Metazoa > Chordata > Aves > Falconiformes > Falconidae > Microhierax > Microhierax caerulescens. The sequence continues at coordinate 73,646,110 of JAVJGJ010000047.1, read as the reverse complement.
CAAAATGAATGGCTTGTTCCCAGATTATCAGGTTGAACTGCTGAAGCAACACAGCCCCAGGTGCCAAAATCAGCAGAAAGGGCAAGTGTGGGGGTGGAGAGGCATGAAGTTTTCTGGCCAAGTACAACACTGGCAGAGGGAAAGAAGGGAATGGGGACCACCCCTGGTGGTTCACAGGCAATTAGGTCAGCTCACCTGTACCACAAGCTTTAGGTCAGTACTTGGCATGAGCAGATGCAGTAGACGTTTATTCTGCATTAGTCCCAAATCCCAAACTGAATCCCAAAATCACTTCCTGACTACAGTACCTCTACCGCTACATACCGGCACTGCAGCAGTAAAATTTCCTTTCTCCATGAGGACAGTGCCAGGGAAGGGTTTGCTTGGAACAGTGAGGACTTTCACAAGGGCACTGTGCAGGGTTTACAGCCACAGCTGGCATTTCGGTCTGGGTGGAGGGAGGTTACGGTTGGTTCCTCCTGACCCTATAAAAAGCATGTTGTCATTGGCACCTCTACACGCCAGTTACTATGACTTCTGGTTTCTCCTAACCATAGCACTAGGGTTAATCCCCCCACACACACACACTTGTCTATACTGAAACTTCCTTATTATGTTTCCAAGTTTTTGAGATTTTTCTGTTCAAAACAGTGTTTGTATTTCCTCATTTAGAGTAATTTAAAAAAAATAATAAATCAACTAACCTGTGATCTAGGTCATCTTCTAGATAATGAATACAGACTTTAAACAGGACCCGCTACATTTCTCTTCATCCTAACACTTTGTAAAGCATCCCCAGCATGACACATGGCCATTTGTCATTACCCTTCGTTTACTCCTTCATCCAACCTCAGTCACATAGAAGAAGCCTTCTCTATCCAAGTCAATTAATTTTTCAACTGATATTTTTGAACCAGGCTGCTGTACTGTCTATGTTTCAGCTGTGATGACTGCGTATATATGCAAAATGTAACAACTGACTCAGCAGCCAAAACTTGCTTCAGTTTAAATTATCCTAACAGCCATGGTGATCTTAATTCTTGGCAAGGGATTAATTTTAGGGCTGTTAAGATTTTATGAGAAAAAAATTTCTAATCAGAATAAAATTGTGAATTTAAAAAAAATCCCTACATTGGAAGTCAATTATGCAAATCAGAAATTATTTGCTCTTCCACAAATTTACAATCATTAATTGGAAAGTACAGTAATAGTTACACTTAAAACATTCATCTTTCTTACAGACTCATTTTATATAAAAAAACACAGAGCAACAGTGACCAGGGTTTTGATACGCTGCTCATCCAGCTTATATTGCTTTCCACAATTGGGAAGAGCACTGGAACATATCCCTGTATTTCTTGGTCATCTTGCAGCTCTGATTCCCAGTGATGCTTATCAGAGTCCCATGACTCGCAGAACCATATCCCTGCAGAGGGATCTGGACAGGCTGGACCAATGAGTCTGCACTTGGGTCACACCAGCCCCATACAGCGCTGCGGGCTGGGGAAGGGTGGCTGGAAAGTGCCTTGTGGGAAAGGCCCTGGGGGTGCTGGTTGACATGCGC
>JAVJGJ010000047.1:73617473-73636055 GCA_035590215.1 Microhierax caerulescens | reverse complement strand
GACAAAGGGGGACAAAGGGGGACAAAGGGGGACAAAGGGGGACAAAAGGGGACAAAAGGGGACAAAAGGGGAAAAAAGGGGAAAAAAGGGGAAAAAAGGGAAAAAAAGGGAAAAAAAGGGGAAAAAAAGGGGAAAAAAAGGGGAAAAAAAGAGGAAAAAAAGGGGAAAAAAAAGGGGAAAAAAAGAAAAAGTCACATAGAATACATTTGGCACTCACAGTAATAAACAGTGGTGGAGGACGGCTATACCCCTTTGAAACATCAGCAATGAGGTATGATTCATTTAGATACCTAAACTGAAAACTAGTAAAAATGGTACACTTAAATGTGGCCATGACATACATTTTGCCTTTTCTCCAAAGGCAAATTCTACCTTAACTCCAAAAACCTTTGTGTTTTTTTGCATGTTAAATGACTATAGATGATGATTTTTAATTAGTTTAATTACATTCCTCATGGCCAGTAAAATATTTGCTAGCTTTTACACAGTAATTTTCCACTAGAGTTTTATTTGAAATGCTCACTGGTGCTGCAAAGGACAAGTGTAGGACTCTCAATTCCAGGTTAAGCTACTTTAGAAACTGCAAGCCGTAGCAAGTCTGGGGTAGCCTGTACTCCATGATTCCAGAGGCTGCAGGGATTCCAGCTCCTATGTCACCAGCACACCTTTAGGAAAAAGTCAAGCAACATTTAGAGGGTAAGGTTAGGCTCCTATTTTTGAATGTTTTTCCTGCATAAATCTAACAAACTAGTTCTGAATTGTTCAAAGGTTAGTGCACAAAGAAAATAATTAGTTCTTTACACTAATCCAATTTTACTTTGAAGTGCCACAGGCCATACAGAACATAGAAAGTGTTTACCAGGCAGTTGGGTTCTAGACCCTACTTGCATCCAGATGCCAGAACACCATAAATGAGCACCCAGAAAAGCAAGCTTTTAAGGTGCAAGAACACGGACAACACAAGGTTAACAGCATTAGAAGTGTGAATAGCACTGCCTATCCTACCTATGTTCTACAGATTAATAGGCTTCATTTGCAGTAATTTGGCTTTTACTATACTGGGATTTTTGAAAGATTCTAAAGCACCATTAGTGAGGGCAGCTTATTAACAGAGATGTAATTTAAGCCTTATACGCTACAGTGACAATTTAATCAACCTGTGTTTTTAAACAGAACACACACAATAAAATCATACTTTACAAGACAGCTTAAAAAAACCACGCAAAATAGGATATTTAAAATTATTCTTACTTAGATCTGGTCTGAAAAATCCTACATGGATATTTACAATTCATATCTAGTAAAAAAAGAGTCCTTTCTTCACAGAACTTGATCTTTAAAAAAAATAATAAAAAATGTAAATCATCTGATATGTATGAGACTTAGCTCCAAGAATACCACTTTAATGGTAATTTTAACATAGGAAAACCAGCTGTGAAGTTCCCCAAGGGACCAGATCCCTCCAGTTTCCAGCCTGGATTCTGCCCAGGTTTGGAGACGGGGTCAGGTAGGAATGTGACTGGCTGAAGTTTTATGGGAAAAAAGGATGACAAGCACTCTTGGAGTTTGAGGGAACAGACCATGGGCAGACATGGGAGAAGTTTCTCAGTTCTAGACACTCCTTATGCCAAGGAGCCTGGCCTGTGTCACCAACAAGGTCTTTCCTACATTGCTCCTCCAGGGAAGTGTGACAGAGATGCTACAGTATGACACATGGGAACAACAGAGAACCAGGTGACTGCAGGGGAACAGATGTTTCTGTTAACCTCCCCCCCCCCCCAAGTTTTTAATGAGAGATTGGTATGGGCTTGATATTTTGTGAACTGCATGGCGAGCACGTGGAAGTATTTCTTCATTGTGCTGGAGGGGAGACTGCCTCCCCAGCAAGCACGTTCACAATGTCTCTTTTATTCAAAGCTAGCTCAAGAGGGCTTGCAAGGGGATGAGTGGGCTGAGGACGACAACCTCTTTGCAAGAACAAGCAGGAATCTGGTGACGCGCTAATCGCTGCCTTGATTTTTCTCTGCAGATCCCCTCATGTGCCTGTTTCAGAAGCCAGCTCTCACCCTGCTTTGCTGCCACAGCAACACAGGAACCATCATGTGGGAGTGCTGAGAAAGGATTTCCTTGCCTTACTGAAACCAGGAGACCCGTCAGCAGACAGGGAACAAAGAACCGCTCTTCTACTACTTTGTGGGCTCACCGCACTCAAGTCCTGAAGACACAGTTTGAGGCTGCTCTTCTTGCTCAGCCTTTAAATAAACACACCCATCCAGCCCTGCCTCCCCACCCCCAACAGGATAAGTCTGCTTAAGTTGGTTTCTATATGGCAATGTTTTAGACTGGGTTAATTTTGATCAGTGGTTGTTGTCTGATTTGTAGGCAGGGATAAGTTGCTGGCTATCCCATTTTAATTTAATTGGGCAAAAGCATCAAGAGAGCAATAAAGGAGTTAGCCTGGGTTTATGATAAACAGAAACAAATATTTCTTTATGCAAATTTTCTCAATGAATCAAATTCAGCAGCACATGGAGCTCCAGGTTACGCTGCAGAACCAGGCAAAAGGAAACAGCCATCCTCAATCCAAGGCTACACTAGATGAGAAAAATACTCCTGATTTTTCTTCTTTGAGGATATCACTGCTTTCTAAGCAGAGCTGTAGGCTGACTGGAAGACATCTAAATTTTCACAGCACCTCAATGGAAAGCAAAAGCTGCTATTGGGGTTTGGGCTAGCTTTGCATAGAGATGCTGCTGCCTCTTTCCACTTTACCACACACACATACACCAAAAAAAAAAAAAAAAAAAAAAAAAAAAAAAAGTGAAGGGCAAAGAAAGAGTGTTCATGTTACAGAGACATCTAATTATGCTTTGCTTTTTTCACCTGTAACAGATTTGCAGCTTTTTGACAAGTCTACAAGGATACAGAATTTTTAATTTTGCATTATAAACTTTCACAGTCAATACCTTGACAGCTAGTGAAATAGATAACAGGTTGCTGAAATTTTGCAATGTAGAAAATTCAGTCTGTGGGTGGTGGTTTAAAAGTAGCAGTTTCCCTTCTGAGAAGGTTACTATTGCATCTGTGGTTACAGGGAGGAGACCACAGCAGGACATGCTCTGAAGTCCACTGCTGCACACCAAGCGCTTTTGTCACGCTCTGTGCCAGAGGCAGAGTAAAACTTGGCCGCCACAGGAATTCAACCAATTTTATTAGTATACACCCTCATATAGTTTATAGCTATTAGTGATACTACCACAGTGCCTATCTTAAAACTATATTTTCAAGCAGGTGAAGGAAAGAATGTTTGAGTCATTTATTAAAAAGGAAACAACTAAATGGGAACTTTATAATTTCCTTCAGCAAGACCAAGTAGAAATGAAACATCTGAAAATTAGAATATCACTGAATTTCACTGCCTCAGTGTGTTCTCTTCATTAGGAGATTATTTTCCTACAAAACTTTGTGGGTTTTATGCATCACACTCCTTATGTATTACATCTTTAATAGAAGCATTGGCTCAGATGCGTAAAGGAGAGTGAGGACTAACTTCCTTGCAGTTAAATCAAGAAACCACAGTTTCCACTTCACATGGGCTTTGTTTGAGGGCTAGAACACTTCATCATATGGTATTAATACAGAGCTAAGAAAGGCCTTAATCATACTACGATTTTAGACAAACTTTAGTTCAGCACCATTCAGTCTGGCAGTTGTTTAATTGTAAGTGGCAAGCAAAACCTTATTGTATCTGGTGTTCTGAGGACTGGAAGGTTCTCAGAATTGTAGCTCAAAACCAGGAATATTTATTCAGTACCATATGAACACAGCATGTTTAAGAATTGAAACATGTCACACCTCAGGATGGATCCAGCAATGTGGTGTGGCTGCTTGAATCAAACCATCCATGTACAGCATGCCCACTGATTAAAATAAAAAAATAAATAAAAGATCTTGATGTAAAATCCTACAGTGACAGAGCCAGAAGCAGAACTCTGTGAAAATATCCCTTTCCCCTCTGCCAACCAGACACCACATACCAGTGGTTGAAAGACAGTGCTTTGAGCAGGATGATTGTACCACAATGGTCTTAAGCAACCTTCCAGGTCTACTGAGGTCGCTCCCCATGACTAGAGCTCCTCGGGACTCTGGATGTTCCATCTCCAGAAGAAAGCAACAGGACTGTTTCAATGCAGGACTGCTACCCCCTGGCATCCGACTTACCTTTCAGATCTTTTAACTTATTCTGACTTCTTTCCTTTGCAGATCAAAACTGCTGCAATTACCAAATCAAGCTCCAAGAGTGTAAAAACCCTGCACTGGAGACATAATTTATATCATCGGGTTTAGGCTGCCAGAAGCATTCAAATCCAACACCTCCAGGGAAGGTCAGCATTCCTTCAGTGACAATGCAAATAATACAGTATGCTTACTTTATACTTCGATTTGCAAGCAAGTTAAATGTCTGTACTACTTAAAACTGATTACATGAACAGTTATGCAGAGAAATCATGTGGCCATTGGAAAAAAAGGTTGTAAAAGTTTGCAAACTGCCTTTCTGAGTAGTATTTGGGAAGCAAAGGGGAAAGGGAGACTAATTAAAAGAGCAGTGTTCCCTTAGCTGACTTGAATTCAGCTGAATTCTATTTAACAGATGGCAAAGGCAGCAAACCATTATTTTTCAGTTTAGAGAAATTTCACAAAGCAGTCTTTAACCCTCAGTAGCACTACCTTCCTTTGCTTTCTGATGACTACGAAATCACTAAAAAATGTAGTTATTCAGCCTGTCATCAATACTGATATACCACTATGAGGGTGAAAGCAATGCATTAAACCTACAGTTTTCTAGGAAAATAATCCCCTAATTAAGAGAATACACAGCAGCAATGAAGTGATAAGTCTAGTTTTCAGACGGTCCAAATCCTGCTTTTCTAGAATCTTCATTAAGTCAATACACAAACATATTGATAACAAACAACCCTGCCTACAAAATCAGGATTCCTGCATCTGATATGCTTCCCTCTTCTTTCAGTTACACCTAGAAAAGTATAGTGTTGAGTTTTAGTTGAGATGTCACCTATCTTGCAACTATTAAGTTTTTTGCCTGCTGTCCACTATGTTTAAAAGAGAAAGCAAACTGGATGCTGTATGATTTTATACAGTAAAAAAAAATCCTCACTCAAATTGCGCTGCAATAAATCAACTTACTCTAAACCATCCTGAAAGAGTGATCTTGCTGAAAGATGTCCTTTGAGACAATACAGTGAAAGAGTAGTATGGAAAAGACATAACGCTAAAGTGGCCTGGAAACTGGTTTAAAAAGCAATCTGTTTTTCCTCCATGCTTAACAGAGAACATTATCTTCATCAAGCCACCTTTTAAAATCAATTGGATTCCACTTCTCCTTGGAGTACTTTCATTCCTGATGCCTCCTCAAGACCTTTTCAATAACAACTGTGCTTGCACCTCAATTTTGTTTCACATTTGAGTTGACATACACATTAAGCGTTAGTTGAAGGTAAAAGTACCTTGACAGCTCCCATATATTAATATAATGGATATAGCACCTTAATTACAGCAAATCCCCCTCTCCCCCCCGCCCCCCCCCAAAAAAAAAAAAAAGCCCAACCACAAGCAGAAGCCAGAGCTATAACACTGCATTAGTTTACCATAGCATCTGAAACAAAGCACAGTAGTGGGCAAGCTTTCAAAATACAGTTTCTTCTACTGTGAGAGTCCTCCTGTTTTCAATCTGTTACAGTTAAATGCGCATGCTCATTAAAAGCATGTTTTGCAGAAGCAGAGCTTAAAGAGCAATGAAATATTCTCTTTCAAGTAAATTTAATATAGTTGCTCACAAGTCAACATGACACAGCAAGCAAAAGGTGATACGGTGATGCAAAAGCAACACCACCTACCTGACAAGAATAACATTAATCAAACCCACATTACTTATATTTTTTCAAAATACTGCATATGATCTTTCACATTTAGCCAACTTAAATTGGCTTAGATCACCACCTTGTTTTTTGTGGGCTTTTTTAAAAGTTGGGTTCTTTTTTTTCCTAAGGCTGTTAGCTGATTTAAGCATTACTGTAAATGACAAAAACTTCTACAATTTTGGTAAATATTTAGGAAAGTTATTGGATGGATGCCTTCAGTTAGACTTTCTCGCTGAATGTAGAAAAGGCTCACTAACCACATTAACCTGCATTTATAAGCTACACAGTACATGGGACTTCATACAACTTACTTTTGGAAGGCAGAGTGTGGGGGGTGTGGTGGTGGAAAAGCTACACAAGTGAAGAAAGAGCAAATATACATCTTCACAAAACGTCTTCAATTATCTGCATGAACATTTGACTGAAGGGATGTTTTTTTCCGGGTATACACCATACAAGAATACTGCAGCTCTCAACCCCTAATCCCTTGTCTGCCTTTGTGCACTGGGCTAGGGAAAGGGTCAAAAGGAAAGAATGTGCGCAGTTTCCTTCTCCTGAGGACAGAAATCTCCTCTTGGCTTGCACCACTGGAAAACAGCATTGATGCAATTATCACATGGAAGCAATGCATACAGGATTTTGAGGTATAATTTGATTACTTTCCCATTTTTTAAACTGGTCACAGTTTTTCTCCAAGATATTGATCACAGGCAAGTACAAATCTAATTAGCATTTTAAGCAAGTTCACTTGTAATGGACAGAACCCCGTGTCTGGCTGCATCATAACTATTCCAAATTCTTCTGCAATAGCACACAGGTGCAAGCCAGTTTGGGACTCCAGATCAGGCACCACGCACCTCAGAAAGGATGAACACCACGGAAATGAACCACTAAGGCAGTCCTCTTCTCTAAAGGAAGTTTGGTTAGAAAGATCTAGAGGGTCTGCAGGTCTGCCCATTCAGCACCTGTCTTGCTCTGTAACTTTATTAGTGCTATCTGTATATGGCTATACTGTCTGGATAAGAGCAGAAAATCTCCATTAAGAATGCTAATATTAACAGGTACTTTAAGTCAAGACACTTATCCTTTTAGAAGCCTCATGATGCTATGAAGTGGTTCTCCAACTTTACAGGAAGTAACGCTACAAGGAGAGCTTTATGTCTTGGATTCAGGAATGCCAGTTGTTACCTTTTCCAAGCCCTGGCTTGTTACTAAAAAGAGTGAGTGAACGTGAGCATGAGTATGGGCATAGGGGGAAAGAAGGACGGAATCCTGCTATGAATACTGATGCATGAAGTCCTTCATGAGGTTCCAGATGAGATTCCAACTCAGTCTACAGACCTCATTCTTTTTCCAGATAGAAAGATCTATATCCTCTCTCTTATGTCCAACTATAAGCTATTAGATTTTTCTACTTCTTATCAATATCATTTACATTAAAAAAAAAAATATCAGAAAAGAGTCAGGCTCTTCCTTGGTTTTACTCAAATTGCTGCTTCCCTGGTGTTGATTCTATGAAGAAAGGTCAATTTCTGTACTTCAGGCATGTATGTATTACCAAGAGACAAGCTGGGGCCCAGTAGCACTGCAGTATCTACAGCGTATCCACCAGAGCTATGAAGAGCCCAACAGTTGCCAGGACCAGCGGATAAACACTCAATACAACTAACTTCAAGAACTTCCAACTTGAATCTTTGTGTGGTTATCAGACAGAGAACAGTCTGAAAGAAGTATCCGATGGGCTGAGATACACAGATAAAAATACATGAATAGTCCCCATGTCTACTCTGCAGATTCATGTCCCTGTTATGAGTCGTAACACTTGTTTCAGTGGCCTTACATGTCAACTTTTCCATATTCCACACATCCTAATAATCTTCCCAGTGAAACCATCTTCAGCAGGTTAGAAAGAGCACAAAATGAACACATTTGCTGGTGTGAGGAGACAACTGGACATCCCAGTTCCAGACACTGAACTGGAGGAAAGTTGTAGTCTCTTGAACCATGAGAAGTTTGAAAAGGGCTTTTTCTCAAGACAAGAAAACTATATAACGTGAAAACTATCCCCCAGGCAGTTCTAGGAGCACATGAAGTCAAGTTCAATGCAAGCCATTGTCAAATGTCGTAAGTTACATCTTGACAGCAAAAAACATCTACAATGGAGCATGAATTATCTTTAACCTCCTTGACTAACCACTTAAAACCAGGTATCCTCTTGACTGGCCAGTCATTTTATATTTGTCAATGTATTAACAAAAATGATGCAAAATATTAAAAGTAAACCAACTCCACTATTGAATTTTTGAAAAATAGGACTGTATTATCCTCAACAAAACAAATGTTTGCCAGTTATTCCCCTAGTACAATGCAGGGTACACTGTCCTTTTACTGACAACAAGCAAGGCACAGAATTGACTAATCCATCGATTTCTGTTAGTGTGTTTGAGATGGGCTTTAGCCATACAAATTTAGGGTTATCCAGAGCCAGAGGGTAGGTGCAGTCCACCTGATAGATCCTCTGTGACAGAACTCAGTCATCGCTTTGACTAAAACCAAACATCAAAGCTGGGAAACGAGGGTGAACCACTAGAATGTGCCTCTGGGCAGTTTGGGTGGGTATTTTTATGGTAGCAGCAAATATAACTTTACAGATTGGGGACTCTTGAATTATGTACACGGACTGAACTTGAACCACTGATCCTATAAAATGCATTATCTTTTGCTGGGTTCTGCAATTTACTAGTGTGATTACTGGAATAATTAAACCCATTCACCTGATTAAACCATTATATTGACACTCCCAAAAGCCATAGATTTCTTTATGCTTTTAGACACAGCTTAATCTACAATCAGCCTCAAAATACACAATTATTATGAAGTAACTAGCAATATTTCACCGCAGTTTGGTATTAGGTAAATCAGACTTTATAACAACAGATAGAATTTAAAAAAAAACATTCACTGAAGAACAGAAATAGGATTTGCCACACCAAATCAGAGTGGTATCTAACATGGTATTGGCCTTCGGCATTGGCTCAATACCGCAGATTGGCAAGCAAGAGACAAAATCAGCCTAATTAAAATAAATAAAGAAATTTGTATAACATACATATATGAAATTGAAAGAGTAAAGGATAGGAGAAAGCGTATTGTCTTACATAAAATCATGTAATAAATTATGCAGTTTCCCAAGAGTCCATTCACCGTTCAAGGTCATAACTCTGCATGCAGTCCAAGGAACAATTAAGAACAATGCCAAAGTATTCTCACAAGCACTACAAGCGAGAGCAAATTTAAAAATACAACAGATAATGGTATCAGGACAGATGGGGCTCCGTCTGTCAAGCGCTTATATTTGATAAAGGAATTTTAAAAGAACCGATTGAGGAAAAACATTTTCCAATGGGTGCAAGGGAGACCTTCTTCAGAGGTGGTTCCAGAAGGGACTTACCAGTTGCACTTAAGGGTTTTGTAAGGGAAAACTCTGTAGGCTTTAGAATCCCTAAACTTCCACACATATATGGGCTGGTTAACAGACTCTAGTTAAAAAACCTAAAGGGGAGGATTTGTTTTTAACCCAGATCAAGACACTGACCTGGGGTAGTGGGTGGTGGTGGTGCCAGTACAGCCAAAAGGGAGTAGAGAAGACAGATAAGTGAACAAGGTCAAGAACAGTGGAGTTGCACCCTGACTTTCACATATGCAGGAACACCAGTATATTCATTTTTCTTACTCAGTTTTACATTTTGGAGATCAGGAGAGTTGCTTGCAAGATATATTCTTTAAGATATTTCATGGTTATCAAGAAAAGAGTTATTTGGACAATCAGAAAATAATTCCTATATCCATTTTATTAGGATAAAAAAAATGAAAAAAAAACCCAAAAACAAACAAAAAAAAACCAAAAAAACCTTTCCCAGGCAAAGAATTGCTCAGTTCAGTTTGATCTTGGTTAGAAATCTATCTTTCTTGTAGACAGACACAGTGGCCATGGGATGGCATTGTATGGTCTGTTGAGGTCCAACAAAATTCTGAAGCAAAGGAAAAGAGAGAAGAAAAGGAAGCCAGAAAAAAATCCAACCCATCCCCTAAAGAAGAAAAAAAATAGGAAACTGCTTGAGACAACTATCCAGGAAAAGATCAGCTTGCAGGCAAGCCATAGTGGACTATGTGTACCACACTGGAGCAGTAATCAAGGCACAAGGCAAGGCCACCCAGCAGAAAAAGGACTCATTCCTGGTATCTGCTTTTATTGAAATCTGATCCCAAGTGAAATTGCAACTAACAACAAATTTTGTTGAACCAAATGTAGAAACAGAACATTCTTTAGCTGAAAAATAGTTAAAACATTAAATATCATTGAAAAATAGTTATTTGCAGTAAACTTGGACAGACTTAGCTGTGTGAGTGACTTAATGAAGAAGGGTATTCCATAACCCAAAGCATTCTTGCAAAATACCATAAGTACAATTCCCACCAAGAACCAGAAAAGTTGAGCTAAAATAAAATGATTAAATTTTAAATGTGGATGTGAAATAAAAGCAAAGGAGCATGCAGAATAGACAGAATTTCCCAGGACACAGTACGGCATTTCGGAGGGGAAGACTGACATTAGCTGTTTCTGAGATCATGGTTTTCCACAGAAAGAAACTAGAGACTTCTGTTGCTCTCCTGTGAAACTCAGCAATGCAATGTTCCCAAGTCAATAGCACTCCCAGAGTCCCATCTTTGCCACTATGACTAGCAAAGACCATTGAAAGCTTCTTGAAACAAATCAGACCACTTCCTCTTAAGAGCAGTTTGATTTGTATACCAAATGAGCTGAGCTTTATTAAAGCTTTATAAATATTGCATTAAAGTAATAATCTACTGTTTCTAAAATTCTGAAGTATCTCAGTTGCTGGTCATAACATCAAACTATAGCTAAACACTGCATGAGTTAGCTCTTTAAACTTGAAAATTAGCTTCTGTTCTCATCCAAGTGTTGAGACTAGTTGGATAGTCTATTTAAAACTTCAACCTTTGCCACTTTATCACCCGAGTCTTTAACACTACAAATAAGTACACAAAGAAACACACAGGCTGACATTCTGCAAGCAAGTTTGCTGAAGAACAGAGACACCATTATATGATTTTCATCCCATCAACTCATTAAGACATCTGCAGCAGTCACACCTTTGTGTGATCATAGAATAGGCATTTAACAGCCATTTACCTTTTCCAAAATTAGAAGCCACATTTCTAAGTTTTCTTTTTCATCTTGCTATCAAGTGGTGGGTTTGTATTAGTGATTAATAACAACCAAACCTGCCTCAAACAAGGAAGTAAATTCTTCCACGTTCAATAGTCATTCAAATCAGTAGTGAAATACAGTTACAATATTTTCCCTTTCAGTCCATTATCCACACATTAATGACCTTCCGTGTGCACTGAGAATAAAACTGTAATTATTTTCAGAGCACAAGTTCTCTTGCAGTAAGAAGAGACACAAACTACTTACACCTTAAAAGAAGTAATCTGTACAGAAATTATCAAGGAATACTAACATATAATCCCTAATAAACTGCAATACAAGTACAAAAGGAAGTGTAAATCTCAAGAAATCAGTGTCACGTTTTCAGTTTCTTGTGTTGGTTTTAATTTTCTTATTTAAATCCTGAGTCACCTCCGGCCTTTTTTAGAGAAGGAATTTTTTCCGGTATTCCACTAAATAACAAAAATGAAAAACAAAGGAAAAATATTTTAGCTGGATCTTCATTGTACCATAACATCTTTTCTGTGTTTCTATTATTTTCAATTGTTCTTAGTAGGAATGTTTTAAATTAGAATAAAGGACATTAAATTAGAATAAAGAAATCTTGTGGGTAGTCAAATCCAGGCCTGTATCACCACAAGAAACATACATAAAAAAAGCTCAAGCTTTTCAAGTTCCATCTTAAAAAGGTAATTGCACATCTTCCACCCCTACACAGTTGGCTGCTGTGCTAAGAACCCGATTCCTCAACAGCTACTTCTTTTACCTACATACTTTTCTCATGGCAAAACTGTCAAGTGTTATTCTTTCCTTAAACAGGTCTTTTCTATATTAGCAAAGAGCAGTCACATTTAACTTTCCATTTTCCTAAGTCGTCCCCCCCTCCCCCCCTTTTTTTTTTCTTCACTATTTGAGATACACCCTCTTTTGCTTTCTCAACTTAAAAGGTCTTTTCAAATGTTTGGACTAATCTTTTCCAAATAAGAAACAGACCAGACGCCAGAATTTCAGAGAAGGTGCTACCAATATCTCTGCATCAGTACTAATATCACCCTTTCTGCTGAGAAATCACCGAACATGTTCTGCAACCACATCTGCTTTTTCCATAGCAGAATCACTTTGATGACTCATGAAACACTGTGATTGACTCTTGTATCCGTTTCTTCCTCTATAACTAACAACTGATGAGCCTCCAACTTGGAAAGTCTTGTTACTAGTCCCAAAATACACAGATTCATACTGTAATATAGTTGCCTCACGTTGTAAAGAATGTTATAAAATTAAAGCTTTATAAATGTTATTATTAGAAGTGTGAACAGAAAAACCACTAGTAAAAATATTCAGTATCTATTCACAGGCTGGTACGCTTGGCCACACAGGAATACTTTTGCAATACCAAATGGAAAGCAAAATCCTCACAGAACATTACTAACAGCTTTGTTACTGCAGGTACAGTGAGGTTTGGGCTCTGTAAGCTTAAGAGGAATGGCACTATTGTCCCATTCAATATTAACAAAAACTCATGAGCAATGTCAACATGTTTAGAAAGAGTGATCCAAAAAAGCTTTTACGAGAGTCTATCAAAATTTCAACTTTGTGGAAAGCAACTGGAAGAAAGTCATGAATGTTCTTTGTCACAGCCACTTTCCAATTCTTAAAAATAAAAGAGCAGAAGTAGTATAAAATGACAGACAATTTCCCTAACAAAAAACCATAGCAAAACCCGAGGCATCTGTTCTGGAAGTCTAAATACAGATGCAATCTGAAGACATGCTGAAGCCTTTATCAAGATAGATAAAAGATTATGAGTAAAAATATAAGATTCAAACTGCTAAAAAGTGATCCTGATAAATATGATGCTTTCTCATGTTAGTGGGTTACTGCATGCACCACTAAACCATTTATTTCAAGACTACTAATGTATATGCTAAGTGCAGGATAGGGATATGACTAGATGAATTTATGCTGTTTAATATTAGTATTATGAGGTTCATTTTTTGATTGCCATTAACAAAAGAACAGCATAAAGCAAGCACGTATGTTTCTGGTAATTGACTTTGAAGAGAGTATTTCAACTCCATAAGAAAAACACAACTGTGTAACCAAGACCATAAAACCTGAAGGACAGTAAAGTAAGCAAAAGCATACAAAGATCTAGGTATAAAAAAGTTTAGGTAAGTTTATATGAGAATTAGCTTCCTATTTGTAACAACTGAAAGTACAACATTACAGTAATAAATCCTGTAAATAGGTTGAACTGTGATGTTTCCATGAATGCCTCTTAGGGATTTACAACTGATAAAAAGAAAATAAGTACTTCTAAAATGTGATCCAGTCTCAAGAACTGTGAAGGCAGGGTGTAAGCCCTGTGCCAGGCTGTCCAGTGGCCAGGACACTGCAGAAGTCCTCAGCTCCATGCCCAGAACCTGAAACAGGGAATTTCCAGCTACACCACCCACTCCTGTGCAGAGGCAGTGACAGTAATTCCTACTATGGTCAGGAACTCAAGCACCTGCTAATACCCAAAACCCTTGATGAAAGGCAGCAGGTCATACAGATTAACCTGGAGGTGGCACAGTCTGGCCTTCAGACAACCAGCTTGATCGAGAAATCTTTTTTTGTCCCTCCCCCCTCCTTCCCCCTTTTCTTCTTTTCTTGAGGGATAAAATGCTAAGAGTTTTGCAAGTACTAGGACACAGCATCAGGTCACAAAGCTGAAAGTAAAAAAAACCCCACAGTGATATACTCTGAAGTGTCAATACAATCTATCATACAAAATGATTTACGTGAGCAATCTGTACTAGAGAAAAACTAAGTTAATTATGCCATGAGAAAAAAAAATAAATGTGATTGAGCAAGTTCACTTGTAGTTCAAAAGCTCGGTAGCAACCAACATTATACAAACAAGAAATAAAGTTTAACAATTCATTTATTGTCTCTAATCATCACACACTGATGTTTAGATGATTATTCAAGGCCTGAAGTGCCTGTTTCCTCCTTTCTGGGAAAGGAGAAAAGAATTTGATGTAATGGAGCTGTGCCAGGTGGCACAAACTGACATCAAGAGAATGCACACAGTCCCACATGGCTTTGCCAAGCTGTGAGCTCAAGGTAGCAGCAACCTTTTCTGTATAGGTAAATAACATTCACTTCTGAAAAGCCAAGTGAATAAGACTGCTTTTTGAATAGGATCAAATACTGTTGTAACAGCTACTCACCATGGATACCAAGGTGTATGAAACAGCATAATCACAAACATTAGCAGCAGATGAAGATGCTCAAATCCAAGCAGCCTAGCACCATCCCTCCTCTGCATATTATTACTCCTACAGCTGTAGAATTGCAGAGCATTACTTGAGCACACCTCACCTATATCAGTGCAAAAGAAGCCTGCCAGTGACTTCATCCACCAATACTGCTGACAGGGTTTTGGTGAAAATCAATTGAAGTTATCCAAACTATAGAATAGCAGTATCTCACTGCTGCAACATCTGAAGCTGATTCTGTTAGATCTGGAAGTATAATATGATCATACTTTAACTGTAAGGAGGAAACAGTATAAGGAGTATGTTACAAAATTGCTTAACAAGTAAGATATAGGCACCAACACATATGGAACTAAAAACATACAAGCAGGGTACTACCACAGCTCACTATATATTAAATTCTACATAGCCATAGCTCTGCATAGACAGACACTGTGTGAAAACATTGTCCTTAAGACATTTGAGATCACAGGCAACTGTTAAACATCCACAATTTCTGGCAGTCCACCCTGTATCTTTACTGTTTGTGTTTTAACAACAAATGCTATGAAAGCAATACAACTCAAAATAACCTGGCATGCTAGCAACTTCTTGGCTCCAGTATGGAACTAATAACTTTGAGGAAACATGCAAGGCTTCATTTCGAAGACAGATACATCCTACTGAATGAATAATTAGTAAAAGTTTGATAACTTTTCAAACACAAGTCTTTCCGCCCTTTCTGGTCTTACCAGTAGCAGCACCTTGCAGCCAAGTTCAACTTGGAAAAAACAGCTTTTGATGTGGCATAATTATGCTAATATTGTATTTCACATTTTTTCCTCACTTCCTACTTTATTGTGAAGATGACAAGAGCCAGGCTTTTATCAGTGGTGCCCAGTGACAGACCAGAGGCAATAAACACAGGAGGCTCCCTCTGGACATCAGGAAACACTTCTTCACTGTGAGGGTGACTGAACACCGGCACAGGTTGTCCAGGGAGCTTGCGGAGTCTCCATCTGTGGGGATACTCAAAAGCCATCTGGACACAATCCTGGGCCACTGGGTCTAGGTGGCCCTGCCCGAGCATGGGGTTGGACCAGATGACCTCCAGAGGTTTCTGCCAACCTCAACCTTTCTGTGATCCTAGCCCCACCCCCACCCCCTTTTAATGCCTTCCTTTCCCCATTTTGATGAGTGTTAACTATCCCTCTTCACCAACCCACCCCTCAACTTGTCTCAACATTAACTCAATCAAATTAAAGTCAAAGCAACTGTATTGAGGTACATACAAGTTGGAAAGCCAGCTTCATCTGAGACATGGATAAAATCTTTATGTCTGCAAGCTTGTCTTATGGGTCTTTTTTTTTATTTTGGGGTGTGTGAGGGTGGGAGTGATCTAAATACACGAGAGCATTTGTACAACTGTGACTTTCACTGAATTCAACCAGATAGATCAAGCTGTTGGGTCACTCATGAGCTATAACTTAACTGTTTTAGTTGCTGTTGCAGATAAGAAGCATTGAAAAACATGCACCGATAGTACAATATTACCAGTAACAGTGAAATGCTTTGAAACATCCTCTGATTCACAAACGGTAGAATCAAGAACTCAAATTTTAAGATGAGGTCAATCAGATTCAAGAAGAGCTCACATGGCACCTGCTACAGAGATGACAACACAGTCTGTTCCAGTCCCATACTCCTACACTTTCATTGGGCTCAGGACTCTCATTCAATACTGTGTTCCAAACATATTTAGGTCAAACACAGAAGTTAACATATTGCTGCACTTCATTACCTCTCCTCATCTACAAAGAGTTGTGGTCACATCTTGCACACCACCTGTAATTTCTGCAGTAATACGTTCACAGATTGGATGGCAGAAGGGCCATTTGGTGTGATGCACAATGTAACACTAAGGAATTTCACCTAGTTCCCACTTCGGTTCTGCATACAAGTACCAAGTGCAACCGTGCAAACCAAGACTCACTCTGAAAACAACATGCAATCATTTTGCACACCAAAAAGGAGAATGAGACAGCCTTCCCTTACTTTCAGCTAGCAAATATTTGCTTTACATGTTCTGCAGTTAACAACTATCCTACTCCAGGCTGAAAGCAAAGGAGACAGAGTAGATCTATTAGACCAAAGAAATGGGGGAGGGGAGTTAAAAAAATAGTATCGGTAATCCAAAAATCAAGTACAGGCTATTTCTGGTGCCTGTAATTGGTTTCAGAAAGTCAAATAAACACAGATTACTAGCAAGGAAATCTGAATTTTATGTAATACACAAAGTCTTGAGACTATTACTGAAAGTTATGAAGTGCTCCAAAGACTACAAATGGCCCCCAAGAAAAGAATTTATTATTATTATTATTATTAATAATAATAATAATAATAATAATAATAAATTAATCAGAAATCACAAATTGTATTTATTCTGGCATAAGATGCGTATATTTCTTGGAATTAAATATCTGTCTTTTTATTAAAAGCGTCCAGGTCTGTTCATGCTGGATTTAAAACATGAACAGAAGACATTCGCTAGATTAACACCCCTGTTATCATGTTTTAACTCTTTAAAGAATCACACAATAAAAAGTTAGCATCTGAGTCTCGTCAGTTCACAATGTAGTCCAATTTTTTTTTTCATTAATGCTAACTTTATTCCTCACTCATAATATAAACCAAGATGGAAAGTAAAGAGTTAAAGCTGTTTGGCAGCTGTTACTTTAAACTCCTTTGGGTCCTATAGTTTGCAGAGCATGTAATTTCCTTCACCCTGGAACTTTTTTAAAAACACCCAAGCAGAGGAATGTCACAGCAGGATCATCTGCCATCAGTACAAGTCAGAGGTACAACACAGCAGAGGACCTCCCCCTCCAAATCTGTCACTTGTAATAAATTATGGTGTAGCCAGGAGCTGACTGAGACCAGGCAGACAGAGAAATCAAATTAAATGAGAATGTAGAATTGGACACGACCTATATAGATGTGATGGGTAGGGCTGAAGAGAGCAGTATCATTTCTTAGAGGGAGAAGATATGCAGAGAGGAGGGACAAGGAAGAGCCAAATGGCACTCTAGAATGAAAGGGACAAACAAAAGCATAAAACCTTGAGTACTGTTATTAAAACAGAGGAGTTTGAGGCAGTATTCAAGCACACAACACATGGGTTTCTTGTTAAACGTGCTCAGAAAGTAAAGACCAATGTATAACACTAAAACCCAGCCACAGTGAAACCAGATCAGAGACAAAAGGTCAGCATTGCAAGACCTGAAGAGCACACACAACACAGCAATCGGAGACTGCCTTTCAAGAGAATACCTTGGACAGAAGCTTTCGTGCAATTGAGTAAGAAAAATAATTGCTTATGTCTATAATTCTTCAAAGAAATGCCCTTTTCCCCATAAGCTTCTCTCTCCTGCACCTATGAAGGAAGGGTATTCCATCACACAAACATCATGTATGACTAAATCAAGCCCCTATATCTGGCAGTGCAAACCCCCTCAAAGCAGAGAAACCCAACATGGACAGAGAAGCTAACATTTAGAGGCAGATAAACTGCTACCCTGCCATTTCACAACCTTGCACTAAATTTAGTTCATCTCAAAGTATCCACTTCCATCAACCCCAAGCTGTTAGCAAGATCTAATGAACAGTAAACCACCCTTCAGCTCCCACTCAGTGTTGCAGGACAGTAGTTCTGAAGCAGTCCTGAGCATGTCAGCCTTTGGCAAACAAGGGTGGACCCATTCTTCTCTTACCATTAGAACAAAGCAAGTAAGACACAGGGTACCTTTCACGTAGCCTGTTCTATTTTGTTCACCTCTTCCAACTACTCGCATTTCCACATGAACTTTTTCCCTCTATTTCTACCTTATTTGACTTTCCCTGCTGTATAGCTTACAGCATTAGAAGTGGTCACAAAGCAGAACTGCTGCTGTTTAGCTCCCTGGCAATGGAAAAAGAAAAAAAATAATGCAAAAACTCCACAGATTACAGCCCAGCAGAACCCCAGCCACTAACTGGAGCCCTCATGCACTATTGCTATTTACAGAACACAGAAATACAGATTTACATATATATATATATATATATACACACACACACACATACATGTATGAGCAAGAAGTTACAG
>JAVJGJ010000047.1:73602992-73617373 GCA_035590215.1 Microhierax caerulescens | reverse complement strand
TATATATATATATACACACACACACACATACATGTATGAGCAAGAAGTTACAGTGGTGGACAGTGGTGGCAGGCAGTGCAAGCCCAGCATCTGCCTCCTGCAAGTACTGAGAGCAAAACAATGAGACATTTGTTCCAAGCTCACGCAGCAAGGCAAAAACAACTGCACAGCAGCCACCATTCTTCCGAACAGAAGCCAACAAGATGATTTTGTTTTTTCACTTTCCTCGGCGAGTTCACAAAATGTTCATGAGAATCACCCTTTTATTTCAATTATTGCACAGATCCCTACGACCTGGCTGCAGAGTTACTCAAAAAGCAGTAGTGGAGCTGGGATGAATGTGAAGAGCCTGCTCACTACTGTATGTTCTGCCACACCAGCCCACCCCAAAGAAGCTGCAATTTAGGATCCTCAGTTGGCAGAAAACCAACACAACAGACCACCGAAGTCTGGGTAAAGGACTGACCAACACCACAACAGCTGGTAGCCATGAGGTCCTGCCATGGTTGTCAAGCTAACCAAGCTTCTCTCAAGTAGGAAAACCACACAGAAACATACTGTTCTAGCTACAGCCCCATCTATGCACACCCCTGCATGGTAGTAAAGGCCAGTGAAATGCCTTATACCACCTACGCATTCAGCATCTCTCTCCAGGAACCACTGAGCAACCAAATACTTCTCAATCCCTTCTGATATAGATTAAGAATCTGGGAGAAGAATAAAGAGTATTTCAGAAGCTGAAATGAAGCTGTATTTCAAGCAACTGGAAGGACAGGTTGGAACATTGCCAAGTTGTCAGGGACAACTAACTATGAGTAAACATCCAGGTAATACAACTTCTATAACGCACAGCTGGAGACACTGGTCAGAGGCAAGTTCAAGTGAATGTGACAAAGCATAAAATGTCTCCAGAACTGCCACAAGGATGGAAAGCCTCCAGAAACAAGACTCGGGAAACAAGCAGGTTTTAGCACAACTCCCTGATGAACTATTCATCTCCTTCATACTTCGGCCTGACTGTGCTCCTTGCTCTAACCACAGGAGCACGCTGAGGAGGACAGACATTCACCTCCTCTGAAAGTCAAGGTGGTCATGACTGTGTGAAGACCTAACTGGCCACTTCACCAAGGCCAACTTCTACACCACACCTGCTGGCAACAGAAGTCCTCTTGTTAAAAACAACAAGTGTGGCAGAAGATTCAGCCAGCAGACATATCCTGAAGAGATGGATCAGTGTGTTTATGAACTGTACAAAAAGATCAATATAGAAGACATTATGCTACCTAAAAATGCATAATTTTATTTGATACTTTATATTTCTGATAAAGAAAAACGAGAGCATGTCAGTTCCAAACAGGTATATTGAGACTACAGGAGTAGTTAGAAACCAAGGACCTACTATCACTACCAAAGAAGAACCTACTAGTATGAATTTTCACTAATGTAACGTGCAGAATAAGACTTTATTCTTCCACTTTCATGTGTATTATGAATATCCACAAAATTCTCATTCTCTTCTTACAAGGTACTGTGGCTTTAAGGGAGTGTCTTACCTTATGACAGGATAATATCATAAGTATGATTTATTTTCCCCACACAAACTTTCGTCACAAAACATCAATGCAGAATCACACCGAGTCTAGCACAAAGCACCCCTGAGTTGGGAAAAAGAAATAGAAATACACAAAATTCACCAGTTTGAAGTAAATACCCTAAAAACCGACTGGATGTTGAATCAGATATATCTTCACTACCTCTGGAACTCCTACTTACCTTAATACAGAAGAAAAGATAGATATAAAGATAAAAAGTAGGCTAGCTAAGCATATTTGTGTTTTTTAGAAAGGATAATTTTTAATAGTATCGAAGGCACTATCACAGACTAGAGGCTAAATTGTCATAAGCTACTAGAACAAAGAGAAAAAATTTCTAAGCAATAAAGGCTTACATAAAATATTTAAAATATAAATATAAAAATAAATATAAAAAAAAATAAAAAAAAAAAAAATATAAAAATTAAAAATATAAAAATCGACTTTTCCTGAGAAAGTTGGAAACACGTAAGTACTCCTAATAACAGTATGCAAATACCATAAAAACTGCAGGAAAAAAAAGACCAGAAGCCAATGATGCTTAATTAGAGGTCTCAACAGATTGTTTAAAAATCTTGAACAAGGAAGTACACAAACTCATACACTCAATTCATTCTATCTGCTAGCAAGGGTTTATTTCAAATCTATTGCCGTGAACAAGAAAGAACAAACACATCTGTGTACGTTTGCAAGCCTGAGCTACTTTGAACAAAGCAACTGAGCAGAAAAGACGACACATCTTCTGGTGTTATTGAAATAGCCACAGTAATCCAAGGACAAAACCGAAGCCAAGTATTCTGGATAACACATTAATTTCATAGAATAATGACCGTTTACAAGGACAACCACTGTAAGTTGTTCAAAGTACAGAATATACATGCCATGAACACATAACTGAAAATGGTGGAAAATGCATTACAGTTTTACTACTGTGAGGTAAGCTTTGATTCATACCATATGGCCTTCCAAGACAAGCATGTGCACACGTCTGCACATGTGTGCATGAATGCTGAGGTCTCCAACCCGCAACTGTATCCATCCCAGTTGTCTAGCAGAAGAAGACAGGAGGATTCCAACAAACACTAAATTTGTAGTTGTTCAGTCATTCAGGAAAGCTAATCTACTGACTCCCCATTTCTGTGTTAGAAACCTGGTAATTAACACAAACTGAGATAAATTAAGGTGCGAAGATCATACCTAGCATCAATATACTACCCGGTTATGTTTGCATTTGTTTTCCCCTTTACAAGGCTTAAAAAAATCCAACCCTAAAACCTAACAAAACCAATAATACTAGTATCTTAACAATTCACGACAAAGAAAGGGATCAATGGATATATCATTAAGTTCTTTTCTTCTCCCCATTCCGTTTAACATGGTATAAAATATACAATATTTTTATTCCCCCCTCAGGCAAAGAGGTCCAGTGAATGCAATACATGGTTACTTCATAAAATCATGGGTCATCAGTCTGGGTTTAAAATAAAAAAAGCTAACCCAAGCATTATACTAAGAGCACAGAGAACATTATTTACAAGTTCTTATTTTAATACTTTACAAATTACTTATCAGCAAACTTCTCCAAAAAATCAACATTTACCTGCATTGCTTCATTTTTTGAATTAAATATTTTTATTTGAATGAAAATAATTGCCCCTTATGGTCTTTTCTGCATTGTAGCTACAGACAAGTACTGACTTTTTAATAGCACTTTGGATTTGAGGTGTTTTATCCTCCTGCTGTTTAAGACCATGAAATGAGATTCTGATGTTACCAGCAACATCAAGCTTGTATGTTTGAAATACAGATTTGTTTACATGACTACTTTTTAAAATCTAGGTTGTCTTCTGGCAGACTGAAATGGTTACAAATTCAGCTCAACAGGGAAGGGAAAGTGAGGGAAAGAGCAAGAGGAAAAAGAAAAAACTTCCTAGTACTTGTAGCTGGAACCCACTCAAACTTCATTTCCTATATAGCAACTTCAACATGCTATCCTGTCATCTTTATGCTTTTTCTTTTTGCCTTCCCCCCCCCTTACTTTCATTGCACACACACACACACACACATATATATATATATATGTATATGTTTTGATGTTGATGATTTTGTTTGGTTTTTTTTTCCAGAAACCAAGTTTACCATCCATTTTGGGGACAAGTGTATCTACTTACAAAACAATGCTCAAATTTGAACATCAGTGTAGCAGGTGGGGGCTGTCTGCCTTCCCAGGAGGCAGAAAGTGAGCCCAGACTGCTGACACACCACTGTGCTGCCCACTGCCAGGCAGTTCTCTGGCTTTACCCTTTACACTCACGCAAATGTGACAAAGAAAAGCATGGAATGGCAAGAAATGGGTGACTGAATCTGAAAATTATTTCAGCAGAGTCCAAGAAGAAACTGCCATAACTGAGTATCAGTAAATTTCTTAAAAGCTCCCTAATCATTGAAGTACAAATGGTATGAACTAAAACCCAACTCTTGTGTAGCCTTGGTTTACTTCCCAGACCTGACCTGGACAATGTGCCATCTTGGTCACTGCACTTTCTCTTTACACCCGACCTTCTGCACAGTAGAAGAATGTTCGTCATCCTGTGACTAGAGGCTAAGCAATGAGTGTTTATTCTCCAAGGAAGACACACCCTTTAATTCATGCTAACTTTTGTTATACACTCAAGTTGCTGTAGGAATAACTTAGAGATGCAACTCAGCAAGAGAAAGCACTATTCCTTTTGGCAAACATACACATCTCCTTCAAAGCCTTTGGACTGTTAAAAGCTCTTCTGAATTTTTACAAGTTTTGGAGTAATGAAGGATGCACTTTACTATGTCCACAAAGACACACCAGAAAGTAAGCAACAATCAGCCCTGCAACCTGATACTGTTAGATACTATTCGTTTATAGCCAGTCCTCAGAGGTACCAAAGCTCTTTTATGATGGCCTATTTAGAGTATATCCTTACTAGCTGTTAATCTGTACAGCAGCAGACAAAATGACATAAAGTAACAGTGAGGGAAATTGAATTTCTGCCCCATGTCAGCATCACGGTCAGGAAACACTGCTGTGCATTTGCTCATCCTCCAATTCAATATATACCTTCTTGGAAAACCTAAAATCACCAGAATTTTGTAAGGCACAGGCACACAAATTAAATAATACCTAGACTGAAGAAACACCCACAATAGTTTGGCCATAAGAATTTCAGCTTTAATATTTTACACAATGCAATTGGCTAGGTAGCGGTAAGGCAAGATGACACCTGATCATTTTGAGTGCTAATTGATGCAAGAGTTACTACTTGAATGCATCAGATATTAAAAAGCATCTTTGTTTACATGTAATCATCCATGGTAAACAAAGATTCTCTACTGCTGTAAAGGAATCTACAGGGCTATCACTTACCTGTAAAAGTTTTGATCTTGACAGCTTACACACACTCTTTTTGGATTTGTCTTCACCAGAAAAGAATTCATGAAAATACAGAGTATTCACTTAAAAGCATGCACTAACTTGCACATGGGAATAACCATTACCTTTCTAGTACAATACCAGAAAAACTACTCTACTCTCTGTTATGAAGCCACTCACCCCTCAAAACCCAAAGATTTTTTCTGTGCAGAAAGCTAGCTTGTGACATGACACTGCTTCGATTGACATCTGCCGAGAGGGCTCAGCTTTTCTGGCAGCAATAGTAAATCATGCTTGAACAGGAAAACCCCACCAAAACCAAACTAAAACAAACAACAAAAAAAACAAAAACAAAAACAAAGACCAGAGAAAGTTACTGAAAGATCAACTACATACTCACAGGTAAAATTATGAATTAAAACAAGATCTCCAGCAAGATTCTGAACATAGCTAAAGAGTGCCAAGTAGTTTTCACTGAGGCAAAGCTTCACAGAGCAGATTGCTATTCATATCTGATCTAAAGAAGGTAGTCCTTATCTAATCAAATGTCTGGAAAAAATAAGTTTTTGACAAGAATTTTAGTACATCAGGTTCTTTTCCTTCAATAATTGAATTTTAAAGTACTTCTACTAGTTTAATATTCCAAAGCCTCCTGCAGTTATCTCAATAGCTTGCAGCAATAAGTAAACTTGAAATGAATCCCATTAGAGGCTCTTGCTCCTACTGCTTCAGGCTGCTTGAAGCAAGTGTCTTTTTAATTTGCATACAGACTGCTAACAACAATATTTACATCAAGTTTAATGCCATAGTTACCTCTAAAAAGTTTTAGCTTGCAGTATACTAAAGAATGAAATAACTATTCTGTAAGAACAAAGAAAATCTTAACTTTATATTAAAGAAGCTTGTTTTCTTCAAAAGTTTTAACAGTAGGAAAAAAAAGTGAGTCCCCACACACAAGCACTCTGCAAAACAATGAAAATGTAGCTCTCATGTCAAACATCTGTGTCCCTGGCTCCTGTAAGTCATACATCATGAACCTAGAGACTGGCTCAAACTTAAGTTATTTGCCAGGACCTCAACTGTAGCACCACATGCTGAAATAAGCTGAGTTGCAAGAATACTCTGGGTACTAGCAGTAAAGCTAAAAGAGCAAGTATATCGCTGTGTTTCACTGTGTCTATCAACATTACTACCACAAGTAGCTTTTTGAACTACTGTAATATTTGTCCAGGTCAGCATGCTGCTCAGCAGGTTTCAGAACTTGCCAGGAGCACAATTCAGAGGGAAGCAAAGAGAGCAACTGTTGCTCCCATCTTGAGCTGATGTCACACATTCTGCAAACACAATGCTGCGCCTGGGCAAGTTTATCGCCCTGCTGCCCCCTGAGTGTTCCCACCCTCATCCGCCTCACCTCACCCCTGCAGGCCATCAGCCCTGTTTCCAGAGCTCCTGGACCCATTTATTTCCCTAGCAATACTTGCCCAACTCAAACAGAAGCAAGAAAAGGCCACTAACACACCCTACCAGACTTTCCTGCCAGTCAGCAGCAAAAACGCTCCAAGCCTTTCAAGATAGGAGAGGGCCAACAATACAGGGACAGAAGAAGGAAGGGTAGCAAAAGGAGTGAAACCTTCTTATCTCTCAGCAGACACCTTAATCTAGGAGGCATCAATGCAGAAGTGCAGTAACTAAGGGAATCAAGGCGATTATCTGGAGGAAAGCTAGAATCGCGCTGGCTGACAGAGTTCAGAGAGGAGTGACCGGACACCATCAGGCACTGCGCGCTCATTGTGCCACTGCACACTCACAGCTAGCTGACAAAAGTTCTCTGCCAGAATGCTAAACTAAAACCCCAGTACTGCCCTCCACGTTCCTTTGGAATTGAAATGGGTCAAAGTGCATCACTTCCTCTCAAGCCATTTGGGATATCCAGAGAGCAGAGAAAAGACAACTCTGGTCCTAAGCCACCCATTACCCTACAACTAGGAGAAACACTCGTGAGCATGACACCTCACAGTTCACTTGAGCTGAAACTGTGGATGAAGCTCTGTTTAAACTACCACACAGAGTACAACCTGGACTGAGGCAGGAACAAAAACCTGTCCTTAAGGAGACAGAGATGGTCACAGCTGAGAGTATCTCA
This sequence comes from Microhierax caerulescens, assembly GCA_035590215.1. Taxonomy (NCBI): domain Eukaryota; kingdom Metazoa; phylum Chordata; class Aves; order Falconiformes; family Falconidae; genus Microhierax; species Microhierax caerulescens. The sequence goes on along the minus strand of JAVJGJ010000047.1, from coordinate 73,610,232 downwards.
AATCATCTGCCAGTACCTAGGTCCAGGTCTGCCAGTATTCACTGCTCTTAAGTAGTTTTTTCATTTATTGTAGGCAAATTAGTTTTTAAGAAATTCTTTACACTTTTTCTTTGAGCAATGGGGTGGTAGCACATTTTCAGACCATAGCCATTTCCTTTGAGCAGTAACTCTTAAAACAGTTAACTTGCTAAATGTTGTGCCCTACACCTTCTCCTATAATTCAGTAAAAAGTTTAATCCTGCATCAACGGCACTGCTGCCGTGTACTTATCTTCCCTTATCAGCTCTTCTCAGCCTCTTCCTCTGCAAAAGCAATTGTGTAATTCCCAATGAATCCAACTGGGGAAATGATCCAGGTGAAGGCTGAACTGGTGCATACAGCAGTTTTCAGTTGGATAACTTTCTTGATCTGGTTTACCACATTTCTACACAAACACCAGTAAAAGAAAATAGACAAAGGTGAAAGTAACAATGCAGCTTAATCCAGAATAAATCAACTCTTGGGAACATAAAGCTATTTAAAAACATGGCAAAAAACACGTCAACAAGCCCAAACAACTCTGCAAGCCTCGTTTCTAAACCTTTCTTTTTGTTTATTTCCTCTTGAGAGCAAAACACTTAGGCTCATAAGCATAATGCTACAAAGACAAATGGTTTAGAAATGTAAATAGACAATAACTCTTGTTTGAGCCTTGAGAAATGCAAGATAACCCAGCCAGATAACCCAAGAGTGTGTGTTCCTTCACAAAGCTTATTACACAGCATATATTCAGTAGCTCTAAGGCCAAGCCAGAGGGCAACACCACACTGATGAAACTTCCAGTTATAGTATCTGAGGGAGGATTAATATGACTAAATGGAAGCATGAACAGCATTTTCTAGGCTGCCATGCTAGTCAGTCAAGATCCACACAGCACAATTCATCTTACCAAATGTGCTTACTCCAGGTGACAGGAATGACACTCAGCTCCATCAGCTGAAAAGATTAGATCTTCATGTCTGTAAAAGGTCTGTGGATGACTAGCTAAGATGTAGACACTTGCAGACACCCGAGTTAGGTGAGATGCCTCCTACCTCAGACGACAATTGCATATCCCTCACATGAGAAGTCATACATTCACCTATCAAGCACAGACCAAGAGAGGAGACATTTGGATCTTAACCTTTCACTTTGCACAACTTTTCATGGCACGGTGGAGAGCCAGAGGGATGGACAAAACTGCTGATACATTAATTCCCTTCCAACAGCAGTCCAAATACAGCATTTACCTTAATTTGTTGTTGCTTTGTTATCAAGCATGTCTCACAACATCACTTGAGAAACACTTGTTGCTGTATATGCCCTTGCTTACAAAGGATTAAAGAAATACATTTTTTTCAGTAATTCAGTCACAAAGATGGGATGAAACAAGAGGGAGGTCCCAACACTGCTACCACCTCTGTAATTACTGCATTAAGAAAGGACTCTTCTGTAACAAAGCAGGAGCACCTCATGCCTCTACCTCTTACTTGTCTCAGCGTTTACTGATTGTCAAGGTAAACTCCCCTTTACTGTTAAACGTTGCTATTGTATTACTAATACCTACCCCATAGTGCAGCAGTTGTCAGCACTTTTGCAGCTAGAACTTAAGAAAACTGGAAGCATTTTGCACCTTAATGAATTCAGCTTCTTTGTCATCCCAGAGCCAAAAGGATGCAGCTACTTCCTTCCTCTTGGCTTCACCCTGGCACTCCATTTCCTCCCTGCTAAATGCAGTTGCCGCTGTGTCTCCTCCAAGCCTGGTTCCCACTGAGCAGAGAGGCCTCTACAAGAGCCACTCCAAGTCCAGCAAGGCTTATGCAGGGGTCTCCTCTACTGTTGTGTGCTCATCTCCCCCTCTGAAAAACAACCGTTACAGCAGCACAGCAGAGTCTTCCATAGTGCAGGTTCCTACTCGCAGAGACAGGGAGGCTTCACCTCCTGGTGCGTGAGGTACGGATAACGGATAAAGCCAGGATTTCACTCCCTAGCGTGCCTCCATAGCATGGCACAGACAGGGACAGCTCACAGAACTGCAAAAGCTAAGAGCAGGAACAATTGTATTGATAGCTTCAGTGTTAGATTTCAGGGACTTTTGTGCCCTGCTATGGATTCTGCTTCTATTCAAAATATACTTTATATCCACAGTACTTCAGGTTTAATATACCAAATCCCCCAAGTACCTAGTGAGGGAACTAAACTTACAGACTATATTGTACATAAATTAATCTTTCCTTCAGCTAGTCTTGAGATCTATTGCTCTTGAAGCCAGCAAAAAAGTGACATGGATATATCTGAACCACAACATTGGCATTTTACATGAAATAAAAATGTATCTCTGTGTTGAAATATACTTAAATACTACTCTCAAGGGCTCAGACTCACCATTAAGTGAAGTACGATTCTGTCTTAAGATTCTGAAGTGAAAGATTCAATGCACTTATTTAAGTAACAAGAAATTACAGTATGTCCACATTCTTATGTCTCTGTATTAACAAATGTATGTAACTTTAAAGTTTCCAATAATAATAAAGATTGTGTTTGTAAAAAGCACTTGTATAATGCTTCTTACCATGCACAACAAGCCAGATATTACATTAACTGAAAAGTTAATGAAAACCAGCTTACAGGAAAGCGTTTCTGGAATTTCTGAAGAAAACTAAAAAAGCAACATTCAGTTCTCTTTGTTATTTCCCAAAATAAAATGGTTTAGTGTATATTTAGCATATATTATATTCAGTATTATTAAACTCATTTGTTCTAGTAAATACAACACTTCACACAGACTTCTTGCCTCCCTTATTTGTGCTCCCTGACAGATAAATGGTAAAACTGCCGAGATGTGTGAGAGAGGCAGAATACCAATGGTATCGTTCTCTCAGAAGTTGCCTTTCTTCATATCTAAAGGCAGAACTGGCATATATGGAGCAAAGGGAAATTAATCTTACAAAAATTGCAGCTTTCATAAGGTAGTCAGTGTATAAGGTTACAGAAAAACCAAAAGTGCACACTTTGATTTCAAGTTGCAGGTATTTTGGAGAGATTATTTAGTTTGCCTTTGGCTGACTGAAGACTAACTATCCCCCTAAATTATAAACCGAAGGTACAAGACACAACTGTATTGATCAACTGTACTACAGTAATTTGAGATATGTGGAAAAGCAGCATCATTCCCAACCATACTGCTATCCAACAGCCAAACTTCAAGCAGCGTTGTTAAGAAATGTCATTAAAACTGAATCACCAAGCTGCCAGGTACTGTGCATACTATACTGACATGACCTATGCATCGAGTTTCCTTGCCATACATTTTCCTCTCAGTTTTCTTCATACAGCAAGACTGTAGCCAGTCATTACCCACAGAAGATGAGTAAAAAACTAATTTGAAGTTTGTAATAACAGCAACGTTTCTTCTCTTCCATGCACCAAAACCACTGGAGATTTCTTATTTTTTTTGACAAAGCTAAAACCACAATCCTTCTCTCTCCCTAGCACACAAATACATACACCCAGGCTTCTGTTACATTAACAAGCATAATGATCAAATTGCATTTCATTGCCGCCAGAACCTCTCCTGTAGAGGGGACTGCTATTTGAAACAATTCACTTGGCCAGAAGTTGGCACAGAAAACAGCCGTCCCTAAAAATTTCATGAACCAGGTTCTAGTCTCAAACTGTAAGAGGTGTCAGTGTGAGGCCTGAAGAAAAAAAGATAAGAGAGTGGGAAAGGAGAAGGTTGTTTTAACCTTTGTGTTAGGCAACACATGGCAATTAACACCATCTCAAGACACAAGTGGACAAGACCACAGGGAAAGCCAGCATGTGAGTTTGCTGTCACTTGACAAGTGCATACACACATCATTTAAGGTAAAATGAATCACTTACTGCAAGGTATTACACGCCAAAAGGGTGAACACAAATGTTTAGCAGAAAAAACCTGCAGCTTTAAACCCTCAGCTCACCTAGGTCATTTGTTCATCTGACAGAAAATCAGTTACTAGGCATTTGCAGGCATCAGTAGTTGAAGGTAAACAAGAAAAAAAAAAAATGTACTGCTTACCTGGATCTGATAACTGATAAAACCAATGAATACCTCATCCTCATTAAGATTTTACAATACAATCTTGTACTAAGTAAACAATTTGTTCCTCCACTAAAATAAAACAACTTTGGTACTGCTTTAGAGCAATTTAGCTTCTACTCTTAAGAGTCCATTTGTGGTCTCAATAAAATAAATACTTACATTTGAAGGTCATTAGTAATTTGCAGCTGACTGAGAAAAGATAGTATGGCAGTGCAAGATGAGAGAAAGACTTCATTTCTGCATCATCTAAACTTTATTATCATAGGTAAAACTGCAAGCTTGGTTGGGATTACTGGCTAAAAAAAAACCCAAAAACCAAAACCCAAAAAACAAAAACTTGAGGGTCTCCTCACAGCTTTTACTGTGCTGTCTAGAAAAGAATGTCAAGTAACGTAATGGCTGTTTGCAGGCAGGCAATTCGAAACAGCAGCACTCAAGCATTAACCCTCCTGTCCTCCACGCACAGAGAGGGAGAAGATGCTGCAGATTCTGACTAAGCAGCAACAGCTGAACTTTTATTCACCATCATACTAGGAAAAGAAGTATCTCCCTGGTCTCCTTCTGGGACTATGAAGGTGGGATAGCCTGAGTATATTTATCTACTAGTAGACTAGTCCTTGAACTGGGTGCAATTTATTACTCAAATATAAATAATTATAACTCGCTCATTTGGAACAACTAACGAAATATGAAGAAATGTATTAAAACCAATACTCGTTGCAGCAGAGGAGTCATACTGGACTTCTGCATTGCAACACACTATTTTAGGCTTTATCTTAAAAGACCCTCCCTAGCATCTACAAATGAATCACCCTCATCTTCTACTGCAAAACTAAGTATACAGGTGACAAAGAAATTTAACCCCTCCTCAAATTACACTGATTTTGCCTACATTCTCCCTTGCTAAGGCTCACTAAGTTTAAAAGGGATCTGCTCATATGAAGAAAACTCACTGTATTTTGCCTGTACTCTTCAGACAAATCACCACTTCCCAGTAGGAATACAGCTTAAGAGTTGGTTTGTTTTCTTTGTTTTAATTAAAATTTCTACACGTTTATTGAAGCATTCAAACCAAGTTCTGTAATACTTGATAGAACAATTAAACAAACACACACCCCCAAAAAAAAAAAAAAAATTAAAACCGTAATTTAGTCCTCACCTGAAACACTCATGAGGTTTCAAGTATTTGAGGGAAGTTAAAGAGGTAAAGCCTTACCAAGCCCGAAGTGTACCTTCATGGATTTCTCACAACCTCACTGCTGGGGCTCTAAGCATCAACACTGACCAAAAATGAACAACATCTGTATGGATGTTACTGTATTAAAAAAAAATGTTACAGAAACTTAGATGGTACCCCTGTGACCTTGAGAGGTCACAACAGACCTACATAATGAATCAAATAAGGTAACAGTGTGCCAGTCATCCCATTTTCTAAATAGGGTGCTAAGTGCAGAGCTTAATTACCAGTACTTTCCATATTCACAGATTACGCAATCATTCTGGCCAAGCAGAATTTGGAGCTGGAACTGTCTGAACCTACGGCCAGCCGAAGAGAGAAATGCTCGATGCAAAGCATCACTCCTTATCCCTTCCTTAACCAGAACACCAACGACAAATCCCATCTTCAAACAGCTCCAAATCCAAGACGTATTTATTTGGTCTGTTAACACAGGCATGGAATGTCTTGACTGAGTCTCATCTAATCTGTTCATCTTCGAGGAGGGCTCTCCACACTGGTCTCTTGTAACCTGTCCAATAATAAATACTGCAGCTGAAACAATTACTCCCTGATGGCATTGTCTGGCTTTCTCAACTCCACCTTTATCCCATCCCTTGTTTTTTCACTAATCTCTTCCCAGCTGCAAGGGGAAAGTCAGACATCTGCAAACATCCCTGAACTTTGGCAATGGTCTCTCACCTGTAGCTACAACTATCACCATGGTGCTAAAAGGGCAGGAGGGAAAAACAGCTGGTTTAGGTTTTACAACCATTTAGCACTTACTGTGCTCGGCATACAAACAAGGACTGTGCCCAGTACCAAAACTCTTCCCCAGAAGATGTTCATGCTTGATGATTAGGAACTTACTCAAGGTACAGGTTGGCATTGCATAAACTTTCAAAAAAGGCTCATGGTAAGTTGCTGGTAACTAGTCAGCAGAATATACTTCAAGATGAGAACGGGTCTACATATCCACTTACCAACGTACACGTCCAAAGAGTAAAGACTGGGCTAGTAATTAGACTTCAGAAAACTACGCTACCTATGAAAACTTGGATGTTCTTACATGGAAGATAAAATTAGACCATTTGATTTAGATAGAAACATTTGCTACTCACTGACATAGCTGCCTATTACTCAAATCATCAGCTACCAGGCTTGACATGGATGTATCAGCTATAGAGACAAGTCTCCACATACCATGAATTGAGCTTGACAACAGAAGATGAGATAAACAGGGCAGTTGAAAAGCACTAATTTTTTGCCAACACCTTACCACTCCGATCACATATATGAAAAAGATTTTCCATATGACACAGAAATTACAATACATTTTGACAATACCTTGGTATCCAAAGTGCTACCTTCAAGGGATGAACATTGTTCTGTTTTTCTGGCACACTTATCAATAAACTGAGTACAGTCCTGAGCTCACTGGCCTTTTGAGTTAAGTTTAGTACTTCTTATTCCAGAACTGCTATTGCTTTGTCCTTAAAAACCAAGGCAAAAATCTGATATTACACTTGATGCCAGATTGCCTAGCATGGAAGGGTTTCCTACAAGGTACCAACACCTTTTGAATACTCTGTATCAGAGCAGAGGCCCACCTAGACCTGACTTAGCATACCCTAAATACCGCAAAAAGATAGAGTTCAAAGAGGTTACTTTTAACATTTTCCTTCTTGTGGCAAGCAGGGCTTACTGACCCTTACCCACACACGAGACAGGAAAGCCTGGAGGAACCAGGACATCGGGGGGGGCTCTCGGCTGGTGTGCCTGCCCCCCACCGCTGCGGGACGGACGCTGCCCGTCCCTCGCCACCGAGGCGAAGCAGCCCTACCGCCTCGTCCCAGATGGCACGTTCAGACACTTGACAACGCGTGCCACGGGGCTGGAGCTGAGCGGGGGGGGGGGGGGGG